>VXBJ01007310.1:0-334421 GCA_013400055.1 Nycticryphes semicollaris
CTTAGCCTCTCCTCATAATGCTTACTTTCCAAGTTTGCTTAATCACAGAATGTATCAATATTTTCACAAATTAATTACAGGAATTTTTGATAAAATCTACTAGTGACACCTCCAAGTTTTGTATCAACATGTGTATAACACACATCACAACAAAAGCTGGTTGGAGAATAAGAATCGGAGATAGTGACTGAAATCAAATCAATTAGCACAAAGTGCACCTTTTGGAAAGAGATGAAGATGCAGAACTACGTACAGTTTTTTGTCACTAAATGACTAAATCACTAAATGAGTTGGTGGGGCACTGCTGTGGAAAGGCGATGCAACCCTAGGATGAATGGAGGAAATATTTTAGGCATACACAAGGTAGTATGAATAAAAGTGGTTAAGCTGCTGCTAATGTCTCATTTAGGAGACTAGAGGTAACTATGCTCCTCCTATTTTAAGAAAGATTAGTGAAAAACAAAAGCAGAAGCAGGAACTTGAGTGATACAGGGAACATACAGCCTGCATGGCAAGCAACAGGTAAAGAGTTTAGCTGGTTTGCTGTTGTAAATGAAAGACCAAATCAACCTTGGGCTAAAATCTTCCCCTCCCTCTCTTGTTTTAATACAGAACTACTGTATTAAAAGAAGTTTCAGTTTGAGAACAAAGGCATACAGACTAGTAGAGAGCTGCCAGAGATAATATTTTGGTTAGAAATCAGAAGAATTAGAAGTTAGAAGGTTGTTCCCAAAAATTAGAAAAGGGGAATTTTAGCAAGCTAGTAAAGGGAACACAGTAAAAATAAAAATTAAAATTTATTCCATATATGTTATCTGATTTTAAGGTAGGATTCA
This sequence comes from Nycticryphes semicollaris, assembly GCA_013400055.1. Taxonomy (NCBI): domain Eukaryota; kingdom Metazoa; phylum Chordata; class Aves; order Charadriiformes; family Rostratulidae; genus Nycticryphes; species Nycticryphes semicollaris. The sequence goes on from VXBJ01007310.1 coordinate 837, forward strand.
TTACATTTACCAAATAGGATTGAGGATGTCAGGGACTAGAGACGAGAACCCAGGGGATCCCACTCCACATTATCTTGCAGTTTCCTGCCACAGCTCCTTTTGTACTCCAGGAAATTTTCCACTATCATTTTATCTTCAATGTTATCTAACTCTTAAATTATAATTGGCTTCCTTTCAAGATTTTTATAGCCCTTTCTTCAAGCTATACAATTACCCTTCTGAGTTGTCCACCTTCAGATCTTCATAGTCCTCCTAGTTTGGCTGAATATTTCCAACTGCAACCTCTCTACCTTTTAACCCCCTCACCAAAGATAAGGAGCTTCTCAACCCTTCCTCTGAGGCCTGAAGCTAAGGTCTTTTTTTCCCCTCAGCAAATCTCAGACTAAGCTCAGAGTTTTCCTACCCACTTAACGTCCTTAAACTGTCCCAGGTAACCTAGCTACTCTAAAAAGTTTCTTTGGGCCAACAGGGGAGAGGGAAGCTGTTTTTGAGGCTTCTGGGTCCTGAGGTATTAAAGGAGCAAAAGGTTTTTTCTACTCCTAAAAAACATTTTTTCCCCTAGGAATAATTTCTTCTTTCCCAAGACTGCAGTTTTCATTCCAAAGACTCTCTCAAAATAAGCAATTTTGGGTCTTTATGTGTCCTTCCTCAATACATGAAATGAGAATTATTGGCGTTGCAGGCCTCCACTACCTCCAGAGGACCAGTATCTTATTACTGCATGTTGAATTGTTCATTTTATATTAATGCTTGAGTATAATGCTTACTGGAAAATAGACCTTTTTTTCTTTCAGCCTCTGAAAGCAGAAATTAGAGGCACGTTTGATGCAGAATAAGTTGAATGACAAAAAATGTATTATCCTTCATCTGCCAGTTAATGCTTTTGCCATATCCAAAGTGGTAATCCTACCAGAAAGAGTTATGTGGCTATACTTAGAGTTTGGGTTGTAATTATTTTAATGAAGATCAGTTATTTGTAGTAACTGGAATTCTATTTTCTAGGGTAACACATAAATAAAACTGTAAGTTTAGAGAGTTAATTGTGTAAATTGTGTAAATTGTATTGCAAGAGTTCTGAGGTTATTCTAATCCAGGTGCTCCTCCTTACCCCCTGAAAGTATTGCATGTAGTGGGTATTGTAAGATCCCAGGCAAAAGAACTGGAAGAAAGGGAGTTTTGGTTAAAAAAGCCCTACACCCAAGAATGAGCAATAGCTCCTCTCAAGCCTCAAGGAATAAATAGACTCCCCAAGGACTGACTGCAGCTCTAACAGGGATGGAGAGTTTGCATAGGTCATGATCTCACATGCTCTGTACTGCACGCACAGTCTTGTAGATATTTGTCAGAATTTTCCAACATCCTCTAGCATAGTCCATTTAGTCAGACACTTGATGAAATGAGTAGTATTACTCTATTTACAAAGATTGATTTTGGTCTCAGAATATATGTTTTTGGCCAATTGCTCCAAAACTGTTTCCAGAAAACCTCTCAATCCTGTTAGTGATACTACCTTTTCATTACACTTCTGTCACCAGAGTTGTGCTTTCATGTAGTCGTGTCATTTCTCTGTGCTGTTTTTAAACTTCATGCTTTAATCGCAAGCAACTGCCTCTCTCAATGAAAATCTAATTGTCCCCTAGAGTAAGAAAGAGGATAGAGAAGAAAAGAAAGAACAAGATAATAGCATCAGCTCCACGCTTCTAGGCAGGGCATGACACAGGGATCTTTTGCTTCATCCCATTTAGGCTAGGACTTTGGGAAAGTCACCTCATTTCTTTGGAGTTCGGTGTTCCTAGGCTAGAAAACAAGCACAACAATACTAATACAGATATTATATTTCCACAGCCTGTTAGAGAAAAAGAGGTACTGTATGAGAGTTTATTAGATAGAGTTGTAAAAACAAGGAAAACATTCATATTTATTGGTACAACCAATGTCAAATCAACCATCCTTACTTTACTCTGTAAAAACATGGGACACATAAAGGACTTAATCTCCTGCTTATGTAGCAGGTATAAGGCCTGGACTTGCTGTTTAAAGGAGAAAATAAATGTTCCCCTCAAGGGGACAGGATGAAGAGGGGATGAGGAAGGGAAGTAATCAGTGCAGCCTCTAGCAAATGTGACAGCTTTACTAGAGACAGGTGAATAATACTGGTTGAAGAGAGATAAATAAAGGATCTGTCCTACACAGCATAATTGTTTCTAGAGTACCTGCAATTTGTCTTTGCTGGAAGGTACGCAATATGATAAATCTCCGCTGATAAATTACCCTGTGAAGTCTGGCTTCCAGCTTTTGCAGGCCTTGAAATTTCAGGACTGCCTAATTTAAGAACTTGCAGTGTGACCTTTCACTGGACATCACTGAAAATTCACAGACTAATCTCAAATATGTATGTCTAGTACACAAAACAAGGAAATTGCCTGGAAAATACAAACATCTCACAGGTAGGCCCGGTGGCAAGCTGGGTTTGATCCTATGAGGACTTCTACAGACCTAAGCTCTGGTAGGAAAAAAGATAAATTTAAATAGTGAATAATATTTTCAAAGGAACGCAGAACCAGATGGTGATAAGCAGAGGTAGATGGCTTTTCAAGGTTGCTGAGTATGTTTTCAAGAAAACATAGCACAAGATACTGTATATAACATCATGATAGACTTATTTAGGTATGCTTCTGATGTGGTTGTTTCAAATTAAAATGTCGTTAATTTTATTAACAAAGACAGAGAGTGAAAAGAATGAAAAGAATTCTATGCAACCAATGCACACACCTAGCTTAACTATGTTACCACTTTTAACAACCAGGGCAGTCCTAACACTTCCAACTGCCCTGGTATAATTTTGAAATCTGTCTGTTTTTTTCCAGAAAGCTCTACACCTCAGTCATTAGGAAATCACATTTAAAACCTGTTATCCTTTTCTCTTTTTTTTTTTCCTTAATAAAAAAAAACCCAACAAACAAACCTCATAAAACCCACACCAATAAATAGATTTTAAAGATATCCTTATAAATCTCGATGCTCAGTTGGGCAAGCTCTGTAGGATTTCTGAGATGACTGGTGGACTCCTGCATTAACAGGTCTAGCGCTGAAACATTTCTTCAGTAATCCAATATATTCATACACTACCATTCCGATAATCAGGCCAGCTGGCACAACACATTAGTGATCACAAGATAACTTCAAACACATCTCAAATGGTACAGAGATTTTGTACCATAGCAAAATTTTAGCGGTATCATTAAAATGACAAAATAGTTTAGTTTAGACAAGATAAATATTTTCATCCTTCCAAGGTTACTGTCAGTGCATTGTCACATATATGGGTCATGCACATTTCCATAATTTCCATATTTCCATTGTGCAGAATCCTGAGTCACTGAATGGAGCACATCCCCACAGATTGGCTTGCTCATCCTGCTATAGGATTCTCCTTTCCACCACTGAAAGCTGTCACTGACCATACTGATCTGGCTCTCTTCAGTGCGATCACACAAAAGATCACACAATCATCACTTGAACGTCTGGAATCTCTGGCAAGAAAAGCGGCTGGTGGTTCCCTTAGAAACCTCTCCTGGGATGGATAAGTGACCACAAACGATGAGAGGGAGGGCAAAGACAGATTTTTCTTCAAATACTTGTGCTTCCTGGTGCATGTTTGAGGACATGCTAGTGTATTGAAAACAGAGCCTGCGCTACTCTGCTAAAGTTGGTGCTTTAAGCAATGGGAAAAAAAAGATCTGCTCAGGCCAAAGGCAAGCTTAATATGTGAACATCAGTTTCTTCCCTAATCTAAGCTCAGCAGCTAAACCACTCCAAAAGATCCAATGTGCTTTGTTGACTATAGTGGGGCTGAGCCACAGCTGAACTGCAAGTAGTAATCCACAGCAGTCCAGCCTGACAGCTAAGACTTTAAACCTTTCCTGGGAAGCTTTCTGGTCCGAAAAGGTATACTGTGGCACATTCCCAGAGATGACATTGTCTCGGTGAATAGTATCTGTCCAGGAACATTTGAGTTACACAAACTTATCAGACTTCCAGGTCCCTGCATTTTTCTGTGTCCTGCCCACCAAGGAGCTCACCTTTGCACCCAAGAGGTGTCAGGACATCCCATGCAATGCTTTACCATGCTGCCACATGGATTTGTTCTGTTCTTAGGAGACAGGAGCAGTTCTTCCAGCATAAGAGTGTAAAAAGTAACAGTCATTACTGTCTGTGTTTGTACTAGCTAGGGAACTGCTAATTAGCCTCAACTGCCAGCAGCAGCTCAGCTGGGGAGGGGTCACCAAAATTCAAATGAAAATTTAGTCATTGTAGCTGGATTCTGCCCTCTGTTACCCTGGAGGAACCAAGGTCTTCCAGCAATTATGCCTGACCTCAAGCTGTTATGAAGATACATGGGCCAAAAGAAGGCAATGCTTCCAAAAAGCTGGGAAAACGCTGTTCCAGAGAATTTATGTCTTTAGTGTGGGATTGTAAATTCCATCACCAAAGTGATGCTGATGTAGCAGTGCTAAGGTAATAATTAATGTCCAAATCCCTTTGTGAATCTGGATTTATATGCCTAAAATTTGTCAGAAACAATAAAACAGGACATTTCTCAGTAAAAGGGAGAGAAGTCTGAAATTTAAACTCACTCTACACAAAGAACCCTCTAGTCCTCACCAAAAGGGCAACCCAGGCAATCTGGTCTCAATGACCAAATGTTTCACCCTCCAAAGAGGAAAACCAAAAATGGGTCATTAATAAGCAAAAATAGTAATTTGCCGCATCAGATCAATTCAGTGGTTGCCAGTTATAATTTTAAACTACAATTATCAATTTATAATGGAGAGTCAAACATGTCTGAGTTACCACATGGGAGTATCTCTTTCACAGAGGACACATTTTTGTAATTATTTTATTATGTAATAATAAAACATAACTACAGAAAATATTAACGTAAATGAATATATGCACATAGCACTTTACAGAGGGCAAACTACATAATTTTCCTTGTTCTTCTTAATGTTCATTGTATCGTATGCAGGGTAAAGTTTGAATAAAATTACTAATAAGGGAAGAAAGCTATGCTATTTTTGGCTAATATTTGCACAGAGACATCAGGATATGTTCATCATAATTTCCCAAGCAGAATTTTAGTGGGTCGTAATAATGAGGTTTATTACTGCAGGTTTCATTTGTGCACAGGGGTTCTCAGATGCTCCAACTACAGCTTAGACGCTAATTGGGCTACGCATACAAATAAAGCCTTGGAAAGCTCCAAGTATAAAAGTGGGAATTTACCCTTTATATTTCTTTCCTCTACAACCTGCTCAGCCTTCCTGTCCTCCAGGCTCATTCACTCCCATTTCTTGGCCCAGATTCACTTCAACTCCCTACCTGCCTTTGCTTTCAGACTTAAAAGGTGCAGGTATTAGGTGCAAGTATTATTTTCAGCTACTGCTTGCATTGAATATCTCTGTCCTTTTCCCCACCCCATGGCTAGAAAAGATTTTATAATTTATGGATTTGACCCCTACGTGTCCTCTTGGAAAAGTTTCTGTCCCAACAGAAGTGCTGGTGTAGAAATGATCTCAGATTGCTGACGTTAGTGTTCAGGTATATAGCTCAGTGATGGCTGTTTCTATGAGCATGAAATCACATTGGAAAAGCCCCTTAACATTAATAAAGATTTCCTGTAGGTTCAGTAGCCTGTGATATAATTACTAAAATAAGTGGTATTAAATATGTTACACATTCCAAAAGCTAATCTAGAAATCCAGAAAACATACTAAACAAATACCTTTTCTTTCTCAGATCTGGGGAGGTAGGATTTATTTGGTATATGTTGGATTTGTTGATAGATATTTTTCCTGTATTTTGAGTGTAACTGTAGGATCTTTTGAATTTTACTGGTTTGTTTGTTTTTTGTTTGGTTTTTTTTTGTAATCCTGTGCAATTAACCAGCCCTGGCACAAAGTGAAGTAAAATGCACTGTGCTATGAAACATGCCAGTGATAATTGCACTCCACTTCAGTGTTCCCAAACCAAAAATCCCCTTTCAAATGGTTTCCTGAAAAAAACCTCACCCCAACAATAAAGTTGCATTTGAAAAAGTGATGCAAACAACATTGGTCACTTCAGTTTCTTTCTTATCCCAAACAATTTCCCCAGAGGCAATTTCACAAAACAGTCGACAGACGTTATAAATCATGAATGTGCAATCACAGAAACGCGACTCTCTGTATCGCAGCTTTGAGAACATTAATCTCCCTATCTGACTCAGAACCAAGCAGTCCTGGAGGAGTACCAAGAACACAACCTTTAATCATGACCTAAGATCACTTTTCCCCTTTTTTCCTTGATTTTTCTTCTTTCAATGAAAAATGCTGCAAAACCTCCATGCATCAGCAGAACTTTGGGAAAAGCTGCTGTTAACCTTTTTATGTTGCTGGTGCTTTTTCTTCCACTATTAAAGGGAAAACAAATAATTAAATCAGATAATAAATAAAACCCTTTTAAGCCAATATTACAAACTTGGATATCTTTTCTCATTCAAAACATAAAAATGGTTCTCTCCATTAAGTAGAACATACTTATTAGCTATTAATAAATATCTTGGCAGGAGAAAAGATAAAAGGGAGTAATTTTGTGTCCTATTATTTTGCAACACACACAAAGATCATGTAGTATTTGTCAGTTTCCAAACAATGATATTTTCTGCTCTGTGTTAAACATTCTATTCTTATTTCTGGTTTTCTAGGCTTTTATACTTAACTTGCGCTGTGAGGAAGAAGCAGCCCTATTAACTTACCGTATTGTTTCTCCACATGAAGCAGATGACCTTGAAAGGTATCAGAAAAGTGTTGTACATGGACAGCAATGATCCACCTCCGTGTAAATTCAACTATGAAAAAATTGTTATAAAAGTAAATCAGAATCATACAAAATTATGTGATGTACGAGATCAGGAAGACTCATAGAGGCAAAGTTTATGGATAAAGGGAAATCTGTTAGACCAACCATTATAGCTACTGAAAGTGTATTTTTTTGATGCACAGACCACCAGGTCTGAATGGAAGAAGGAATTTTCCAGTTAGAAAGCAATTATTCTGAGATTAATTAATCCAATATCAATCACTCTGAGTTTAGGAGAGATGGGGTACTTGATATCCGTGGAGCAGAAGAAAGTATTAGCAAACAGACATAGCAGGTGGTTTTCTCTTATGAGAGAGATAGAGAACCAGACCCACCTCTGAAAGAGAGAGAGTTACATTGTGATAGAGTCAGGAAAAAAAATAATATGCAATAGATCCTGTATTTGGTTAGGTCTATAATTTTTAGCATTTTTACTACAATTATAAAATCTAATTTGGAGATTTATCTTTCAATGTGGTTTATAAGATCTCCTGTGAAGATAAGGAATCAGATATCAAAACCAGTATAGGTGTTTTTAAGTTCCTCACTTTTATATGGACATTTGCAGCCTTTTATGATTGTCTGGGTGACATTGTTCTGGGGGCACTGTGGTTGCTCAGTTCTAGCCAAGTGGTTTCCATGAAGCCATTGTGTGGCCTGGGCAAAATACATCACAGACCCTGGTAGTTCTCTTGTCTTTGGTGTTTATTGTGATGGCTGTGGAGGTGTCTTGGAAAGGTATACATTAATGCTCAGGCAATGTTTAGATCTATTCTGTGTAGATATTAATCTACAGATGTTTGCTTCTGATGCCCAATCTACCTGATTTCACCTACCTGTTATTGCAATTCCCTATTACAGAACTCATAATACTATGATGCATCTTTAGAAAGCATCTCATCTGTTAGTTAAAGTAGGGTCCTCTTTTCTTTTTTTATGTTATGTGTTAAAAAAAATAACTCATGCCATGTGCCATGATAGGATATGTTTGTGTCATGGTTAGAGGACTAATAAATAATAATAACATAGGTATATGTCCTTGCAAGCGTATACTTTCCTGTTTAGGGACTCTCTTCCTCCTTGTTATCACTGGTCTTTCCAAAAGCTAAATACATTTCAATAGCTATCATTACTAACACTGTAAATGGCTGAGGGTACAACTGCTGCAGTTTGCTCATCAGCTTGATAATATGTAGTTCCCCTGAGCATCTTTGGTGTGTTTAGATTCATTTTACTGAGAATAACTTGACTTGGGTAATCTAGACCCTTATTGCTGAGCTATTGTGTTAAAAAGCGATAGAGAAAGCACGCAATGTGTGTGATTAAATTAATATAATATGGAAGGAAATGTAAAAATTCGAACACTTTCGGAAAAATGCACTTTTGTCAACCAGCCAACACTCAAGTAATGGAAGAATAAAGTGCAATAGAAATGAATGTGCATACAGTAACTTGCGAGTGTTACTAGTTTTTTCCCTTCGGAAGTGGCTAATCAAGGCCATTTCATTACACATAATTTAGTCCTAGTCATAATTATGGTTAGCCATAATAGCTAAAGTATTTTCCTCTCAATACTTCGAACCAAACACATTATATACTCTGCTGCTACCTTATTAAGATAATTTTTGTTCTGAAAATTGAACATACATGTAAATAATGAACCCAAGGACCAAATGGTTGCAGCATGCTGAGTTATCATGGAACAGCTTGGGAAGTTATCACAGCCAAAGGAAAATCTACCTCCTGAGGAACATAAAGTGTGATATAAAGAGGATTTGGGCACCAAAGCCTAGGAGCATAATGCACAAAGGCCTCATATATTCTAAGTCATTCAAAAGCAAGAGGCATCTAAAATTTCGCCTTCAAAATTGCATAAGCTTTTAGCATATTCAGCACAAAACCCCACACCCTCAGATGACCTTTTCTGCCACAAAGACAGATTTTTCTCAACTTTTGTAGGCAGCAATCTCACTCAGGCACCATGACACTTTGGCAGTGTGGTTTTTTGGGGTTCAGAATTCACCGCTTTCCTCTCCCAAAACAAGTGTGTTAATCCCCAGGCTGAAGACAAGCCTGCAGAAAGGCAAATCCCATCCACTCTCTTGAAGCTGTGCTTCTGCATTGAAGACACTTTTGCCTAGGAATATGATTATTTTCCAATGAATTATTTAGCAAAATGCACTCCACTGAAAGATGGGAAATTTAGATTTGTTTATACCAGGTTTGATAAAGCCACAGACATTAAACAGTATTCAACAGTCTTTGGAGTATTGTCAGTGGGTATTGGGGTGAATTACAGAGATTACAGTCAGTTCCCTGCATCTTCTCTGGGCTGACAATGCTTGGTCCAAATTCTTTGAAAATATCCCACCAGTGCTTGTGGATCTTGTCAGAGGAGTGATTTTAGCCAGACAGCTCCATTACCTATCACTTCATCTTTCACACATTCTTTCATCTGTCCAAGGCACTTCCAAATATATGTGATCCTGTAAGGATGTGCCAGGCACAGAGGAAAACATGTGTCTCAGAGCCACAAGAATTCATTTGTGGAACTCTACATAGAAGAGGAAGAGGGGTGAAAGTTTTGAGGAGGCTCTGCATCAAAAGCAGTAGTTGAAGAAATAGGACAGAGAGCAACCATGACACAGAGAAGGCTAAAGGCCAATTACAGCTAATTATCATTGATTCAAACTGTTCTCCTTGACAAGAAGGCTGGTGTGAAACAAGAGACAGTAAATTTCTGCATACTGTCATCACAGTTGTATCATTTCACAAAGCACAATTAGCAAGTTCTGCCTTTATATGCAATCTGCAGTTTGCTCTGTCTGAAGCAAAAACTATCCTGGGACTTTAACATTGCCCCACCTAACAGAGAGGTTGACCTCACAACATATTGACAGACGATTTAGATTATAGCTCAGGGAGCAATACTTAGCCAAAGGGACATTACATTTCCAATCCTGAGGTGGAAAATAGAATTCTATAATTAGAATTAATAGATAATAATTATAGAGATACAATCAGTTAGAAATTTGTTCACCTCTGCTCTGGTTCTTAAGCTTGTGAGTGATTCTTTTTTCTCTGTCCCCCTTTCTTTTCCCTCTTGTGTATTTCTGTCATTTGTGACTGAAAAGTCTTTGGCACAGCAGCTATATTCTCAATCCTGACCGAAAACCCTGGGGTGTGTTGGAGGAATGTAAAATGAATAATCCCACAAAATTTAATAAAGAAGATTGTTCCCTCTGCAGAAACAAAATTAAAAAGGGTATTTCAATTATAAAAGAGAAGAAATTATTTTATCCTGACTCCATAAGTGTCAAGACAAAGCATGAGTTTTCTTTCAATAAAGCCAGAATTTTACTTCATTTACTTGAGAAGTAACTACTTTTGGATTCACCCTAAGGACGGCCTTTTCATAAAAGAGTACACCTGGGAAGCCTAGATATAAGATCACAAATTTCCGGTCTTTGTGGTTTCTGTCTAAGAGACTGAAAGGCTGGATGATGTTGCAGTGGTCCCCATACTGTATCCTTCCAGAAATGCGAAGGGCGTTGGAGCGAGGGGCCAGGTTTACTGATCTCTTCAGTGTTGGACTCTTACTTCTTCCATGTTTGCAGGCTCCCGAATGAGAGTGAACTGGCCAGGAAGTTTTGTAAGGGAGGGAATAGAAGTAGGATAATTTGGCCAACATGACTGTAATCTTTCAGTAAACATCTTCTAAATTACATTTTTATGTGCATGAAAAGACAGAATGGAATCACTGTCTCATTACATCAGCTGAGTAACCTTTTCAAACCAATGTTATGCATTCAAGATTAAAAAAAAAGGCTCCAACATTTTGAAAAGAACATTTTATTTAAATAAATAAATATAAATAAATAAAAATTTGGAATCCTACATAACTGGACAACAATAAAGACTAAAACATATAGAGTAACAAATTCCAACATTAGCTCCTCCACCAGCTCATGCTCTGATACGTTGACAATCACCAATGTGTTAGAGGCTGGTTGTAGAATGGTGGCTCTCCAGCTTACTGAACAAACTTCAGTTGACATGACAGACTATTGTGAGCCATTAACACACCCAAAAATATCAGTTTACATTTTCCTGATGACTAACTCAGTGATAAAGATTTTACCCATGTTTCCAACGCTCAGTCAGTTTCCAGATCTATAAAACAAAAGCACAGCATCAGCAAGTTTCCAAGTTTACCTGAAACTCCATTGTGTAAGGGATCCCAACTGGCCATTTAAGCCTTTCCCCCCCATAGTAATTATATCAGTTATCTCTTTGGCTTTCCTGACATGTCTGTCTAAGCATATTTAAAATCCCTTCATGATGGAAACTTCACTGTCTCTTTAGGCAAGTTGTCTTGGTGTTTTATTACCTTTATCTCAAAAGTCTGAATTTTCCTTTCATTGCATACTCAAAAATGTTTGGATGCTCTCCCACAATCTTCTTCAGGCTTAATAATATGTTGGGTTTTTTTTCCATTTACCTCATAAATTGTGTTCTTTACACCTTTAATGACTCTGGACTACTCAAATTGTTAAAGTGAAAATCCCCAACTGGAGCACAATGATCCAGCCAAGGCCTCACCAGTGCTGAGTACAGTGGAGGGCTGTTTATGCTGTTTGTATAGCCCAATGTAGTGTTTGAAGGGCCTTGCAATAACATGAAATCTTTTAATTATAGAAGTTATGTGACCTTCTATAAACTCAGATCCTTTTCTGAAGACTCACCAGCTAATGAGTTGTTCCCAGTAGCTTTTTATGCAATCGATCATTTCAACTTAAATTTACTGTGTGGAAATTGTCCCTTGAGTTTTTGATTTTTGGTTTTCATTGCAGCATCATGTCTTCTTCAGATTAATTAAGATTAATCTCTGTTATGTCATTTATGCCCTTAATGAAAATACTGAAAAGAAATATACCCAGGATAGACTCCTGCAAGTACTATTGGATAACAGCCTTACATCCTTATAATGAAGAATTTGTAATTTTTTCTATGGTGCAATTTTATAACCGGTAGTATAAGAATCAATACTATATCTGAAAAAACTTGACTTGAAAAAGTCAGACTTTACTGAAGTCCGGATAAGTGGGATTATCAAATTCTCCTTGTCACTAGGCCTCTTTGTTGAGGAATGAAAAGTGAAATACTGTGCTTGAAATGCTGAGTTTTCAGCAAATCTCTGCTGTCTTTGATCTTTCTTCCTTCAGGCTTCTAAGGTTTTACGAATGGTTGGATCATTTGTTCCTAGAATTTTTCTAGAAATTGAACTTCAGTTGAGTGGTTCACAGTTCCATGGTCTTCCTTCTTTTCTGTTTTGAAGACAAGCTCCATATTTGGCTATGTTTCTTGGGTTTGAGGGTTTTTTTCCAGGTTTTCTTAACCATTCTGATACCATTTCAAATCATCTCCAGACCTATTATTTTCTTTCCTCCTACTGCTTTGTTTCAGGCTCCCACATTTGTTAATATTTCCTTTTCTTGCAGGTTGAACTTGCCTTTCATTGGTGTTAAGTAGCTGAGCCATCTCTATACCTCCCTCTGCAGAATAGCAGAATTGACCTTTGCTTTGCTGTACTGTTCCCAGTGGTGCATACAGAATGTATCCTTATGTCCCTTGCTACCTGTCTCTCAGTTTTGTGCCTTTCTGGTTTTGTCCCTCCCTCCAATTTTATTTTATTTTATTTTTATTTATTTTTTTGCCTGACTCAGTTTCTGGATTTTATATACTTCTCTCTTGTAATTGAGGTCACCAAAGAGCTCGTACTTTAGCCAAGTTGGTCGCATAATGTGCTTCCGATCCTCCCTCCAATTGGGGATGATTTGTGTTTATGCCTTTCACTTTGGGAATTACTGCCAATAATGGGAAAAAATTAAGTCTTTTCTTTGCCTCTATTGCCCTCGTTATGGCAGATCCATTTAGCTATCATCTTTTCATGTATCCTTTACCATATTTGTGCCAGGGTTAATTAGGGAACCTTCAGCCTGTTGATTTCCCTTCTCCCGTGTCTCCTTTAACTTCTTGACTACACATTTCAGTCACCTCTCTTTTATCAAGCAGTTAAGTATCTAGTGTCCCTTTCCCCTTTGAAAAAAATATTTCAAGGTACAGAAATGCATGCTGCTACTATCTGGTATTAGCCTGAAACACCCTACAAACCATCAAAGGCAGGCACAAATGTCAACAACATTTTTGGATGTTTACAGGGTCTACATCTGTGACACTGTATCAGGCTTGTTAATAATTTGGTTTCCAATGGTCCAGTGGCACCAGGTAAGTGCAGTCACCCACAGCCTTCCAGCCTGCACACAGCCCAGAAACCTTTGGATGACAAACACAGGGGAAGAACAATCCATGGCAATTAGCTGGCTGAAACCAAAATCAGGAGCATTCTTTTCTCAGGTAGCTTCTGAACTGCTCAGGCGTAGGGTGTTTTCCCGCTGCGTTAAAGCGTAGAGAAAGAGCCTTCTTTCTATGTCAAGCTGACTCTTGAAATGGATGCAGGAATGGGTACAAGATCAAGACCTAGCAAATATGGAGAAAAACCTATAAAATAGATGAGGATACACAATTGTATTAGTCAACTCTGTGAGTCACCAACACACTATTTATAAAAAAGAAAACCTACAGGGCTTATTATGAAGGATATATTGAAGGATTTCTAGCTGTATATTTTAAAAAGATTTTATTAAAGCTGTAAGTATAAAAATAAATATGGCAATTTAAAAGTTTCTTATTTATGGTAAAAACAGTGGATTTGACAGTACATTTCAGTTGGATTCAAGATAAAATAGGAGCTTTGCATCCCTAGAAAGGGCACCAAGTACACAAAATGTCCAACCTCCCTCTTTTCCAAGCTTCCCCAGTTTTTAAACAGCGGACCAATTCTCATAGTCTTCAGCAGCTTGTTTCAGGACTTTCCCACATAAAGTATCATTGGTATCATTATTGCACATGAGTTCACTGGTAGCAGTTATTCATGGGTCAAACAATCAAAACAATGTATTTCAGAGGAACCTTTCAGCGTTTCAGTAATACCTTGTTTCACATAATTTTTTCAGGACAGAATATTATAGGGATGTGCTTTTAAAACTGTCGAAGGAGCCCAACTAAATCCTATCTAATCATCTAGCCCTCTAAATCCCTACCTATGTGTAGCTGAAATGGTTTGCATCTCCACAAAGAACTATTGTTGTACAATGCCCAGCATGTGCACATTTTACAGAGCTTGCAGGCAGATAACAAACACTTTGTATCACTAAAAATATTGTAAATATGGTATCTCTGCTTTTAAGATGACATGCATTTTTAGACTGCGTAACATTTTTTTTTTAGTCTGCCTTGCAGTGCATTATTAACCAGTCATGTTGAAGGACAGACGTTCCCAAACAATAAAGACTTTTGGGGGGCTTTTCTGTTAAAGTGCATCTTACTTTATGTAAGTCCTACTTACATGGCAAGCTGTGAAATCATAGAACTCGTCAGATAGATAGGTTTTCATTGCCATCTTCTACGTTCCCAAGTGTCTTAACCATACTTGCTCATACTTGCCCATTAATATTTTGTTACCTGAACATTAAAAAAACTGTTAGAGTGTACCTTACCTATCAGCACAGAAAAGCAATTAAATGTAAAATTTGACAAATTTCCTCCTATTTCTACAGGTTAAGCTTAACATTAGTTGAAATGGTGAATTTTCTCTTTCCTTTTCCCCCAGAAGTTAATCAAAGTCCACTTCCCAGCTACAAAGAGTGCAGCATTTGCACAGTTAAATTGCAGCTGTTTCTTATACGGGTAAGCTCCAGAGATGTTATGAGGGACTCGAAGCGTGGGAGGAGTCAGGCACAGAAGGAGAGAGCTCTGTCTCAAGTTATTTCCTGCCTTCCTAGTTATTAGAAAATCCTATAAAAATTATAAGAAACTTTTCATTAAACTCTCTTTATGTTGGTTTTTGTCTGCTTTCTCATGGCTTTTATTTTGAATTCAAGAATTTTAAATACACACTATTCTTTGTGATTTTTTAAAAAAGAGAACAGAAAATGACACACAAGTATGTTAACACATAATTTTGTTTGCCATATAAATGATATGTACTTTATAAAATAAGAGACTTTTCAAACAATATGCAGCCATTGCCAGCTGTCTGCAACAGAACAAGTACTAGGAAAAAACAAACAAGATGACTTCTCTCTATTTCCATTGGCTATACTGTTTCTAGGTGGAGTCTCCTAGGAGAAAAAGGTTGATACTGTTACAATCCCATCTGTCTATCAATTTTGAACCTATTACCAATTTAAAGTAAATTTAATAGAAAGGTAGAGACCTCAAAGGTAATGAAGTTCCCCCAGTTTAAAATGAAGACTACACATGTAGTAAAAGAAGCTGTGAAATACTTATCAAATTTTGGCTTTGCCACTACTAGAGGCCATTTTTTAGTTGAACACAGGGAGGAAAGCAAGCTGCAAATCTGTGCAACTAGTTCCCTGGCTTACAAGTAAGAAAAAAGGATCCAGGCAGAGAAATGGGGTGAGAGTCGTCGCTCTTGGCTTAGACCTCATTTGTCATCATAGGAAGGATGTATCCCTGGGTCACATGTCCAGCTTTCATTCTATAGGTATAAAACATAAGTTGAATTCCAACTTAAAGCAATCAAGAATAGGACAGAGAGATCACCCCTTTTAGAGCGCATCACTTACAACGGTGGCTTTGTGGAGTGCAGTTTTACTGTAAAATAAGTTTCGCTGTAGAAACTAATGGTGGAAAAAGCCTATTATCTCCACCTCCTTCCTCTCCCATACCAGCTAGTAATATACTTTAATGAACACTTTGCGTTTTTTTGCCTATGTGCTTGTAAAAAGACCAAAGAACTGAGCTCCCAGCATTTCCCCTAAGTATGCTAACAGCCAGTAACACCACCCACATCTGCCATCACAAATTTACACTCTATTTTCAGCCTTCTTTCCTTATTTGTCTTCCATATAAGTATGTCAAATGCTTCATTTCCTGTAACTTCGATATAGCTCAAGAATTGATTTGGGGAAACTAAGTGTTAATGATGCTAAAATCATCTCTTCTCTCTCTTTTTTTTTTTTTAATATATACAGCATAGATAACACATGGGAAGGCTCATAGGTGGCTGTCTGCCCCTCGAGGTCACTGATATTCAAGACATTCCAGCACAGCCCACTTGAGGTCAATGTTCTCTCAGTGCTTGCTAAAGTATCAGAGATGCTGAAGGTTCGCCTTCTGCTTGACACCTACAAACTCCTTGGCATTTATCTTGCATGTAATCCCCAATACAATCAGTAGGAGAATTCTTTCATCAGCCTCAGAGTGGAGACAAATCAGATAAGTGTATTCAATCTGCCTCTAACCCTCCCCTCTCATCAGTTAATACCCTCATCCAGGATATTAGAGTCAGGAATGCAAAAAACTTTCCCTGGAAAAAAATATTTAAAAAAATATGAAGTTGACACTCTGTGATGTGAATGGCTGTAGGAGCTTGATGTAGCATTTTCCTCTGTGCAGGCTATTCCACCTGGACATTCTGAGGACTAAGTATACAGCTGGGAGTAAGTATGATTGTGTAGTGTTACATTGGTACATTTACCAGTTGCTGTGGAAATCTAGACTAGTCCTTGCTCCAGTGACCCACTGGATATAATATTGTATGGTTTGTGCATAAACAGGACCTCTGTCACCTTCCTCGTGACTATTAAGGAGAAAATTATGCTGAATTTATTAGGACAGATATAAAAACAAGATACATCACTTTGTGGTTCCCAAAATATCTAAGCAACACATACAAAGTCAGAACAACTTTGAGAGAAGTATTTGAGTGTCTGTAACCTCATATTTATGGACTATCTCAATAAGACAGGAGAAAGAGTTTCCTAAAACGAGGAGATTAGACAAAAGAAGGGGGAAGGGGACATGTAAACATCTAATGATTATTTAGGAAACCTGACCCTCTTCCCAGTTGTCTACATTCTTACAGAAATAGAAATGAGCTTAATGAGTCAAGCAGTCCACTACTAGCTAAGAGGACAAAGTTTTTGATCCTTGGAAGAAATGATTTAGGCATCTAATTTGAGATGATGGCTTATGGCCTCATTAATGTTTATAAATATGTAAAGGGTGAGTGTCAGGAGGATGGAGCCAGGCTCTTCTCAGTGACAGCCTATGATATGACAAGGGGCAATGGATACAAGTTGGAACACAAGAGGTTCCACTTAAATATGAGGAAAAACTTTTCCATGGTGAGGGTGACAGAACACTGGAAGGGGCTGCCCAGAGAGGTGGTGGAGTCTCCTTCTCTGGAGACATTAAAAACCCATCTGGATGCTTTCCTATGTGACCTGATGTAGGTGTTCCTGCTCTGGCAGGGGGATTGGACTAGATGATCTTTCAAGGTCCCTTCCAATCCCTGATATTCCGTGATTCTGTGATTCTGTGATTCTGTGATTATGGTAGGATGTAGCTGCCCGGATCGTATTGCCTGTAAGTGAGAGACCCGAGCACTGGGCTGAGAAGAGAGTGAGGAGCAAGCAAGGATGAATTTTTGCAATTGAATGAACATGTTCCCTGTTAGCCATTCCAACAATACCATTCCAAAATCAAATAGGCTTCTCTACTCTCCTTTTTGGTCTCGAAAATTTCCCCATGCATATGCAGAAATCACTGTAACTACCTTTACTGTGTATTACCCACCTTAAATGTTATGGGCTACCTGCAATTAAAAGTTATTGAACTGCAATGCCTAGATACTCTTCAGAGTCTGGTGCTATCTTTTTAAAACTTCTGCTACCAAGAAATTTTGCACAAAACTGCAGCTCTCATAGGGCAGACTGGTTCTAACTGGATTTTTCTGCCTTATACCAGCATGAAAAGCCCACAGGGGGAAATTTTTTGTCAGCTATTTCAGAGGTCTGAACAAAAAGCAACATGTAATTGGTAAAAAAGAAAAAAAAAAAGGAGAAAAAAGGAAAAACAAGGAAAACCAAGTCAAAATCACTATGTAATTTAGATACTGCTTAAGACAAGGGATGACAAAGTGGAAGAAAACTGATATTCTGAGGGAAGGGAATAATACATGATGGAAGCAAAAGGCAGAGGGAGGGTCTTTTTGGAAGGAGAAAAGGTTTCAGGATGCAAAGTTGCAGGGCGCCAGAGTGCTGGGCAATCGCCATATTTGTTGCCAACAGAGCATCTTTGGCAGAGAAAAATAAACTGAGCAATAAGAGAGAGCAAGGTTGAAAAGATTCCAGGATCACTGAATTTTTAAGTAATTTCCATTAAGTTTTCTGCTGCCACACTCTCCCAGAGAGAATTTGCACCTCAGGGACTCCTCTGTGCTTATGCCAGTGCATGCAGGACAGACCCTTTAACACATCAGAATTGCTTCCCAGCCAGCATCCCAGCTGTTTTCTAGTTAACAGCTGTCTGTGCAACAATATGGTTATTATTAATAATTACAAATTCAGTAGGTGACTTCCACGCAGAGTACAATAGTCTATGAAAATGCTAAATAGTCTCAGATCCAGGACAGACAGAAGCTTGGACTCTCAGTGAGTGCACATTGACAGCAAGCTGTTGCCAGTCATTTTCTGAGCAGAGATTTTTATCTAAAGACTTATTCTGGTTTTGCCCAGACCACGTTTCTCCAGCTCACTTGGCAGTATAATACAGGAAAACATTATTAAAAAAAAATAAGAGGTTTAACATTCACTGCTTATATTTTTCCATAAAGCCTGCTATCAAACAAATCTGAATTCATTTGGGACAGTTTGACAAAGCAGTACTGAAAGTAAGTATCCCTCTCCTTTCAGATAAGCATCGTGTTTACTTATGTCAGTCAGCTTGGACCAGGTGTGTACATAGAACTCAGACAGATTTACATGACTGACCAGTGCTGAAAACACTCTGTTTTAGTTTCTGGTGGGGCTGTTTTGTGATGAGTGCCTTACATCCACCTTCATCTTCACAATGGTTCAACTGTTTGGTACAAGGAAAGCTGCTGGGAACAGGAATCACCTTTGCTTTTGAGATAAATTTTTAACCCAGTGCAATGAATAAAAGTGATGACAAATTTCCCAGAAAATTAAAACCCAGAGACCTACTGTGAAGAAGTGCAGGAAGATTTGAGTTGGGTAAAACTCAGGTTCACTTCTAACAATAGAAAAAAGAAAAAGCAAAATCCCTTGATATTCTAAATCTTCCTTCTTCTTTGGAGAAGGTGATCTGCACCAACTGATGGTGCAAAGAAAATGACCTTACAAGGTTGCTGCCATTGAAGGGGCTCTGCCAGGGACAGGTTAGGTATCACCATTCTGAGGTAATGGCTACACAGACCTCTTGGTAGTTATTCAGCCCTTCAGACATGCACAAACCCAAATAAGTAGCTGGTGACCTCAGTCAGGTTATGTTCCTTGTGAATCCTGTGCCAGCATCTCCAATGAAAGCATACATATATGTTTTACAGGGATTAGAAGCTGCTGGTGAAAAATAAAACCAGTATTGCTTGCACTGAACCAGGTGGAGGAAGAAATATAAAAGCATCCAATAGGCTGTTTTCTAAAATACTTTGGGCTATTTAGCCAATTTTCAATTTTAAAAGTGTTTAAATGCAACTCAATGCTTTCCTCAAGTGCCTGCTCCCCTTGTCCCGTTATAGCCGTCTCCGTATGTGAATACACCTGTAAGTCAAAAATAAATGTGTTTTAAAGCACACTTCAAAGTTTAAAGGTCAATCTACATACTAGCAAACCCATCCATTCCTTCCATTAGGTGATACTGCCCTTGGGATTCCCACCTTTGAAAGTTGCTTTTCCGGCTGGTAGAGATAAAACCCCCATGTTATTAACCCTGTGCATACAATGTAGGACATCAGAGTCCCTAAATTACCTTAGAAATTTTGCTTCTGGGTCACTCAGGGGCTATAGAAGATGTCACATTTATCTGCTTTAGCCTCAGGACAGGGAAGAAGAATGAAGATTTTGCCATGTATCACCATATTACACTTCCTTGCAGCTGCAGTGCGGAGCAGCTCACTTTCCCTCGAGCAGCCTGAGCTTCTTCTGCCTCCTTTGGGGAAAAATTGTTACGCTTAGGAAAACATAGTCCAAATCAGGGAAGGTAGAGACATGGCAACTTCTGCTCTGGCTTAATTAATGATGAGTTGCTGCTTGGGATTACAAAACAGGGTTTTTTGGCAGGAGCTTTAGAAGGGAACAGGTGGGAGGATGCACAAGGTCAAACGTGACCATTAGAAACCTCTGTCCTAAAGGGAAAAAAAAAGGAGAGAAAAAGGAAGAAAAAAATTAACAGGAAATAGAAAAATTCCTCTTCTTGAGGTAGTTTAATTTATTCCTTCTGAAAAAAAAAAAAAAAGAAGGAAAATAAAAAGAAAGAGCCTAGAGCAAATAACCTACCATAGACTTGAAGTAACAGCAAATAACTTCCATGCAGATATAATATCACATAATTGCTAGAGTAACAATTAATAGTTCTTTACGCAATACTTCAAAACATTTTTTAAATTAAAAGCATTTTTTTTGTGCAAGTTGTTCTGCTTTTCCCTTTCAGATCACTTGACTTCTATGCCACCTTTAGTGAGAGCCATGAAGGCAATTTTTTTTTATCTGGCAACAAAGAGGAGCTGCAAAAACCAAAACCTTCCTTCTGTGAGGAGAAGGGGAAAGTTGCTCCTGTGTAAGTGTCAACACAGAGAAGTGATCCAAATGCTAAAAAAATAAAATACAGCAAACTTTACCAATGTTTTTTTAAGCATTTGGTTTCAGGAGCCATAACAATTTGGCTTGTAATGAGATATTCGTCAGCACCAGGCACGAAGCCTTCCAAGACCTAAACTCCCACTGATGTGGGGAGAGATGTGTGCTAGGAAATGTTTGGTTAGGGGGATCCAGAAGGACGTGTACTGGATTATGCTTTGCCCTGCCCAAGCATATAATGGTATTATATCAACAGTGGGAACGTCTGTGAAGTGAAACTGCTCTTAGCTGGTCAGAACAGTGTCCTAAAGGGAGTTTAGGACTCAAAAAAATGCCAGTTGCAGCATGAAGAGCAGCACCAGAACATCCCAGATGATCCAAACATTGCAGCACAGACAGGGGTAATAACTGTTAAAACCACTTCAATAAATATAAAATTGTCTTAGCTCATTCTTATGTTTTTTTTTTCCTTGATTGTGCTATGGAGTCATTTCAGTGGTAAAAAGAGTAAGCAGGGTGAGCTGCCAGAGCACAGCAGGTATCAGCAAACCACCCATGGCTGTGTCAGGCACCATATGAGAACATCTGGAACAGCCTTACAAATCCTCTGGATTGTGTTTGGGCACAAATACCACTAGCAAAGCCAGCAGCAGTCTCCTTTGCTGACCCTACATAGGGGCTAAAAGTGGGAAAGAATATGGCTTTTAATTTTCAGCATAACTTATTAGTATGTAAGTGGATGAGGAAGCTGGGGTTGTTCAGCCTGGAGAAAAGGAGGCTCCAGGGAGACCTAATAGCAGCCTTCCAGTACCTGAAAGGTGCCTACAGGAAAGATGGGGAGGGTTTACAAAGGCCAGCAGTGACAGGACGAGGGGCAATGGCTTCAAGCTGGAGAAGAGCAGATGTAGACTGGATATTAGGACTAGGTTCTTTCACTATGAGGGTGGTGGAGCACTGGAACAGGCTGTGCAGGGAGGTGGTTGAGGCCCCTTCCCTGGAGATATTCAAGGTGAGGCTCGATGAGGCCCTGGGCAGCCTGGTCTAGTTGGGGTGTCCCTGCTAACTGCAAGGATGTCGGACTAGATGACCCTAGAGGTCCCTTCTGGCCTGGGCCATTCTATGATTCTATGATTCTATGTAACATATGAACAAGTACAAAGTCAAGGTGATATGGGATTGAGATACAATACTAAGATATATCACCTACTTTCCTGATGTATGGTTGACAGACCAGGACAGCTTTAATTTAAATCATATTTTAAGCCCTTTGGATTTGATAACCTTGTGTCCCAAAGACATATTTTTCACTAAGATGAAAAGATACTGCTTTTTCCATTTGTGGTAAGAGAATTTCTTGTAGTATCCCATGGATTCCAGTGTCTTTGAAAGTACCGAAAAGACAAAGATACCATATTTTGAAAAGAGTGGAAAGATGCCAGGTTGCATGGTCATAAAATTAGGGTAATTAAAGCAAGAATTTTTAATCATGCCAGGTGTTAAGTCAGACCTGGGCTTTGTGAGACAGGAGTAGGGAGTTAAGCATAATATATACAAATGCAGTCCCTTATGTGGATATACTCCAGGTTTAGATATTTTTGGAAGAAAGAAGAATAGAATTTAGATTAAAGACTGTCTGCAGAAGAGTCACATTGAAACTCAGCAACTTCCTTACAGATTTTGGATCCCAAATACAAGCTTGTGTCAAGTGAAATGCTTGGCTGAGGTGTTAGCTGGACAGGATCTGAGGAATCACACACTGTGATGTATGAACAAAGAAACAGATTACAGGCTCACAACGCTAATTGCCAAGGCCTCCGGTTACCATTCTCCATGTTTTGATGTATACTGTAGATTTATAATGGCCAAGGGCCTGATTCTCATTTACATCACCCAACAGTATAAAGAGCAATGACAGCAGAATAAAGGGACATGAATGTAAGTGAGAATCTGGCCAAATACCTATATCTTTTGAAGTTTTGGCTGGCACCCAGAAAAAAATCTGGAGACTGAATCTTTCTGGTTATTATCCAGTTGCTGCAACCCAGATGTGCTCAGATGAGGGGACGAGCCTCAGCTTGGGGGAAGGACAGTCCTCAAGGGGGGGTGAGCCTGGCAGGAATTCATTGATTAAGCTGACATTCAGCTGATGAGCCAACAAGGTGGGGCTCAGGACCAGGCATGGGGGTGACCAGAAACAGCACAGTGCTGTAATCCTTGGACTGGCCTTCATCTCACTCACAAGAAATCAGTGGTGATCTGAAAAACTGATCTAATGTCCACGTACAGATACATCAAGCTGTGTCACATAACAAATTTATAAAAAAAAAAAAGAAAAAAGACTGTTATAAAAGCTACTATTCTAAGGTAGAGTGAAGCTCTACACACATTTGTGAAATGCTTCCAAATGAAATTGCCATATACTATGCTATGTAACAGCCTTTACAATAATTACTTCTTCAAAAGTAGCATTTTTTCCCCATCTCGCCTAATGGATACAAAAATTGAATCTTTCAATCTCAAACATAAGCTGCACATACATAGCACTGCATACTTCTCTTGGGAAAGCATAATATTTTCTTCAAGGTAAAATTTTTATGGACTAAAAACAACTCGGATCTCATACCTCTAATTTATAAGGCTCATATTAACTCTTTGCATGATGACAAACACAGAAAATTTATGTTCTCTATCAGGTTTGTATTTTAGATCTGAAGAAGGGCATGCATCTACAAAAACTGATCTATTTTTCCAGCTATGTCCAATACTGTGATGAAACTCAGTACAAATCTTCATTTGAATCCTCAGAGGTCACCACAGCAAAACAAGAAGCTTATAGGTGTGCTGGGATTTGTGATTACTATTAGAGCATGACATGTAATATCAAATGCTTTCCCATACCCTACATTTAATATGGCTACAATTTCTTCAGGTGTGCTGCAGCAGAATCAGTGTACTGCATGGTAAAGGCCATGTAACACCAGCTTCAAAGGAAAAAAAACACACTGTGTTCTTGCTGTGTTGGTACTAACAAAAATCTAAAAAGACAAAGTAGATGGCAATTGTATTGACATTAGAGCAATTCCTTCCACAGCGTTAAATAAGCAAATATGAATAAGGTAATTGTGCATAGATTATTTTTAAAAAATCTATTTATTCATTTACATAAGAAGTTTATCCTTCAAATGCAAACAGATGACATATATGAAACATGGAATATATGAAACAGGACTTATTTTTTTAAAGTCCTGAGGGTCTGAATGAAAGCCCTATTTAGTCAGCAGTGATGTCCTCACTGACTGCTGTGTTTGCACTGACAGATTTTGTTTTGGGGATTGTTCTATCATGGACTTCTGGTTTGACCAACTGTACCTTTTTATAGATTATTAACTGATTGTGAATATCATTGGGGTGGTAGACAAGTGAGTATATATTCATAGTTTATTAATTATGAGTCAAGGAACTATTTGCAAAATTCAAACATTCATAAAAAACAGAGAAATCCAAATCTTGTGTTTTGGCCATGACCCACCTCTTGTTTACAGGGGGGCTATCACATACCGAGAGCTTGACTCATGTTCAGAGGGGTAAAAAGAGTAGGATTTCTCTCTTTTGCTTTAGGATAAGATCCCAACAAGAGTTAAATGGGTACATAAATGCAAATTTAGTAACCATTGAAGACCCAGAAGAACAGAACTTCAGTGTTTCTGGCAACAATTTGTGTCTAAGTTATCTTATAAGACACTAAAATAAGCTTAGAAAGTGGCAGAACCTATATTTTGATTTTCAGTCCTCCCACTTCCATGTAGTTTCACAGTCAGTTGTCTCACACTAAGTACTGCCATTCCAGCCACACCTGTGCCTGTGCAGTGTGGTGAATATTAACTCTGCATGCAGATTATTTGACAAGAGATATATCTTGTTCTTAATTTAAGATCTTAATTAAATTAAATCCTCTCTAGCTACTTCCCAGCCTTTGCATTATCCAGAAAGCTCAGCATACCTTTGCATACTGTAAGGAAGAAAAGAAACAAATGAAACATTTCCTAAAATAGGTTTACATTCACGCAATCTTTATCTCCTCTGTTTTGAAGTGGTTTAGTAAGGAAGAAAAACAGGCCAAAAGCTTTGCATCCTAATTAACATAGGATTATAGGGGATAGAAATCTTTTAGAAGTCATCTGTGCCAAGGGAGAAACACCTTGACTTATGGTAGTTATATTGTCATCTCACCAGTTATTAAAACCTCTAATGATGAAGACTCAACATCCTTCCTAAACAAGCCTCTACTGTTAGACTTTTCTTACCATTACAAAATGACTCTTAACATGTAACCAGAATCTTGTGCACTGTATTTTAAGGCCTTTATATCTCGTTGTATCCTGCAGTCATGAAGAACAGATTATTCCCTTTCTCTTGGAAACAAGCTTCTAAGATTTGTTCTTCCTTGTCCCTCCTACTCCCAAGCTTCTCTTCTTTAGCTTGATAACCTTGGTTCTGTTTATCTTTCCTCGTGGGTTATATTGTCTAGTCCTTTGATCACTGTTGGTGTTTTCTTGCAGCTGGCCTGCATCACTCTGGAAATACAGTGCCATGACTGGGGCAGCCATATCTTGTAATCACAAAGTGAATTGGAAAGATCAGTTGATCAGTTCATCATTTTCCTTCTAACTTCCTATTTCAACCACTTTCTCTTGCAACAGCATGAAATGCTCAGCCTGTGAAGCACATACACACAGAATTCAGATCCTTCCCCAGATAAGTACTTTGTCATTGTTACCTCTCCTCTACTTGTTTAGGTCAACAGTCCTACCTTTTATTGTTTGAGTTTTGACTATCATTTTTCTGATTATATCTGCAGCTTGTCAAGATCATTTTGAATACCAGTTCTGTCCTCCAGTGCACCTGTAGACTTCATATCATCTGCAACTTAATAACCACACTCAGTATTCAATAACAGACATAAGAATGAAAAATATTGAACAGAATCAGACCTAGAGGAAAAACCTGCTGAATATTAAACATCATCTTTTTTTTAACAGTGATTCTTTGCTAACAGCTCTGTAAGATGATTTTTCAAACATTTGTGTCTCATCCAAGTTCCATAAAAATCATATCCTCTTAGTTACTAATAAGAGTGGCATCTGAAATAGTTTCCAATCCCTCTTACTGCTTTTATGACACTGCTTTTCACCGCTCACAAAGTGTGTTTCATATCACATTAAAAAGTGACTGTTTTGACATGAAACTTCATTGACAAGGATATGCTGGCTAATAGTCATCTCTGAGAATTTGTGCATTCATCTCTGGTATTTATCAGTTTTTCAGCTTTTTCAAGGGTTCTCAGCTTGTTTGACTCTTTATGAAATTATTTCTTCAAGAAATGAAATTAGATTGATACGTTTCCTCTTGTATTTTATTTTGGTTTTAAGTTCCTTTGTAAAAAAGTAGATGCCTTTTTCCTGCCCTGTGGTCCCTCCCCCAGCTGTCACAAATTCTTAAAACGTCACCCACAATGGTGCAGAGACTGCTTCAGACTATTTTTTCAATATACTGTGTAACGAGAGCAAAATTCAGTCTGGAAGCTTACGCTAAAGTTGACCATGACTCCACATGTTCATTACAAGATAAACAGGAGCCTTCTGAACTCTAAGTATGTGCAACTTGACCTATTTTCTTGCTCCTCTCTGTTCTGAACATTCTTCCCTCCATCTGTGACCCAAGGCAAGAAGCAGCCCAGGTACTCATACCCCACGTCTATGAGTTTCTTTGAAAACAGCACAACTCTCATGGCATAGCTCAGAAGCTAGAACATCTGTCCTTATGTCACTTCTCTTCTTTGCCTAAAAGGAGGTGAGCCAGTGTCCCCCAGCCTGCCAAAGAGCCCCAACCACTGGATTCAAACTCTTCCGGGGCAGGTCTGGCGGTTGCAAGTCTTACTTGGAACTCTCTCAACTGTATATAGAAAGTATTGATTTACCCAACCAGAAAGAAAACAAAGAATAATTCACTCTGCGCTAGTAATTTAGGACATTCCTCCCCTAAAAATGGGGAAATCCTTGCTTTAAGGCCTGCTCTGTATTTTTATTCAAAGGTTGCTTCATGTAAAATATACAAAAATTCATGAAATGTGGAAAGACTCTGGGAACAGTTGTCTCACACACAGCTAAGTTGTGCGCAGAAGCACAGTGGACTGGGGGAAACATGACACCTTTCCAGCTCAGCCTTGCCAGAAGGTGGGGAATGGCAGTCGGTGTGTCCTCCCTAAAACAAGGTCTCCTACACCATGGCTGAATATCCCAATCACTGAATGTCAGCACACTATCATGACACATTTTTTCATTTTTTGTTAGAATTGAGGCCTCCCCATCACCCCATATGAAGTTTTGAGTGAAAAGCCTTGGGCTGAAGTGTACAGCTAGAGAGGCACAAACTATCAGAGTGCTCCAAATTCAGCAAGGAGGAGGAATTGAATCCTTGACCTTGGTCTTCCTGTAGCCAGCAGGTCTTTCTACTGGCTGCACCATGTTTTGTAGGTCACACTCTAAGGCCCCACCATGAATACCCCATGACACAGTTCCTTTGCAACTAGATGACTAAAAATGGGTGTAATCAGACTCAGAGCAGAAGAATGTTCACAACAGCAACAAAAAAATGTGTTCAGCCTGGAGATGAACCTTTCACATTCTCCTTTCTTTTTGACTTCTCTGGTTCCTTCTGTTCATGTCTTTCATCTGGCTCCCTGTTCTGCTGCAGCTGCCATTTCATTTTTCTCCAGAACAGAAAGTAAAAGTCATGTTTAGAGTGCTTTCTTAATGTTTATTAGCAGACCGCCCAGCTGTCTTTGACTCACACCCCTGATACAGAAGTTTTTCCTAGCAGACTTGACCCCCACACACACTGCTCTCCTGTCATTCCCAATGGGTTTGCTCTTTTCTTGTTCCCTATGAACGTCACATCATCCCTGTGCTCATTTCCTTCGTCTGGGGACAGAGGCCAAGGCTGGCTCAGGTGCAGCTTTCTCGCAGGGCTTGCCCGTCCTCCTCCTCCAGCATGATTCATTCAGATGTCACAATCCAATGTTTGTGAACCCTCGTTTTGCGATCACCATGGCAGCAAGTAAAACGTCACTGATGCTGCATCATTGAGTGAATCTGGCAAGAGAAGAATATAAAAAGGGAGAGATACTATTTATACACAGGCATTACAGTAATCAGCAAAGATGAGAACACATGTGGAAGAGGGTCATCAGACACCGTATCCATCACTTTGAGGTATTCTCCAGTGGGTACCAGGAGCACTCCCCTCCCACTCACCAGGCTCCTCATTTGTTTAGGGAGTACACATGTTCCCAGGAAGGACATCTCACACACTGGGAGAACTGGGAAAAAGCAGCTGACTTGAATAACTGTGAAAGCTGCCGAGAGTGGCTGGGCATAGGGAGTGCTTCAGCCAGAGGCAGGTTGTGGAAGCACAGGGGAAGTGTCCTGCTGAACTCGTGGCTGTCTTATTTCATGACATCTGGCTCTGAGTGGTTTGTTTCCATTTCAAGCGCTCCCTGATCATGATGGAGGGAGGTTTCTTTCTTTTGTCATCATCTTTAATGGTTAAACCATGTAAGTCTGCAGAGGAAGAGGGAAACAAAGTTCCTTTTCAAAATCTGTTTTTCTCACTTCAACTGGAGTAATATTGAAGCAACTCCACCTGAACCCATGAAATTATTACAGATTTATAACAGGGCAAGTCAGAAACAGGCCAGCTGCCAGTCAAAAGAGCTCTTTCAAACCTTTTCTGAAATTATCCATTCCTCCTATAGATTTCACCTCTCACCTGTGGCATGATACATTTATCTCACAGTGTTTGTATGACACAGTGCCACAGTGGCCTGGACGTGACAGCTCAGAGGTCCATCACAGTGCCAGGTCTCTGTGCTTCTCAACAGGAGTACCATCAAAAGAAAGGAGAAGATTAAAGAGAAAAAACAACAGTCCTCTCGTATGCAGACAGTTTTGTGGGCTTCTCTTGGAAATATCTTTAACTCAGAGCAGTCTCCCCTCCAAAGCAACTGCAGTTTGGCAGGGCTGATAAGTCAGGCTTATCAGAAAAGGGCTGCTATTAGCTAAAAATAGCAGTTAAAACAGATAAGTTAACTTTTTTTAAAAAAAATAAAATAGAAGGAGATTACAACTGTCTTTTTAGTGACTATTGTTGATGGAGACACTAAACCTGATGGAAATTAAGAGTTGAATTGGCAATAACCCAAATCAGAAAAGATTATGTGATATTATCTTCGGATTTAAAAAACCCCACAAAAAACGCATGTGAACACACACAAACCAGAAGAGTTTCCATCTTTAAAGGAAATAAAATTTTGATTACGAAATGTGCCAGTAAGCATAGGAGTGGTCCGTTCTGAATTCAGATCTTGTATTTATTAAAACAAAATCTTCTTGGATAAATAATACAACGTTCATGTGCTTAGGCAAACAACTTCTGTCCTGAATTCCAGGCAGAAGAGCTCATTTAAATGTAGCTCAAACTGGCATTGACTTGAATGGAGATTTCATTGTTTACGATAGAATCACAGAATCATAGAATTTTCATGGTTGGAAAGGACCTCTGACATCATCCAGCCTAACCATAAACACACAAAAACCCATACAATCTCAGCTACTAGAGCATGCTCTGAAGTGCCACTTCTACATGTATCTTAAATACTTCAAGGGATGGTGATGCAACTACCTCCCTGGGCAGGCTCTTCCAGTGCCTGACCACTCTTTCAGTGAAGTAATTCTTCCTAATATCTAATCTAAACCTCCACTGCCACTTCAGACCATTTCCTCTGGTCATGTTATCATTCTCTTGGGAGAAGAGGCCAACACCCACATCTGTACAACCTCCCTTCAGGTAGCTGCAGAGGGCAATGAGGTCTCCTCTCAGCCTCCTTTTCTCCAAACTAAACATGCCCAGTTCCCTCAGCCTCTCCTCATATGACTTGTTCTCTAGAACTCTCACCAGCTTAGTATGACTATAACCCCTCTCCCGCCAAATTATATTAAATTATTTTAGGAAAAAATAAGTCAATTGAGATAAAACATCCTTCAGCATCAAAGATAACAGAATCAAACCTGCTATTTTTAACGTCATTGGTTTCCCCCCTTGCTTTCTCCCAGTCCCAACTATAATAAACATACCTTTTATGTTTTTTACCCCAGAGTGATACAGTAGGATGGATGCCAAATGGAGGGAAATCTGCCAGCAATCAATTATGTACTTAGGTTCTGGGTGAGATGTTAATGTGCCATAGACAGCTAGAATTACCCAGCTGTACCTCTGGCTGTGAACAGGCTAGAAACAAAACCACGCTAGATAACTTTGAAGGTGCAGCACTTTAAAAGCCACCAGGCATTGGCCAAACCATCTCTGGCACCTATGCAGAAAGCTGATGATGAGGGAACCTTCCCTGCCTGTACTGCACATGCATCGCAGTCTACGTCAGCAACACTCCACTGCAAGGGTGGAGGCTGTGAGCTGATCTTAAAGAACAATGCAGGAACCTGCCCATACACAGTGTCTGCAATTTCAACTTCACAGCTACATGGTGGAGCTGCAAAGCTTCCCGTGTGCTCTGCCAGACAGCAATAAATGCATGACAGTAGACTTATTGCTACTCTTAAACTTAATATCTGTCTTGTCTAATGCAGGGTTAAGGTATATCTCTATGTTAATCTACTCTGCCTTTGCACCTGGATGGAAAAGTGTGAGCTCTGAAGGTGAAGTCACGGGGCACGGCGGTGAGTGAAGTCAGTTAGCCCTGCTGGCACTGGGGCTCACTACTGCTCTACAGCCGTGGCAGAGCATGCAAAGTCTTAGCTGCACTGTTTGGCCTTTGTAGGAATCCTTTGTTCTTCAGTTCTTCAGCTCTTTTCTCCCCCTACCACAGGACAGGCTTGCAAGAGTGAGCAGACAGACAAACAGATGCTTCCTGTGGTTGAACATCCTGCTGCAGTGAGTCCTTTTACCCAAGTGCCTCAGTCAGGCCTGTGACCCCGAAAAAGACATTAGTGGAATTTATTTCTGGCCTCCTAACGCTGTGGCCTGTGAACATGTTTCCGTATATACACAAGAGCTTTCCTGTTTGCCATGCAGATTAAGGAATGTGCCTGGTAGAGACATCCTTCCTGGGAACACTTCAGTGAAGGACATCCTACTTGACCGATGAGATGACAGAGGGCTGTAAACACTGTCAGGGGGAGAGATCTTGATTGAGGACTTTGAATGGTCAGTTCCAGAATAGGAAGTGTAGGAACCCTCAAGTGCTCAGGAAATAAGGGACTTCAGACCACTCAAAAAAGTGAAAAGTACACTCCATAAAAAAGTAAGTGGCTATGGATTTTTTGATGTGCACAGTGCTTATTTAATGCTTATCTTTTCTTAACAAGGAAATTCCTACTGATATCACACAACTTAGTACAACAAATTTTATCAGTGAAATTAAAATCTATATTTAAAATATTTGCATGGGGTTTTCAACTTTGTACAATAAAACATCAAATGTTTTAGTAGGCCCCCTCAGAATCTGACAACAAAATTTAAATGTTTTTCTCCACTTCTGTGACTTGGTCACATTTGCAGGGTATCTTCTGCAGCATCTCTTTTTCTCTGCAAATCAGCTTTCTCCTCAAATAGAAACATAATGTGCCTTTTATATCTGTTAAGGAAGATAATAAGGAGGATTTTACTCAGATTTGTAGGACTATTTTACCTGGCTGTTGTCACCAGTGTTGATCTCATTTCTCAGGCTCTTTTCTACAGCAAATTCCGTTCTTTTTACATGTGACTGTTCAGTTACATCAGTTGAATTGTCACCACTTGCTCAGATGTTGGCTTCCTACCTTTCAGCAGCCAGAGAGAGGGTATCCTCTGGTAACTAGTGTTTTCCACTGTGTATTTGCACTCTAATAGATCTGAAGCTATCATTTTCAAGGCTCATGTGATCTTCTGTAGATGTCCTACACCTGGTTCTAAGATAAATCCCCCAAGTTCCTAGAAGGTCTTCCATACCTTTTTCACTTGTTTTGGGGTGGGTTTTTTTGTTTGGTTTTTTTTTTGGGTTTTTTTTTTGTTTGTTTGTTTGTTTGTTTTTGTTTTTGTTTTTGTTTTTGTTTTTGCCTGTAGGCTTTACGTACAAATTTTAGTGACATTTTCCTTTTAGTTACCTGGAATCTTTTTTCTCAGATATTGAAAAGAGCTTCAACTCTATAATTGCATGGGCTTTTATCTTGTTTTTTCATGCAATTCAATCCCGTGATCCTTTCAATGGGAAACCAATTAAGTCCCCTTTACCAAATTAGTGCATAAGTTATTGCACTACAAAAGCAGTGAATACCTTTTTTTACTAAATTCCTCCCTGGAATTAAGGATTTTTAGATACTTCTATGAAAACCACCATTTCAATGTGTTGTAATCAAACTGAAAATTAATTGAAAGAACTTCCATGCTGCTTAAGACGAGCAGGACTTGGCATTCAGAGAGAGTGAGCACCACTGAGACATAGGAGAAGTAGCCTAAAAAACAGACATTCAACTCAAATTGCTACAAAATAGCCATGATTTAATTCTATTATACTATACCTGCTGTTTCATCATTTGGGTATTTTATATAATTGTTTTTCCTTTCTCTTTTGGTTAATTATTTTTGTCTGCTTTTTGTTATATTAATTGATGGACAGGTGTTATATTATTAAAAATGTAATTTTCTATTAATTACTTCATTGTAACTGTTCTTCAGGAGTCACACTAGAAATGAGAAACAGTTAAGAATTTTATATTCAATAAGATAAAATAAAAGTGTGATATTTCTCCCCACAAATAACATCATAACTTTAGCCATATAGCCTATCGTTACAGTCAGGTGATCTTTATGCAAGTGAAGGATTATATTGCCCTTAGAGTATTTTCCCATAAACATAGTTCAGTGGATTTCCAATGCCAAATTACACACAGGTAAGTACTGTATGTAAACTATTGTCCCATTAATTTGGTGATCAGCTATGGCCAGAATTTCTCCTGCTGTGAAGCTCAAAAAAGCATCTGCTGTAACAGAACAGACCATTCCTGCTTGTCATAAAGCACCAGAGGTTCTCCTGAGATTTATTTATTTATACATTTTCCTCCTTTTGAAGAACAGGTGACATGAGCTGACCGTGGGCCATCTTCTGCCCATGACCAGTGAAGTCCATCTTTGTCTCCCTGGCATTGGACTCCAAATTTAGTCCACTGATAGAGACATTCTCTGAGATCCACAGGCTGAGAGTCAATTGAGGAAGTCAGTATGATCCATTATGCTTAGTTTCTGCAACAGTAAAGAGGCTTCCCAGTCTACTTGCCTTTTCTATATTGGTTCACAAGCCACTGCTCCTTCCAGAGGGACACTGCTGAAGGATCTAGAACAGGTGGAACTTTTCGCTCCATGCAGATCTGCACACAAATGGTATCCATACAGGATCAGGAGGGAGTATCTAGCTCAGAGAGTTTGCTTCACAATGAACATGGACTGGCATGTACTTTCCTTGAGCCCCACTTGGAAAAAGGAAGAATTTCAAAGCTCAGTTAGCAACTCAGAGGAGGTGATGTAATTTGTTTTGGTGATATTTCTCAGTTACCACATATTTAAGGCTGGCAGTTTTAAATGATTTGTGGTGAACAAATGGACTTTAATCAAACTTCCTTTTTAAAAAATAACAGAACCAGGTACAGCAAGTTGACAGGGAAAATATATAAGTTTAATTGAGGATAATACTCTGAGTATAATGCTGGCCGGAATATTTATTCACTTCATAGCAAGAGATGATAATTTGTGCACAATTGTTCAGCACAAAGAAAAGCTGCCAGAAAAAGTATATTTTTTTTTTTGTCAATTGTTTTTGTCTTTTTTTTTTAACTGATTTTTGGAAATGTTCATTTAGGGAAAAAAAATATATATATAAACACGTGTGTCCAAATCATTCAGCATTTACAAAATGGGCTTTTTAAAAGTATCAGAAGCTACAAACAACACAAATTGGTGGAGCTGGAGCCTCAGCTGTGCTGCCTTCATACCTGGGACAACCACAAGGAAGACAAAATTGTGAGGGAGCTGTTCAGCCCCCTAAAAAGCTAACTGCAGAAGTCAACTCAGTTGCTGAATCAGTTGCTAGAAAGCAGGGTGATGGGCTGCAGTCCTCTGCCCTCTCTCCGAGGAGCTGCATTGCTGGGTTCAGCTCAGAGGAAGGCTCCTCTTACTCTTCCTCTCCTGCCTCCTTCTTGCTCTGAGTTGGACCTTGTCCTCCTTCTTGCCTGGATTCCCACAACATTGCAGAGCCCCATGACTGCCTTGTCCCCTCACTGTCCCTAGCTTCCCTGGCCTCTCCTTAGGGCAGATTCAAAGCCTTTTGGCAGGCAACACAAGAGGAACGTTTTCTAACTGAAGAACTGATGAGCTCCTTGGGACATTTAAAGTATCTAAACAGACAAATTCAAAATAAGACCTCTGTGTACTATTATTTAAGATGCTGTTCTGCAAAATGTAGATCCTCATCCTCCCACTCCCCTTCCTCATCAGCTCCCCAATTCTGGAATTGCCTAAAACTTCAGATGCTTCTCCCAGTAAAATTCCCCAGATACCAAAATGTCTGTTGCTGGTCACACCCCAAATTGCATAATTCCTGACAGTGCTGAGAAGTCAGGCACTGGATTCATGGCTGAATTTTGTCAAAATTTATAGCCTAAGCTTTTCCCTTGAGTTAGCAGCACAGCACTGGGCTTTCTGAGTGCTCACTGCCAGACAGTGCCTCACACAAAGCAGAGAGATAAGATGATGCTACACTCCTTCTTCTGCTTGACCCCAGCAATCAGGTCACTCAGCTAAGACTTGGGAAGATTTATCAGGAGGACTGAAGGAATTGTAATTTCTCCTAGTCTACAAAGAAATCCCTGTAGCATTAGCACCACCCAGTACAGCATACTAGCATACTTGCTTCTACAATATGTGATGCTGTTAGGAGACAGATAGCCACCACATTCACGTAGTCTACATCTGACTCAATGGTGCAACGCGAATCCTTAATCCTGTTATAAGTCATGAACTTTCCAAGTGATTTCAGAGCATAGAAAATACTCCCTCTGGCTGACTTCAGCCTCTCCTGTTGAGGCACTGGTACAGCTCTCTGCTTTAGGGGCCATAGTGCCCAAGGGCCACGAGGATCTAGAGCAGTTCCCACACTCCTGCTCTTTCTCTGGACCAATAGATATACCATGGTTTGCCATAAAATCAAATCAGCGCACCTTTAAGATAGGACTCTGAATTCCATGCATAGAAAGTGCCTGGGAGCTATGTTCTCCAATCGCTATGCCCTTTCATGGATCTAGGCCTCCCTTCTAGTGCATTTTTGAAAATGGTATTTCAGTCTTAATATGTGGGTGCAGTTCAGGACTTGGGAAATGGGGCTAAATCTCCTTTACTGCTTTTGGAAAGCTGATTAAGCAGTAATTTGTACTTTTATTTTTTTGTTTTCATTGCATCAGTTGCATTTGCACTCAGATTCTTTCAGCATCTCGCTATGGGACATTTTTGAACATGTTGTCCATGCACCTTTTTACTCTGTAGATGAATTCCCAAGTATGGTGTGCCAGGACAAAGGGTCATGAAGATTGCCACACCAGGCTGGCTTCAGCAAGAAACCTTTGGTTTCTGCCTCCATTATCTTACCACATATTACCTAACAGGCATCTTTGCCACCAGTGCAGCTTCCTGCCTATTTCAGATACAAGGTTGAGAGATTAGGCTTCAAAGAGCTAATATTCCATTCCATTATTTAGATCTATGTGAAGACAAATGTATTGAATGCCAAATTAACACAATGAGTTTTACAGACTAATGCATGAAAATGAATGGAGGTATTCTACCTTTCACTTCCAGAGCTGCTGTTCAAGCTAAGCATGGGGCCCATCATGAGAGAAATGTTTGCTGAGATGATACTGATGTTCTTAAGTCACTTTGATTTACTGGAAGCCTTCCTGTTGTTTCATGTAACCTTATCTCCCTCTGTACAGACTTCATAACCTCTCTGGATAACCTTGTCCCTTTCTGAACTACCCTCCCAGGGGAAGAGCTTCCCTTGATCTGCTGACCAAGATTCTCATAATCTATTTCAGTTTGAAGTTTGCTTTGTTTCCAATGAGAGTGCAGCAGTAGCTCATGTTCAACCTGGTGTCCACCACCACGATTTGTCATTGAGCTGGTTACTTCCCAGACTACAGCAAATCTGGGGGTTATTCCTCTAGGTGCACTTACTAACCCTCATGGATTTTTTCCTGGTGCAGTCAATTTAGTCGCTGGACTGAAGGGTCATGACAGTCACTCCCCCCTTCTTCAGTGTCATCACACATTTGCTGAGGGCGCACTCTCTGCCCAGGTTGTTGATGATACTGAGCAACAAGTACCTCAGTATCAGCACCTAGCATACTCTCCCACTGCTGATACAAGGTACACTGTGAGACTTCACCATCATAACCCAAGACAAGATCCAAAGCCTAGCAAGATAAATGGGGATGTTTTCAATGATTCTGCCAATGGCCCAGTGGTTGGGGTCCTCCTAGATATGATTAAGCTTTGACTTGTAGCTCCAAGCTGCGTAAGCACAGGCAGAAGCACTTTCAAGCAATTATCCTCATGGTCAAGCCACAGACAACAGCGTATAACACTTTTAGCCAGAAATTTAACTTCCCTGGGCTAAGGGCCAAATATTTAGTGACTAGAGGCACCTTGTGCCAAAACACATTTTACCTCTTATAATAGGTGATAGAATGAATATTACACTAGAGCTTTGCTATTCCTGAGTGAAGTGTGGAATAATGTAAGATTACATTTTGTTCATTACCAGCTAAAGTATTGTGTTACAATCACCAGTGTCTGTAAGAGTTTTGCTACTCAGTTAAAAGAGAAAACAACATTACAGCATAAATCAATAAGATAACAGCCAATGCATCATATTTCAAAGTGTCCTTTTTTCATCTATTTTTAAGAACAAGTTAGTTTTAATTCTTTATCGAATCATAGAGTCATCTAGGTTGGAAGGAACCTTTAAGATCATCAAGTAAAATCATTAAGCTAACACTGCCAAAACCACCACTAAGCACCCATCTTTTAACTATCTCCAGGGATCGTGACTCCACCACTTCCCCTGGTGGCTTGTTCCAATGTTTGATAACCCTTTCAGTGAAGTATATTTTCTTAGTATCCAATCTAAACCTCCCCCGGCACAACTTGAGGCCATTTCCTCTCGTCCTGTTGCTTGTCACTTGAAATAAGAGACTGACCCCCACCTGGCTACAACCTCCTTTCAGGTAGTTTTAGAGAGGGATAAGGACTTTTTCCTGGAAAGAAAGTGGTTTTTTTGTATTGTGGAAAACTTCATTTACTGGGGACAGCCCTATGTTACGCTAGGGACTATGAGTTACCTGTGCCACTTTGATATTCCCTACACTTAAGCACATATGATTTGAAAAACTGTGTAAGTTTAAAAGAATGAGGCTCTGATTTTATGTATGTGAACACACACATATCTGTTACTCATTTGCCATTAAAGTGTGTAGAGTGCAACATCTCTACACAACATTGTACATCCCTGCTTGCATTGTGAATCCCATTTTGTGTGGCAATTGCTTGACCTTAATAATAACAGGCTTTTTTATTCCACCATGGGGAAATAGAAGACAGGGACACTTAGTAGCAGGTTATCAACATGAGTCTTGTCAAGGCCACCTTGAATAACAGACAGGGACAGTTCTGAGAAGAGAGATTTGTTGGGATGGGTCCATCTGGTGGCCAAAATTCAGCTCTGTAAAAGTTTGGCAGAAAGATCAGCGAAAGAGAGTTAAATTCAAGAAGGAAATCTGACTGACAAAAGAGAGCATCCAGACCACATGCCAGAAGACCAACCTGGAGGAAGAAAAAAGGGACGTGAACCTGCCAAGCCCAGGACACTCTCCAAGGAAAGACTCACAGGAAGAATGAGGTCAGAATTGGAGCAGGGAATGGGGAGTCTAGGAAAGGGGTCTGTAACTTCTCTAGTACTTTTTTTGTTGGTGGTTTTTCATTAATAAAAGTGAATGTATTTGAGAAACTCTTCTGATAGTACTGTCTGCCTCATATATTTGGCACACAATCACTGAAAATTCTAATCAAGAATACAGAAATACCCAGCTTAGCACTGGCTTTAGGGTTGTGCATCCAAAAAGGGCAGAAACTTCCACATTCCAAAAACACCTTGGAAACCTGGACTAAGCAAAACTGACCTGACTTTTCCCAGGCCCACTTGGCTCATGAGTACGTGGGATTCAGCAATGATTCACAGAGCACTGGTATTCATCCAGAGCCAAACTGCGACTTCTGCACATCATGTTCCTTGGATGGATACACAATCTACGCCAGTCAGTTAACAAACTGAAAGCATCATTCAGCTCGTTGTTACACTGCAGCAAAGTTGGGTGAGGCTTCATGGACCTGTGCCAATTTACAGCCACCGCATTCTGGCCCCACTGAGATCACCAGTGTGAAAGATTTTATTCTATTGTTTCAAATCAGCTTAAATTCTTGATTATTTTCTTATTAGTAGGATTACTTACTATGAACACTTGGGCTTGAAGCCAGAAACTCTTAAAAAAATATAACTAAATATAACTAAAATGGAATAGTTCAGAGTGCTGCATCACCATCACAAGCAACCACAATCACATTAAGATATAGTCCTCTCTCTATACTGTCTTTTCTTAGAATATCATCTCAACTTTAAGATCGTAACACTTATCAAGGTTTCCCATAAACCACTTCCTTGGTACTTCAGTACTTTTTAATAGTGTTGTTCTACACCATAATCAATACCATCATACCAGACTTTTTGCTTTACAGTAAGTTTATCCATGTAGGAACAGACATTTCTGAGTAGCTAGTTCATGGTTGCAGAACAAATCTAGGAAGACACGCTGAGCTGCAGGTATTCCTAAGTCCTATCCTATGGAGCCATTCATGCGGTAAAGAAGTTGAAAATGCCTACGAGTCTCCCAACTCAGTTTTATCATAGAGAGAGTGAGGTTGCTCAGAATGTTTTTATGGGTATTTTATTTTTCTGTTCTTATTTTGTACATTTTCTTTGGAACATAGCCAACGAGGACTGCTTATATGCTACATAAGGAAAAACTACTCTCCTCTCTGCATGTTTTATCCTATTCTTAAGCCATCAGTAACATTAAACTATGTCTACAGCATCCAGGTGTTTCCTGGAGCAACACACACCTGAGACAGATTTTGCCTGCCACAGGCTGTCACTTTTCTATCTGCAATGGAGAGGAAAGTATTTTTCCTGATCTGAACATACTATTTTGCGCAATGCTAAAATCTCTGCCCTGGAGAAGAAACAACTGCAATACAAACACCAAACTGGCTGCCAGTTGGCTCTGCCTGCTGAAACAACAAAAGTAAATCCCTTCCAATATAATCTTTACCTCAGGAAGGGTGGGAAAAAAACAAAAAAAAAAAAAAAGAAGGTGAAGCTTTTTTTCACCCTTTATAATATTTTACTTCCTCTGCTTTTTCTTCAAATTTGTCCTAACAACAAAATTAATTATGTTCCCTTTTCCTTAACAAAGAAAAAGATGTTTTTTTAATGAAAAAGAGAACAAAAATAAAGTTTTGACAGCTAACTAGGTCTTCTTTTGTACCAAGGAGACACATGGCTAGTAGTGTTTTTCAAATAAAAGCTCATTTGAAAGACTGCATTCAAAGAAAAAGAAATGGCACATTTTCTTTGAGTTAAATAACTTTTTTTTGTTTGTTTTCAGGTACATCATTTCTCCTTGTCTTTAGTAGGAAAAAGTTTTTCTCTTTGAAAAGTCCTATACAGGTCATTTAGACCTGGCCAGTGACAGGCAGTGGTGAAACCAAGCAGAATAACGTCAGCTTTGGTCTGCAGTTGCTCAGGGTTTGACACCTCCCAGGTTCATTGCTGTAGCCTGGCAGGAGGTCTGGAAAACCTTGAAAGCCCCAAGCCCCAGATGATGGACACAGGACCAGAAATCCAGCCTACCAGTACCAAAGCTACTGCTGAACCCAGAAGAGCAGCTGACAGAAATCACCCCTTGGGGCAATTACAGAATCACAGAATATCAGGGACTGGAAGGGATCTTGAAAGATCATCTAGTCCAATCCACCTGCCAGAGCAGGAACA
Source organism: Nycticryphes semicollaris (assembly GCA_013400055.1). Taxonomy (NCBI): domain Eukaryota; kingdom Metazoa; phylum Chordata; class Aves; order Charadriiformes; family Rostratulidae; genus Nycticryphes; species Nycticryphes semicollaris. The sequence goes on from VXBJ01007310.1 coordinate 40,743, forward strand.
CCTACATCAGGTCACACAGGAACACCATAACTCTGAGAATTCCCTCTTCCTCCTTTTTTATTCAGCTTTATATGCTGAATGTGATGCCACATGGGATGGAATATTCCTTTGGTCAGTTGCAATCAGCTGTCCCAGCTGTGTCCCTTCCCAACTTCTTGTTGGAGGTATGAATAAAATCGAATAAAATCACAGCCTACTGGTGGGGAGATGTGAAGAGCAGAAAAGACCTTGACTCTGTGTAAGCTCTGATCAGCAATAAGGAAAACATCCCTGTATTATCAACACTGTTTCCAGCACAAATTGCAGCATCACAGAAAGATAGGGGTTGGAAGGGACCTCTGGAGATCATCTAGTCCAACACCTCTGCCAAAGTAGGTCCACCTATAGCAGGATGCACAAGAACGTGTCCAGACGAGTTTTGAATGTCTCCAGAGACAGAGACTCCACCACCTCTCTGGACAGTCTTTTCCAGTGCTCTGCCACCCTCAAAATAAAGAAGTTTCTCCTCATCCAAAACATTGCCCCTATTAGCTACTATGAATAAAGTTAATTCTATCCCAGCCAAAACCGAGCACATGCATTTAGTAAACTAGAGAATGTTATTCAACAACTTTAATCTGATTGAAATATTGAAACATTAAAAAAATAACACCCATCTATGGAAAAATGACAGAATCATGGAATTACTGGTTTCATGACTTTTCTGCTCATGTGGCATAATATTATCGGTTGTGGCCACTTGAATGCAATGATGCACATATGTCTTACTGAAAAAACAAGAGTATGACCTCAGTGTTTCTTCTTATAACCTCGCTGAAGCAGGTAAGTCAGCTGGGCAGCTCCAGTCAGCCACAGCTGTGCTGTTTTTTTTTCCTGCACAGCCCTTGCATCTTTACTTACAGAGATACTAAAATCTGAGATGCTGCTACTTGTCAGCATGAAAAAAAAAAAAGGCAAAAAAGTGGCATTTAAACAGATTTTTGTGGAAGAAAGAAATACCAGAAAATTTCTTCCTAAGAAGCTCATGTTCTCTAATCCGATGAGCTCTGGAGGAACATCAGAAATTGTGAACACTTCTACAAACTCTTTTCTTGCATATTTTCATTACATCTTCCTTATTTGTTACACTTGGAATTGACTCAAAGATTGGACTCTTCCTCCATGCTGTCCTCTTACCCCTCCTGCAGCATCCACATGCTAACAAGTACCTTCTACCATGGTGTCATGCCCTGAGATAGAGCTGTACTGTCACATACTGCCATGCATGGTCATACTCAGAGCAGTCTGCTGCTGGCTCCTGAGACAGCCACATGGACAGAAAATAAGTGAGGTGAGTAGGCAAAACAATGCTTACAGCTGCATCAGAGTCATCATCTTCTGTGCAGATGATGGTAACTGCCATGACAGTGTGTTCCACAAACACAGGAGAAAATATTGCTGAAAGTTTCTAGCACAGTATGTACTAATACACACAGCTACAAGGAGACAGGGTCACAGGGCTACTTCTGTTTTTTTCAGTAGCATTTGAGAATCTTTTCTGGAAAATCAGCAGTAATTTCAAAGTTACTGGTGTTACTAGTGGACTTCAATAGTCAGCAAAATGTTTGGACTAGCTAAAGTCTTAAAAACCTTCCATCTGTACAGACTTGTTGCTCACTATCTTCCACTGTGGAAAAGGCTTAAAAATTTCAAGATCTGCAATGTGATTTATTTTCTGCAAGAGTTGTGGGGCTATTCACTAGTCAACAACAATTTATTGTACTCCCATATGGAAGTATAGAATTTGGAAAGAGATAAGAGAAGGATGATCTCAGAATGGGGCCTATTAGAAGATAAGGATCATGGTTGCCCATCCTCCTCCTAGAAGATTTTATTCATACCTACATTTTGGATATAACTCACAGAATATGCATAAAATTAGGGCCAGTCCGACTGAAGGAGAGGAAGAGGGAACTGGAGTTACATCCCTGGAGTAAAATTCAATCGCTTTGACTTGTATAACTTCATTGTATGTGTCAGTCCCAGCCATCATTGATCCCAGCAGGAAGGGGAGGATGAGTATTCCAGAGCAAAAGGGGAAAGAAATCAAATCCAGATAGAACAAGATCACACATTTCAATTTGCATCTGTATCATCTTTGAAGTTGTGGTTGCAATTATTGAACGGAGATGACTGGAAATGTCTTTCATACCAAAATGACTTGGTTGAACTGAGTTTCTCTTTTAGCATGTCAAATCAATTAGCTGGTGTTTGGACAATGCTTTGAAAAGAGGAAGCAAGATATTACATACACACACATGCTCATGTGTATCCCCACAACCTTCTGTGCAATTAGTATTTGTAAGAAATGCAAATCAATGTTTTAACTAGCAGAAGAAACATACAAAGCAGATATTTAAGACTTAAGTTACTTTGCAGATTTTATTAAATTTTCTTAGCAGAACAAAGAAATCAAACCACTTCAAACAAACAAAATAACCAACCTAAAAGAATGAGAGCAGCATACTGAAAAATAGAAGATTTTAAAATTCTTCACTTTAAAGCAAGTTTAAATGCAGGTACTAAACTAAATCTGCAGCTCAGTAGTCTTATAGGCATTGGGATGTAATGCTTGTGTATCTTATTTCACCTTTCCACTGTGTTATATCAGGTTGCAAGTCTGGCAGTACGAAGACAAGTGACTCATTTTGCTTTATTTATCATGTCATATTAAAAAATACATGCAGAGTGGATAACTATTAATCCATAGCTCATCACAAGTGAAATGACAAAATAAGATATATGTAACAGCTCTTCATGACACCTATATAGATATCTTTTTTTTTCCTTTGTTCTGTCCAGTTTCATCACCATTCACCACTGGCTGTGTAAGTGGTAGAATTTAGCTGGTTATGAAGTATGGTGAAATTTTAAAAGAAGAATAAGATACTGCAGTTCCAGATTGCTATAAATTGCTATGAATTGAGAAAACTAGGCAAATCTTTGTAATCTGTTATATTCACAGTGCTCTTGGCTGGCACACTTTAGTGTCTTCTCCCGTGGGTTTAAATTGAACCTCCAGCTCTAGTGTTTTTTCATAATGCTCCATCCACTGGGCTCCATAAAGCTAGTCCTGTCATTGGAAATACCTATATAGAAGGAAATGATTTGTCTCTTCTGACAAAACACTCTAGGCTGATGAACTCCATCTGAAGTACTGTATCCAGAAGGACAGGGAACTGCTGGAGAGAGTACAGCAGAAGACCGCCAAGATGATTAGAGGCCTGGAGCATCTCTGTTACAAGGAAAGGCTGAAGGACCTGGTTCTTTTTAGTCTGGAGAAGAGAAGGCTGATGGGGGATCTGATTGACACCTATAAACACTTGAAGGGTGGGTGTCGAGAGGAGGGGGACAGTCTTTTTTCAGTGGTGCCCAGTGAGAGGAAAAGACGAAGTGGGCACAAACTTGTACATAAGAAGTTCCATCTAAACAGGAGGGGGAACTTCACTTTGAGAGTGGCAGAGCACTGGTAGGGGCTGCCCAGAGAACTGGTGGAGTCTCCATCTCTGGAGACATTCAAAACCCACTTGGACATGTTCCTGTGCAACCTGCTCTAGGAGGACGTGCTTTGGCAGGGGGTTGGATTAGATAATCTCCATAGGTCACTTCCAACCCCATATTATTCTGTCATTCTGTGATTCTGTAAACATAATTTAATAACTCAGATCTCAATCAGAAAAAAAATATATTATTACCTTGGAGTAATATTTATGAATTTAGATTTGATGTCATAATGACAAATTGTACAGAAGATACACAGAGAATGAGGGTGTGCGTACATTAGGTTGGCTCAGGGGGACACTTCTGAAGTGAACATCTCAATCTCCCCCAACAACAGCAACAACTGTAGTGAGTCAAGTCCCAGAGCAGTCTCGGAGAGCACACACTGTATTCCCCTTAGGTGAACTGAAACCAGAAGTTGTACTCCAGCTGCTAATAAACTTCCAGGCAGTGGGACCAGGCTAGAGCCCCCCAGCACAATGTACACACCTCATACAGCAGATCCTCAACACCAGTTCTCTGCTTATCATCTCCAGCTAGGCATCACTGATGGCTAATTCAGAGAGCCTCAGGGCATTACTTCAGGTCCTCTCACTTTCCCATCCCTATTTAGGAATTCATATTTTATTAACTTATATTTTCAAAGACCTTGGGATGCCCAATGGCGTCCCATGGTTTACCTGCATTAGCTGTCAACATAGAAAACAAGAGCTTCTCCCCAGAGAGATTCTAACTAGCTAAAGGCATGGAATCAGGTGGAGATAGATAGACCAGTGACTGTGAAATGACAATGCGACAATATGAGTCAAAATGGACTGATCAGGAACAGAAGTCACCTTCTCAGCACTGGAATACAGATAGGTGGGGGAGGTTAGGCCAAGAAAAGCTTTGAGAAAAAGACAAAATTGTGTTTGATGTGCCAGAGAAATAACAGAAGAGAGGAGAGAAAAAGAAGTCAAACGTATCCTCCATGAAAATGCTTTTTGCAGCAATAGTCTAGATGGATACAGATGGCCAAAGTTAAAAAAAACCAACACTACCAAAAATACTATCCTATTCCACATGACCTGAACTAAGGGTAAGGCACAAACCTTTGGCATGTGATAACAATTCCTTTCTCTATCCAGAATTATTTAAGAGATGCAAACATCCCCTTTAACACTTACATTACCACACATGTTCCATGCCAACAGCAGAAGCATGATCTTAAAATAAAAATAGAAATGCCCCTTTTCACTTGAAATACATGGACAGTGGCGCTTTCAGCTGGAGAAATCTTGCAACATAAAGGGACCTGTGAATACTCAAACAAAAAAGACTATGTAGTAGACAAGTGAAAGAGGATATTGATAGGGCTGTTATCACCACAGTGAAGTGATTTAGAAGGCATGAATTTAATGTACCAGCTGTTGCATTTACTTTTCCTCATTTCAACACAGCACACAAAAGTGAGGACACTGGAGAGCTGTCCTCTCCTGCCCAGAGCGGGAACACATCTGTGTCTATTAGCAAGGGAAAACAAGAACTGTGATGACACTGAGCGAGCTTGGGTTTCTTCTAGTAATTCAGTCTCCCTTGCACTCACAGCTCTTCAGCCTAACCAAAGGAGACCTTCAGCAAAATGAGCACTTCCTTCAAGTGCTCAGTATACCTCCAGACTCCTACAAAAGAGCCTTAGTGAAAAGAAGAATCAAGACCATGAGTGCAAATCACTTTACTGGGTAGAGTATTTCTTATTTTCAGTTCACATCAATGAAGAACCATATTATCCTGTTCACATTCAGCACAGGAAATGTTTTTCAAATGGCCAGACAGCTGCCAAAAGGAAGTAACATCATTCTCCATTTTGAATCCAGACACTATATAAGGTCCATTTTTTACATCTGCAGGGATAGGTCATCAGCCTTATCAGATCAGGTTTATCATTTTGATTTTTTTTTGTACTTTGTGGCAAGAACTTTCAAATTTAATTAATGAGATAAGGATAAATTTGTCCTATAGTTACATCTGGGTATTTGGACCATGGCCAGATGCACACACTCTCTACTTAGTTCTCTTAGTAACTAATTTAGGCATTAGTTACCTTGGTGGTCCCAGATCGCATGGCTAGTCTCTGCAGGGGTGACACAAGGGACTGAACTGAGACAAGGTGGTTGCCTGAGCTCCCAGCCAGCCTCGTAGCAAAGCCCATGCAGTAGGTGTCCAGGTGGGAATTTTGGGCAGGACCAGGTATTTCATCAGACAGTTCCTGCTGTTCCTAGACCATTTGACAGGTGCTACTTGTGTGCTTCAATGTGTTAGCGTCTAAAATGGAGAACCCAGACAGGCTGGGAACTCCTTCAAACAGCTCCTGCTGTAGAATTAACCACAGCGTACAGAGCTATTTGTAAATAGTCAATAGAAACCACTCCTGTGCATGTGGAAAGGGAATTGTCGGGCAGTTTGTTGTACCCAGCCAAGATTTAATTTGTAACTACTTTATTATCATCTATATTGCTGGGTCATGACTGTAATGGAGTGGTCAGGTACAACCACAGCCCAGCAGGATCATGAGCTGAGTAGAAGAGCATTTCAGGGCATCTCACTCTATCCAGCTATGAAGATGCCATTGCAAGGACCCTCACAGCAGACACTTCTGTCACCTTCTAGCCAGTGACTGGCCATTCTGTTCAACAAATTTGATTTCCCAGGTGAGACCTGAGTTTACTTCATCTATGAACCAAGCAATCATTCTGGCTGTGCTCATTTTCATTCTGGCAGCTCCAGGGATTCGCAGAAAGGACTGCTTTCCCTGGCCTTCTACTTTAGACAGTCAGGCTCTACAAGATATCTCTGCAACATGGCAACAAAAAAAATCCACCTAAGGATAAAAGTTATCAGATATCTTTCTTCTGCCTTATCCTTAGAAATTCATACTTTTCTTTTAGGTACACAAAGTGTGCCACCAACTCAATTCACTGCCCTTAAACTCAGAAAGATAACCACAGAAAGCATACATAGCATGCAACTGAACTTTCAGCTCCAGTTCTGTGTCTGATCTGAGTTTTGGATGAATGTGATTATTTACTGATATTTGATAAGGGTGTTTATCTACTTTCTGCATTCATCCTGAATTAAAATGTTCAGTACTATGAAGCAAGTTTCACCCAGTTCCATCACAACAATTCAATGAAAAGCCCCATGTAGAATTTCTTGGCCACAGTCCAATTAACATTATGCTAGTTTACATCATGATATTCTTCTATTGGACAAAGGATAATACATCAAGTTTAAAAAATAATGACTAATCCTGAATTTCCAGCTTTATCTGGAACACACTAAAGATGTTTGTTGTAATCATTTGGATCACTATGGATTGTTATTCAAGTTAGATACAGATTCAATTAATTGACTGTATTGTATAGGACATGGCTGCCCAAAGCAGTATATTAGCTAAACTAATGCAGTAAGGACCAGTTTGCCTGTGGAATTTTCTTGTAAAAGAACAGGGTAAGAGGAATTCTTTTGTGAAGTTGCCTTTGCATGGGAGGATAAGGTTCACTGCATTCATCTCTGCAGCAGTATTAAAAGCTCCCTGTTCAAAAATCTATGCTTCTCCAAAGCTCTCACTAGCCCTTAGAGTCTGCAGAACACAAAGTTTCCCTGAAATGTCTTGTTGCCATCACACTTGTGATTACAGCGGTAGTTTCACAGTTACTAGCTGTATATCACCATAGCAGTTCTCTCTCAGTAGTTCCAGTTATATGTTACAATGTCCAACATAAGAAGTCACCAACCTTTTAAGTACTAGTGTCGTTTTTGTTTGTTTTTTTTTTTTTTAATAAAAATATAAAACCAAATTTCTCTAATGCTAAGCTTTAAAGCAGAAATACGTGAAATAAACAGTACACAAACCTGCCATAACACAGTGGCTGAATTCCTTCTGAAATTAGGTTCACATAACCTTTATTTACCATAGGATGTCAAAATGACTAGCTTGATTTTTATCTTAGAAGCCCTGTCTAATGTAAAAATTGTTTCTCATTGTTTTAAAGGGTAGCCTCACAAAAATAAAACTGACAATTAATGACATGCTACATAATGCTTTTCTGGTGTTTCTAGATAGCATATGTATCTTATCTTCCTGAGCACTGTGCATCTAGTATAGGAGGTGAAAATTCATATACCCTCAGAATATCCATTCCTGTATCAGTTAATGTAAAGTCTCAAACATTCCAAGGGAAAAAAAAAAAAAGTAAATAAAAAGCACTGGGATCTGGTAAAAATGAAGCAACCAAACAAGAGCTAAAGCTCTGTCCCGTGGAAAGGACAGGAACGATATCAACACAACTGCCACCACCACCCACGTACTAAGGGAGTGTGCATACTTTTATAACAATACCGCTAATCACTGGAACAGACAGTTGACCAACAATACCGTAATTAATAACAGATGATCACACAAAACAGCTGTCACAAACAAACAAAAACTCCAGGGTGCTTAATACATGAAGCTTAAAAAGAAGCTTTAGAATAAATACTAACATGCCACAATGTTTTCGCCATTACTTTTTTTAACTCTTAAAAGATGCCAAGTACTAAGCCAAAATAAAATCTAAGAAAACAGTGACCTGGTTTTGCATATTGCTTCTCTGTAGGAAGAAATTTTTCTACCTTAAAGAACTACTCAAAATTTTAATTAAAATATCATGCATTCTGCAATTTGACAAAAACATGCTTTCACAGCATTTCATAAAAAAGAAAATATCTGCCCGAACAGCAGGTTAGAAAGGAATTTGACTGGATTTAAATTAACAGCAGATTCAAAACATGAAGTCTGTTTGAATTCTCATGTTTTCCCCATGGGTGCTATCTCAACTGGACCATGCTTTATTCTATTGTCCTTATGTTACTGTCATCTCTGGTTTGGACCACATATTTCATCCTGAAAACAAGCACCTTCTCCCAAAAATTACTTCTTCATACTCATCTGTGCCCACACACAGAGGGGGAAAAAAGGAAAAGAATATTGACTTTATTGATTTCACGTTACAAAGCAATTTCCTCAGAAAAAATCTGACTAGTTCCTAGAATTAGTTCACAGCAGGTGACAAAACAGCATCATCACCATTAACTCAGGGTCTTCCTCTGGGCTTAGCAAGCAGCCTGGAAGAAAGCACACCCTTTTATAACTTAGCTATAAATCATCAAGACAGGCAGCTTAGTAATTGTTTACAGATGATCATAGAAACTAGCTATTGCTCTGAAGAAATGGCAATTTAGTCCTACTAGAAAAACAAGGAAAAAGTTGGTGTTTTTTCTACATATAAGACATACAATGTGACTCTGTGACTTTACAACAGTTTCATACTGGTGTAACTTTATTTCTGATCGCTGATAGTGGCACCAAACCAGTATAATCAAATAAGAATAACCTTATGGAAAAGAAGCCAGTAAGTATGGGGAAAATGACACATCTGCAGTGAAATTTAGCAGGTAAGGGAGCTGATATAGGTTCTACCTTCACCTCACTATTGGTAACCAACAAGAAATCATGTGACTATTTACTAGAGTCAGATTTCATTATGGATATAGAAGTAGAAGAAGGGAAGAGAGGTCCTCTTCCACTTTGCACACTAGGACACAATGACTTCTCATCACCGACAGTCACTTCCAGGCCAGAGTGTGGTCACTGTCATTCTGGTCATCATAATGGAGGATGGCAGAGCATTAAAGAGTTTGAACCACAGACAGTCTTGCTTACAGTGTAATTCAAAGCACCTCTCAGGCCCTGGTGGCCAGATGTCCTTGCATGGTTGTCATCTTCCTATTTCTCCAGCCCAAGGACATTCATCCACATGCTTTCCACACCTTCACGCTCCATCAATATTTATCACAAGACTCAGAAGTATTGTCCTGGACAGTGCTATCAGTCAGACCTGTCTGGGTGTGTATCCTTGAAGTGCATTTCTCAGCTATTGCAATTACTTCTCATTGTAGAAACTACAAAATTAGCAGCTCTCAGGAGCCAAAATATAAACTTTAAGGGTCTCAATAGCCACTCCACCAGTTCTCACCTTCTTTCCAAATACAGGTCTATGTTCTGTGCCAAAAGTCCTTTTTTTTTGCACACAGTGCCATTTAAGTTAGGGAGGAAACACAGAAGAGTACCCACACTATTAATATATATTGCTGAAGAAAAGGATGCAAGATGAACAGCCTGAAGACACAAACATCCCCAGCTCATAAGTTCTAGGTAAGATGTTAAATATTAAGGTCCCTTCCAACTCTAACCATTCTATTATTCTATGTGAGTCCATTCCTCATCCTTGCTCTGTAGTCTATCACTTCTCAGTGCTTTGTCAGCTTGAATAAGAGCCACACAGTTCCCTCTGTGTCCCTAGGAAAATTTCCTCCTCCCAATCCATTTGGCCCAAAAGATGACCCCATCTCCTGAAGGGTTTTCCCTACTCCAGCGAGGTTAAGGCAAATTGGAAATAGGAAATCCCACCACTGCAGCTGAAACCCTCTTCATCAGACATGGAATCTGCACGGTGGGCTGCAAAACAGCACATGAAACAGCTACAGCAAACATGGTAATACCTTCTTTGTAATAACATCTTCAAGTAATTTTAAAAGACAGCTAGTTCAGTGGTAACAGCTCAGTACAGAAATTGAGATAATTTTACATTTTACATGATGATGAAGCTCAGATATGTTGCGCATTTGTGGTGATTTAGAAGTTAGTAGTCACCAATGGACACCACTTAGATGTGCAGGTTCAGGCTTGTGGATACAAATCAATTTGATTAAAGCTTGCATTTAAGGAAAGAAAATCACTTAAGTCACATAATTTCATAGTAGTGTGAGCTAGGTACACAGATAATTGCTACTTCTCAGCTGACCTGTAGTAACTTTTTTAGAGCATAGTAACTTGGTCATGCATCTAGGTCTTCACGCAGCATAAGAAGTATGCAAAGATTTGTAATCCTTACTGGTATAAATGCAAGGAAATACTACAGAAGTCACTAATACAAACATTCAGGAGATGTACTGAAATTTTACTCACTCTCCCATTGTTCCCCAAGCAGGAGGCTTGAAATGACTACATCAGGATGAAATTAGAAATTTGGAAATCATACAGTGAGTTTCTTGGGGAAAAAATGAGATGATGAGAGAGATGGATAAGATCCAATGCTATTAGACAGTAAAATAGGATCTGCAAACATATAGCCCGGTAAAATAAACATTAAGAGTGTCTGCAAATATATGTAGCCAAATTAGACCCATTGGCTAAGCACTGGAGGAAATTTAATACAGAAAAATTATTCTTTTAGAAGTCAGGTTTAACCAAACAGATACAACTAGCTAAAAATGCACTTACACAAGATAAAACTGAATAGAAAAAAAACCCACTACTATTCACTCAGACAGTCTCTGCAGAGCTGAACAGATGCCCATTTCAGAGGCTATCTGAATGTGGTCAAAGTAAGGAGTGTGCCGCATCCTAGAACAGATCTCATTGCTCCTCGCTTCCTACTGCTTTCCAGATGTTCCCCAGACTGCTCCTTCTGTCATGCACCAAAGCAGCATTCACTATCTGCACTTTATCTCATGCAGTCTCGGTGAGCACCACCCCAGTTAGTCCTTCTCACTCCGCCCTCTGTCCAGCTCATCCTGATAACCCAGCTAGAAGGGCAGAGGGCTCTAAGCTCAGATCATCTATAGGAAATGTTACAGGTGGATGTCTTAGGTGGAGGCAGCACTGTGTTAGTAGAATAATATTGCTCCTGGTAAATAAGGTGGTAGGTAGGTAGAATCATAGAACCATTTAGGTTGGAAAAGACTTTTAAGATCATTGAGTTCAACTGTAAAACTAACACTGTCAAGTCCCAGTAAACGATGTCTGTAAGTACTATGTCTACACATCTTTTAAATACCTCCAGGAATGGTGACTCCATCACTTCCCTGGGGGGCCTGTTCCAATACTGGAGAACCCTTTCAGTGAGTAACTTTTCCCTAATATCCAATCTAAACCTCCCCTGGTGCAACTTGAGGCCATTTCCTCTCATCCTATCACTTGTTACTTGGCAGAAGAGACTGATCCCCACCTGGATACAATGTCCTTTCAGGTAGTTGTAGAGAGTGATAAGGTCTCCGCTCAGCCTCCTTTCCTTCAGGCTGAACAACCCCACTTCCCTCAGCTGTTTGAGAATGGTGTCAGAAGAGCAGAAGTGCAGTCTAGAAAAGGTTAAATGAAGTCAAGACACACCCCATAGAAAAGCACGTGGACTCAGGCTGGCTGCTGACAGGTGAAGTGGCTTGCAGAAATATTCCTTTGACCCCCCGATATCCACCCAAAAGTTCAACCCTTTCATACACTTCTTCCAGCTGCTCACATCACTCCGGCATTTGAGATAAGGTTTTTTGCTTTTCTAGGGACATCACAAAGTTAGCCTCCTCTCCTCCCTTCCTAGTTTTCTCTTTTTTTTTTTTTTTATTTATTTAAAGTTCCGCTTTGAGATTTTGTTTTCTCCGAGACAATCTACTACTCCATCTGTCTGTGCCGTTCAACTAAACTTCAACACTAGGCTGAAAATGACTTCCAGGCTCTCCAAGAATCAGGTGGCTCCAGTGTGTTCAGGGGACTCTGGCTAGGACCGAGTCAGCAGAAGCACCCGTGTTTCTTCCTGGGGGGAAGTGCAGCTGCAAAACAGAACACAAAAACAAAACCACCAACAATAAGAGCTTCCATGTCAGCCAGCTGAGTAATAGGAACATTTCCACAGCACACAGGACACTCTGCCCATTTAGAGTGTCCAAGAAGTGTGATATTCAACAGGTCTCCCTATCTATCATGTAATACCTTTGCTGCTTGATGTTTTTTTAAAGACAAATGAGTAGAGTTTAGCTGTTAGAATTAAAATAGGTCCTTAAAATTGTGGGAATATTGTATCATTTCCTCCGGTTTCACAGAGACCCTGAAAACCAACCTTGGAAAGGTATAAGGAGCTCCTTTTTTTTCTCAGTTAAACTTAACTCAGATACCTCCATGAGTCTTTTATGAATTTTTCTGTCTTTGAGGGTAATCTTGTCATGAAGATTGACAAAAGTAAACAGCATTTAGTCCTGATGCCTTGACCAGATGAAGCTTGGATGAAACTTCTCTTTTCTTATTTCCACTTCTACCACTTAGCTTGTCAGCAGAAATATTATTACCAAGAAAGGCAGATTTACCACAGGACAGCTCCTGCCCCCAAAGATTTCAAATCGTACTTAAAAGTCCCTTTGAACTAAATCCATAATGCAGTGTAAATAACCTGATTTTTTGGACAAAAGCTCAGTGATGCTTCCTCTTCCCCACTTCTTGCTGGGGGAATCTGACTGCCTTTTTTTGTTTTGTGAGGATTTTTTGGGGCAAATGTGTATGCCCAACTGTATGTTTCTTTCCAGAAGCAGAGTAATTCTGCTAAGGTATCCTCCTGTCCTGCCTCCTTCTTGGTCTTCACAAAATTGGCCAGGCAGCCTACCCCCAAGTATACAGATTTACTCGGGATGACTGCATGGACCAATACTTCATTCTCCAATGGCAGTAGTCAGTAAATGATTGTAAAAATAAAATTATTTTTCCTTTAGAACATCTGAAAGCTCCAGGACCTACTGACCAGACTAAAATTTTATATCTTATTTCATTATTTCTCCTATGAGAAAAAATTGTGGTTATGGATGTTATAATTCCTATAATTCCCAGTGAAGGTCATCAGTAAGTCAGCGAAACTGATGAATAAATATATAATAATAAAATCATTGTGCTAACCGGGTTGTTGTCTTGCTCTGTCCAGAGGAAAAAAGAGATTTCTGTATCTATTAACTCACAAAAAAAGTTTGGTTCACCTGAGCTGATATGATAAAGTGCAGAGCCACTGCAATGATAAGAATGAAAAAACAGTAGATTCAAAGGACTTGGTACTGCAAGTGTTTTTGCTATCCTGGGAAATGCTAAAAAGAAAGTCATAATTTGCATAAATTGTTTTAGTATGTAATTAGCAAAACTAAAATTCATCGACTGTTATAGAACTATCTCCTACTCTGCATAGTCTGTGCAGTAAAGCTGAAAATATTTCAAAATATTTCAAAAGAGGATTAAATTCCTTTGTGATGTCTTTCAATGAGAATATTGAATTATTTACTGTTCACACGTTATTCTTTACATTGTTAGCAGAATAATAACACATATTCAGGCTCCCTTGAACTGTATTTGTCCCTGATATCCATTGACATCACTGTGTTTCCTTAGGTCACAGTGACAGAAACATGCAATAAACTACTTGGTTGTAGAAATCAAGCAAGTTAGCCTACCGCATAAGTTTGAAGTTCATGAGAAAAAACAAGGCTGCAGCACAAATATTTGTTCAGCTCCCATGGTTTTTAAAAACATTGACCTAAAAATGAGGCGTTTGCACTGGAAACGGCAGCCAAACCCCACAACAGAACACAGCATACATAGCGGTCAGACTGCGTATTGCTTTCTTGCAAGGTCAAAACTGCAGGCCAAGGGAGCCAACATCTGTAAGTCTAGATAGATCCCTTGAAACACAAATGGCTTTGGCATATTTTAGGAAGAGAGAGACATCTCCTGGACAAACTGTAAATTTGCTCTTCGCTCTCCTGTACACTCGCTAACAAATGAAGAAAGTTGCAATTATCTGCAGTATAGTTGTACGCTAAATACAAGCTCTTCCTGTTCCATATTTTATTATTTTAAATGAATTTAAAAGTACTGTGTCATTGATATTAAGGGGGAAATAATGGCATGTCTACAAAGAAAAGGAAAACAAGTTTTAAGAGCATGGCTCTAGTGCCCAGTAATAAGACAAGAAATTAAACTCTGCTTTTTTCTAAACCTTTTTTTGCTAAACTCATTTTACCACTTAAACTTCAAAATCCTCTTATGGCTCTGTAACTTTTTCGATTACCAGTCACTTCATATAGCTGTTGCTTAGAGGCAAGCTAGTTTCTTCTTGTACTCAGAACAAAACCTATTATGCCATATTATAAAGAAAGCCTTTTCTTCTCATCTTTCCAGCACCTTACTAGTTTAATGAGATGCAGAAAACTAGTAGGAAATATACTACTATGTTTTCTATTAGTAGCAATTCCATGGGGGATATGTGAAGTGTTATCTAGGTAGTTCCTTAAATAGTATCAGATTGCCTGTGTGTGAAGTCCTTGACTATTGCTCTTTCAGGAAATGAACCACCAATGTATTTTATTTATGGCATATTTTTTTCCTCACAAAAAAATTCTAGATAAATTCTCAGTGACACAGAAGCTAAATCACACAATTGATACAGAGATAAGATTGTTATGCCTTATCCATTTTTCACTAGGTAATTTATTTCCTGGTATTATATGAAGGTAAAAAACAAAATAAACTTTCTAAATTTATCAGCAATTCATCTTAAAGTAATATAAAGGAAACAGAACTGATAGACTTTCCATTGCACAATGAACAAATAGCTTGTACTGTGACTGATGGCCCGAAGGATCATGTATGGATCCTTGAAAAGAAACCCTAGGTCCATGCCCTGTCTGAACTGCCTTGTCTTGCCACATTACTGCAGAATATGAAGGGAACATCAACACTGGGTCTGGAGACAACCAAGGAGCAATAGTGAGAAGCTATACAGCTCTGTATGGCAATTATACAGCATTTCCAGAGATTTATATGGGAAAAAATGAGCAACCAAAGACAGATGGACAACTAATGGAAAGTCATTGCTGATCGGTTGGACTTGCATCCAGATTACTCCAATGAGGGTTTAGATTCAGAATTGAGTTGCTGCAAGTAAGGATCCTCAAATTTAAAGTTATCAACATAGACAAGGGAGACAGAGAGATGATTCAGGCTACCTATGTCCTGAGGTGCATCAAAGTAAAATCATCCTCTGTTGACACCACCTCACTAGGGTGACACCTCCTTCACGAAGGATGTAGCTTGGGAATCCTGTCTCTGCATTAAGACACTTCAGTTCAGTGTCTAAATCAAAGTGCGATAAATTTCAGCTTTTGCGTGCGATAAATTTCAGCTTTTGCTGTCAATCAGGAAAAAAAAGCACAGAAAATGCAGTGGCAAGAATAGCTGCAGACAAAAAGCTATTGCATCTTTCTTTGAGGTTGAGGCGGATTTTAATGTTTATGTATATTGCCAGGTAGTACCATTCCTTTGCCTCAAAAAGCATTCCCTAAAGCCAATGATAAGGTAAAAACATGGTAAGACTAATGCTGTGTTATTCATACCACTCATCAGACCTACTTGAATCTGGATTCTAGATGTTTAACACATGAAACTGTTTGCGGTAAGTACACAATATTATAGTCAGAATAAATTCTTAAGTAACAGCTTATTTTCCCGTGTGCTTTCAAATGTGTGTGCACTCTCAGATTGCTTTGAAATTTTCCATACCTCATCAAAGCTCAAATTAGGCTTCACAACCTTGATTTGTTACCATTTTTTCAATGACTTTCCAAGATACATTACCCTCTCAATGCACTGGATATCAATTTCCTACTTATGAGTCAGACCTCTCCAGTTTAATCACCCACTAAGCTTTGATCTCGTCACTTACTGCCACTCAGCAAAAGAAATATTTAAAAGGTCATAAATGTTATAGGTTGCAGAAGATTACTTTCTTTTGATACAAATTGACACGAAAGAACCAAGGCAGAAGAGACTGGTTTTGAGGTAGTGTGTTACAGCCTCTGAAAATGATAACCATGCATTCCTACTCTGCCCATATCAGCAGCCTTGTAAATTCTGCTCCTGAATACACCCAACCTGATACACCCAAGCAAGGATCTCAGGCTATTCCCTACTGCCTGGCTGTGACCCAGAATCCTGAAAAATAAATTTCTTCCAGCGCTATATCATTGAATGGTTAGAGTTGGAAGGGACCTTAAAGATCATCCAGCTCCAATCCCCCTGCCATGGTCAGGGACACCTCCCACTAGAACAGGTTGCTCAAAGCTCCATCCCGCCTGGACTTAAACACTTCCAGGGATGGAGCATCCACAACTTCCCTGGGCAACCTGTTCCATTACCTCACCACCCTCACAGGAAAGAATTTCTTTCTGGTATCTAATCTAAATCTCCCCTCTCCTAATTTAAAGCCGTTACCCCTTATCCTATCGCTACACTTCCTGAGAAAGAGTCCCTCTCCAGCTCTCCTGTAGACTCCATTCAGATATTGGAAGGCTGCTATAAGGTCTCCCCAGAGCCTTCTCTTCTCCAGGCTGAACAAGCCCAGCTCTCTCAGCCAGTCTTCATAGTAGAGGTACTCCATCCCTCTGATCATCTTTGTGGCCCTCCACTGGACCCATTCCAACAGTTCCATGTCCTTTCTATGTTGAGGACTCCAGAGCTGGACACAGAACTCCAGATGGGGTCTCACGAGAGCAGAGTAAGGGGGGTAGAATCACCTCCCTTGATCACGCTTCTTTTGATGCAGCCCAAGATGAGGTTGGCTTTCTGGGCTGCCACTGCGCACTGCCAGCTCATGTTGAGCTTCACATCCATCATCACTCCCAAGTCCTTCTGCTTAGGGCTGCTCTCCAGCCATTCTCTACCCAACCTGTATTTGTGCTTGGGATTGCTACGTCCCAGGTGCAGGACCCTGCACTTGGCCTGGTTGAACTTCATGTGGTTTGCACTAGCCCACCTCTCAAGGCTGTCCAGGTCTCTCTGTATGGCATCTCTTCCCTCCAGTGTGTCCACCGCACCACCAGGCTCGGTGACGGTGCACTCTATCCCACTGTCTATGTTTCTGACAAAGATGTTTAACAGCACTGGTCCCAGTACTAATCCCTGAGGAAAACCACTTGTTACTGGCTGACACTTGGACATTCAGCCCTTTGCGTGAGGCCATCCAGCTAGTTCCTTATCCAGCGAGTGGTCCATCCATCAAATCTATGGCTTTCCAGTTTTGAGACCAGGATGTTGTGTGCGACAGTGTCAAACGCTTTGCATAAGTCTAAGTAGATGATGTCTGTTGCTGTCCTTATCCACCAAGTCTGTGGCAGTATTGTAAAATGCCACCAAATTTGTTTAGGCACAATTTGCCCTTAGTGAAGTCATGTCCAAGAGCCAGCTTCAGCATAACCAGGTCATGCTGAGGAACACAGATGAGACACAAAATCCTTTTAGGAAGTTCTTGGTCCCACAGACTCAGTTACCTCTCTGCCATTACTGAATAGGCAACAGGGATTTAACCTTGTTTTACAGAACCCCAGAATGACAGAATGATTGAGGTTGGAAGGACCTCTGAACCAACCCTCTGCTCAAGCTGGGCCACCATGTCCAGGTGGCTTTTGAGTATCTCCAGGGATGGAGACTCCACAAATTACCTTTATTGATTTTGAAATTAGAAGTTAATTTAGTGAAGACTGTTTCGAAGTCTCTGGCCCCAGGAACATCTGTAGCAGCACAGCTGAGAGGTGTTTAATTGCAACAATGAAAGAAAAAATGTAAAGAAACTTGTAGCCAGTAGGCAGGAACTTTTAAAGCTGGTTTTGTCTCCAGGGTTTTATTTAGGTACACTATGATGGTGAATGGGAGTCAAGTTTCTGAAAACAACAACCCATCCTCTGTCCAGGTACAGAGATGGACTTACGTAGAGAATAATGTATATCTAGGAGCCTACAGCATGCATTGAGACTGTCACTACTGCAGGCTCTGAACCTGAAGTGTTTCTAGAAATAAAACAGATGGGAGCAGTCTGGGAGGGATGGAGCCAGACTCAGCAGGGACTGTCCTCGGGGTGCAGCAGCTGGAATGAACAAGCACAAAGAAATCTTTCCTTCAGTATGCCTTAGCTCTTCTGCCAATTTTTCCAGGTCTGACCCTTCTTCTACCATGCACAGGTTGATTGCTGGCTTCCCAAACACATTTAGGCTTTGTGGATATTCCCTTATTACTAGAGCACATCCATAGTTTATTTAGACAGACAGTAAGTGACAGCTCTTTGTGGGCATAGTAATATATTTATCCTTCAGGACAGAGAGGGTGCTACCTGCCACCTAGATCTTCTTGCTTTCCACTTTAGCACAACTCCGACCCTTCCCAAAGCCAAGATCCATCTTTCTCCAGTGCTCCTTTTCTTCCTATTGTAGAGCTCCCCATCCCAATAGCTCTGCCACAGTTCTTCCCAGGCCATTCTCATTCCCCAGCTCAATCAACAAATTAAAATAAAGGTCCCAGATACCAGTCACTTCTTACCTTTCTTCCTAGGACTTCAGTCTTTTATAGATCTGTTCCTGATAGCAGTTTTGCTAACTGCAGAATTGTTGGTTTGGGGGTTTTCTGGGGTTTTTTTTTTTGCGTTTGTTTTGGGTTTTTTTGCTAGAGGAATAGAAATGCGAAGGAAATAGTAATGACACATGGGGTTTGCTTTCTTGCATAACCATTTATCATTTGCACTTTATGACCTTTTTGATTAATGTTTTATTCTACTTGGCTTGTGAGAACTTGCAGCAGTTTCCAAATTTTATATCTCTATTTTCCATTAAATGTCATGCTGGCTTTCCACTTCTGGGCCTGATAATGATGGATTATGGTAGCAAGGCCGCAGAGTGAATTAATGCATTGTCCATATTAGCTTGTAATTCTTAATAGGCCTGTAAATGGATCAACCTTTTTTTTTTTTTTTTTTTTTTTACAGGACTTTATAGCTGACAGGATAATTTTAAACATTATGTAGTCTATGAGATAGTATGCATGTAAGTTTGAAAAGTCATTATACTGTATGCAACATTTTTCAGAACTCCTGGTTCTGAATAGTCAAACCCTTTTGTCTTCTCTCATACATACAAAGAGTAACATACAAAGCTCAGGGATTTGATTTTCCCCCTAGCTTTCTGATCAGCACCCATTGTAGACACACCTAAAGCCATTGGTCATTAGGCTTGGCAAGACAAGGACAAGAGCAGCCGTAGGAAGCCATGCTTGCTTCCACCACCCAGTGAGAGGTGGACTGAATAGGATGGTGGCCTTTTATACAGGCAGAGATGGGTAGTATTCTGGAGGGACTTCCATCATTTCTATCACCAACCTAGCAGCAACAGGAACAGCAACATCTCTTAGACACCCACAATCTCCTGGCAGGAAAGACTGAGGCCCAGCCCCCTGTCCTTGCAAAATTCAGGGTTCTGAAGCCAGCTTCGTTCTCCCCATAGACAAGCCCTGACTCACTATACATAATTGAAACCATCCTACAGAATGAGAAGCAGCATAAAATATTTTAGCAGTCACACTGAATGCACTTTTCTGAAGCAGTTCTTCCAGTAATTTTGCAAGGGTGTTTGCTCTAACTGAGGTGATTCTTGGGACCTGGTTCCACCCAAGGATACAGGTTTGGACATTTGGCTCATTAATTTCCATTTGTGAAAAAATGGCTGCCCTGGTTTCAGCTGCAACCGAGTTAATTTCCTTTCTAGTGGTTGTTGTGTTTCAGATTTGGTGTGAAAGGAAGGTCAATAATGCATATTGGTTTATTTGTTGCCAGATGTTGCTTATATTTTTGAGAACTTTTTTCAGCTTCCCATAGAAGCTGAGAAGGAGCATAGACAGAATGATGGAATGGCCAGTAGAATATTCCGTAACATAGACGTCATTCTCGGTATATAAATGGAGTTGGCCAGGGAGTGGGTACTCGTGATCTTGGCTTGGGAAGGTACCAATTCACTGAGTGGTAAGAGTGACTTGTGTCGTTTGTTGTTGTTGTTACTACTATTATCCTTTTATGTTATTGTTTTATTAAGCTGTCTTTATCTCAGCCTATGAGTTTTGTTTTTTTTTTTTTTCTTTTTCTTTTCCCCTTCTTTTCTCCATCTTTCTGGGGAAGGGGGGGAATTCCATTAGTGACTGTGTGGTCTTAGCTGCCAGCTGGAGGTAAACCATGACAACGGCATATCACACATCATAGAAAGAGCATATCTCTTTCAAATCTGCTTTTGAGTCTATCATTTAACTGAGAAAGTACTTTGTAGGAAAATACTTGTTGAGGTCTCACACTTTGCATCTAGGACCTGCAAAATCCCAGCAAAGCCAATGTCATTCTGAACTGATAAAAGGCATGTTCAATCATGCAGATACAGTCTCAACACTGAAGACTTCCTATCACAGGCTAAATCTCTGAACTGGCTGCTTTAATTCTGACTCGTTGCAGTGGAATCTGCTTTGCAGGCTCCAAACCTGCACTACTTTTCTAACTACTCTTCTTTGCTTAGCATTAGATAAAAAGGATCAAGAACAATGGAAACAACAAAGGGATTTGCTCAAATCATGTTCCAAGCATGACCTGAGAATTTGACAGGTTTTCTGATAGATGTCAACCTCTCTTATTTGTGGTAAACTCAGAGAAACTGAAATAACAGTTTTCTACTTACAAAGTGTACCCAGTGGGCAGCAAAAAGCAGTGTCCACATCTGTGCATCAACAGCCTCATGCTCCTGAAGCAAGATGTCAGACAGTGGCTCTCCATAGTCCTTCTCCAATGCCATTGTTAACTAGTTATTTCAAAGCTGTGGGCTCGCACTTCCCCAGTTACAGTGCCACAGGCAATCTTGGATTTCAGGTACAATGCATCAAGAGCTTACTTCTGAAGATGAAAAATCTTAATTATTTCCTTTAACTTAACAGCACCTTGGGGGAAGAGTTTCTGGATACTCTTGAAAAAACATAAGTAAAACCATGTGATGAAATATAGGAGACCAAATGCAATAGAAAGAAAAAAAGAAGCAATCACCATCTTTAATTTTATATACAGAAACAATGCCAGACAATACATCACCAGGAGTAGGTAACAAGAAGGTATTTATTTATGCACATTGGAGGTGTTTCCATACATACGTATCTCTTCCTTTATATATAAAAGGGATCTGTGATGGCCAAGTCATGAAATAACCAAAAATATGGTGGTTACAAAAGCACGCGCTGGGGATCATATTGCAGCATCACACTCATTTCTAAACTGTGCTCCCCAGTGCTCCAGGCTTTCAACTGGCTTTCTAGTTCAGTTGAATTCTATATCCACACTTAGCCAAAGCAAATAAATCAAGCTGGGCCCAAGCTGCCTGCGCAGGACCATCTGGAAGTCTCTTGAAGGTGTTCCTTTGTGAGCTTTTTCTGCTCTAGCTTTGTGCTGGGATATAACATGCTACTGGGCAGATCACCTGCATTTCATGGCACTGCACCTGAGTACACATGTCCTGCAGACCACACCGGATTCTGCTCAATACCAATTCATGTCTTTTCATTTGTGGCAAACTAAGCTAAAGACTGGATAACCTGTCTGTTGATATCATATCTTAATAGCATGACAAAATGCAATTGCATCTTCACTACTGATAGCCACCAGGGACAGAGATAGAGCTATTTAGTGGGACTGGGTTCCAAAAATGTTGATACTTGATAGCAACAATCTTATTACTTACTTTCCAATGTTAAATTTTTTTGATGCAAAGGCAAAAAAAAAAAAAAGATTTGAATCCCTGGTAGGCTGTCTTTTTCAAGGTTATTGAATATAAAGAAGCACATACTAAATCTCAGGTGTAATCTAGCTCTAGTCCAGATCCTAGTCTTTTGAAGAATCAAATATTTTTGACATGAGAAATGCCACTTTCTACTAGAGCATGAAACTGCAGGTTTGACTCCTTGATAACATGTGACTATCCAGGTGTGTCAACATTTCCCCTCTGCCCGAGGCAGGACCTATCAATTCTCCATATCGCAGCTGCCTGAGTCACTTGCCTAGACAATAATACATGTCATATCTGATTTAGTTGACATTCACAGTTACATTTCTGCTTCACTGTTTTGGATATGCAACAGGATACCTTTGAATAGAAATTATGACTTGTTTTCAGATATTTGGGCAATTTTCATACACAATGTCAACAAAATTCCATTGTGCACAGAACAGAAGAATAACTTTCTCATATCGCAAAGTTTCAAATGTATGAAGCAAAGCTTTAATGTTTTTTTTAAAACTATACCTCACCACAGTATCTCAGCATAATTCAGGAATTATAGCAGAGGAATGAACAAAACAAGGATTATTTCACAAACTGTTAATTAATGCCTTCTCATTGGCAGTACCATCATCATCAGATATGACAGACATTTAATATTATCACCCTGAGCAGTCTTAACCAAGTTCTGTAGAAACATTCCAAAATCTCCATCCTGCCAGCTAGAGTTTCTCAACAAAAAGAAGACCTGAGTGTGCAGTTATTTAATAGGATGAATTCATGTCTCATTATGAATCTGAATCTATTTTAGCAGATTTCTTAAATGGAGGAACTGCTAGTAATGTCCGCAAAGTGAAAGACTTACTGTTATTTTCCCTTAAGGAAATAAGGATGTCCACGGGATGTTAGGTTCTCTGACCACCACAGAAATCTTTAGAACAACCCATTTATCAAATAATAAATGACAAAGATAGACCACTTTCAATTTCTTTTGCAGGTGAACACAAATCTGTGATTCTAGTAATGAGGACACTGAGCTAAGCTTGGTCTCAAGCTTTCCCAAAATACTTACTTTACAAATTTTACTTAGTAGCTTCTTAGCTTTTTTTAATGCTAAGTGCACAAAACAGCCTGAGAAGCAGATTGGAACTAGGACGTCTCTTTGGCCACATGAATCTCATGCTGTTGGCAGCATTTCTAACTAGCTTCAAGCAAGACTGTGAATATCCAAGATGCTCATTTGAACTTAGATGGTATCTGCATATTTGAACTTCTTAAGGCTGAACAAAGAATAGGAGACAAGTCTTCCTCCTTTGGGATGTGTACTTCAGCTACAAGGTAAGCATACCAGTGTCAGGCATAACCCAGCATGTTAAAACAGTGAGTCATTCATCTATATCCAAACCCACAATTTTGACCTCAAAATGCAGAAAATGCATTGGATCTACCAATGACAGTCTCATACCGACAGCTAATTCATAATTCAGGGGACAAACACACAGCCTCTCTCTAGTCTGTTTGTCAGTTGAGGTACCTGCTCACCAGCTGGGCTGTCTACTGAGATTTCTTCAAAAAAATAACTTTCCCAGTTCTGGCAGCATCATAGGCATCTAGCTGGCACTGGACAATTCTGCTCTGAAAGCGGGACAGACAGTTCAGAGAGGTGTTTGTTACGCCAACAAACGTTAGGAGAAAAAAAGATGAAAGTATGTTTGGCCAATTTTTGTGCAGATCTTAATGCTAAGATTTCTTCAACTAGGAGTCAAGCCTGGCCCCCTGAGACATACCTCTCCAATTTACCATGACTGTCAAGATACATGTGGCCTTTTTTATCCTCCCCATACTTCTACTCAACTTCCAAACTTGGCTTCATCTGTGCTTTCATTATGTTGTACTCTTTTTCCATTTGCTTTCCAACCTTTGCCTTCTTTTCTACTTTGAGGTCAGCCAAAATACACCCTAAACTACAGCGTTATCAGCTGAGGAAAAGTCATGCGTTGTAAATGTGTTGATGGCTCTGGTGACTCTATCACATTACAAATCAATTTGCTTCACTCTTGGAGTTGAACCATTATAGCACCAAGCGTAAAACCACTACTGCCAAATGCATCCCTGAGAGGCACATATATTTCATATGCACTTTTAAAATGTTTTTAGTCAGTGATTTTAAAAAATGATAAATACATTTTGTATCATACATGGCACTTTGGTAAGATGCCAGTCCTTTGTCACAGACTCAGTCGTCAGACTTTTGTGTCATTTCTCATCTACAACTGCATACTTGATCACAAGCCAGCAGTGGTGGGGTTGTGACAGAATACTTCACTGACATTAATTCATTATTTCCTATTTTCCTTCCATCTCGGTGAGGTACTCACATATCATCTTCAACTGTTATCTGTACACTTCCTGCAAAGGCAAGGACCTGTCTGGGTAGGGCTTACCTTTCTGTTTTGTAACTTTTTTTGTATTTCTGTACAATGCCTAATCCGTTTTCTCTTGATCCAGAATGACATCCTTCTTATTTTCCCACCTTTCAGCCCACCACCAGTGTCAGAAACAAATGCATACAGTGCTTATTCAGCTTCTTTGAGCCGAAACACGGTCTGAACAAGAATTCTTTTGTGCCTTAGAGAGTTCTGTGCCTGTCATTTCCTGCTGGCCTCCTGTTCAAATACCAGAGACACCTAGGGCTGCTGGGGCTGCTGGATCAGGAAAGGTCAACATGCGTTTAGCCTGGTGTGGCTACAGTGCTAAGTATGACAGCTAAACAAGCTATTTGAGGTAGTTGTCAAAGGTCTACACTAATACCTGGCCCCTCATCAAAGCAATTATCTCTGCTAAAACTGTGCCTTGGTTTTCCTACTATATTACTGTAAAGGAATATCAGCCTTTTGAAATACCAACAATGAAAGTTTCTACGTCTCTCCTTGTACCCCCATGATAAATGAGGGACAGGGGATTTCTAACAACAGGATTCCAGTAGATTGATATACCTAAATCCCTTACGTGCTTTGGAAATTCTCTTTCCACACATACAATATGACAAACAGACTGACGTTTACTTCTCCCCATTCCTGTTTCTATTCCTCTGCCAAACTTAATCATAAGTAATACGCACTAAGTCCATCTGGGAAATGGAAGTGCAGTGACAGGACAAGTAGTAACAGCCTTAAGCTGAAAAAGGGTAGAGTTCAGTTAGATATTGAGAAGAGGGTGGTGAGACACTGGCACATGTTGCCCAGAGAAGCTGCGGATGCCCCATCCCTGGAAGTGTTCAAGGCCAGGTTGGATGGGGAACCTGGTCTAGTGGCATGTGTCCCTGCCACTGTCTGCAGGGAGGTTGGAATTACATGAACTTTAAGGTCCCTTCCAACCCAAACTATTCTATGATTCTATGAAATGCTTAGCAATATTGTCATATATTGGCATGATCCCTTGGAAAAAAGCAGAAATGTATATTACACTATATTCCTTCATAATTTTCAGCAAATTCTTCAGAGAAAAGGCACATCATTATATTTATTCATTTAACTTCTTTTCTTCCTACATCACTTAACACAGGTAAAAACACCATTGTTTTTTTTCTGCAGCATCTCCAGTAGAATTTACACAAACTTATCACAAGAGTTTCCCTCAACTCAGGGGGTTAAATTTGACCTTGTCAAATTTTTGTTGACTTTCCAGCTGATGTCTGTAAAAGTTCCCTACAGACAGGGTTAGCAGAATAGACTTAAGTTTCCTCCCACAAATCTGCCCTTTGTGCTTTGGCCTACACTTGCAATTTGGGTCTAGGGCTGCCAGATGAAAGGGTTTTTCATATTCTGGCCCATTATGTGAGCCTGGCATGGCCAGTAATATGGTATTACCTTTAAAGTTTGAAAATCACATAGGAAGTTAGCATCTATATTCTTATGAAGAAATTGTGAAATCTCAGCAAAGCCTTTTTTCTCTCCTGTTCTGCCTAGCGTTACGAAATGAAGCAAGCCTCTTCTGCAAAAAGCAGCTTGTATAACTTTCCAAATGAGGAAAAAATCTCAGTCAAAATGCAGGATGAATTTGAAACATTTGCAATAATCCAAACAGGTCAGGCATTAACTGAAAGAAATAACAGAATCATAGAATACCAGGCTCGAAGGGATCTCGAGGATCATCTGGTCCAACCTTTCTTAGCAAAAAAAAAGTAAAGCCATGGAATGATTTATACTACCATGTTGTTGCTGCGGAGGACAAATAAAGCATGAGCCAGCAGCTGGCCTTGTAAGGAAAGGAGGTCACAGATCTCAGCTCATACTCTGGTGGCCTCCAGGAAGGGACTTTCCTTACAGCCCATGTAATCTCCCACAGGAGATCCCAGGCAGGTCACAGGGCCTGTGATGAAAGCTTAGCAGCACGCCTACACTTTGAGGAGTCGCACTAAAGGCACAGTCTCTTATAGAAACTATGCCACAGCTGTGCAGTGACTTAGCTGGACTCTGAATTTGTTATCCTGCCAATAGCAGCCATTCTAAAAGCTGCAGTGGGTAGCCTCTGGGTGGTCACTCCTACCCCCCCAGGTGGCCCTGAGAGCTGTTTCTGGCACAGTGATGAAGCATCAGCTAATCTTCAAGCTGTGGTACTTCCCACTGGTGGAAGGTCAGGTGAGGATTATTTGGGGGGGTTCAGAAAACCCTTGGCTAACTATATTTGTCAGGGGTTTCTAGTGTGTAAATTCCCCTAGAGCCGTGCTGTTTAAAAATACCACAACTTTACAAGAAGTAATAAAGTTATAGGAGAACAGAACTAACCTGTAATGGTATGCTCAGAGCATAGCACAGTGTAGGCTGCAGGCAATGAAAAGAGGCTAAATACTTAGAAAGACAGGTATATCATCATACCATTATAGTCAATGGTATATGTGAACATAAATAAACATCTACAGCCATTTGTCCTAAACAAGTTGATATTCCACTGATTTATTAGGTTTCCATGTGCAAAAGCTACAGCAGCTGCAAGAATAAAATGAGAGTGATATCAAAAAATAGACTGAAAGAAGACAGCTGATGGAATGTGGATTTTCCCCTCCCCTTTATGAACATAGCTGTATTAGAACAGGAAAAGGTGAGAGAATGAAGCCTTCATATAGCGTGCACCATTTACTATACGTGAGATGGAACTGGTGGTTTTGTATAGCAGTATTGCAAGGCAAAAATTAAATTTGGGGTGAAATGACAGGAAAGTACTAAAACTCTTCATTCTTTATGAGTAATTATGTTTTAGTTCTAACTTCATGATTTGGAGGAGATTTTACTTTTGGGGGGAATCTCTGCAATTAATGTTCCCACTCTGATTAAAAAAAGTTACACTGAAATGTAAATAAATAAGTGGAGTCTTATTTAACTACACACTGAAGTATTAAAGGGAGAGAATGTTCCCTGTGATTAATGGATTTTGGCCTGCTGAATAATTCCATTCAACAACTTATCAGCATAACTCGTTGTCACTTTTCCCGGCATTGCTTTCAGATGTGTATGCAAACTAATTGCCAGGTAGAAAAACAGCTTATGGTGCAGAAACTGTCTAACCCATTTAAGAAAGTTCCATCTAGTTTTTTAAAGAAAAAATCTCAGTGTCCTGAAAACTCTTCAGGTCCCAGGGAAAACATGTTTAGAGAACTAGAATGAATTTTTAAGGCACTTTTTCCACAAGGAAAAAAAAAAGCAAGTTGGAAGTTTAAAAACTATTCTGTACCCACTATAAGGAAAACAGGAAATTAAATATTGGCCACAAGATATTTTTCCAAAGTTTATTGATGTAAGGGTTTTAACAATGTGTTTAACTGTGTAATGCATCCAGCAGTTGTTACATGAAGCTTCTGCTTTTCTGTAAAGCATTTTGCTGCCCCCACTTTAGAAGTATCCACATCACAACGGGTGTAAAAGCTCTTTTTAGATTTAAATTATGCTTATTAAAAACGTCAGAATTGCCAGGAGAACCACTGTGATGAAAACCCTCTTATATATTTTTCCAAGAAGATTTACAACCTACATTAGGCACAGCACTCAGCCATAAAATCAAGTGAAATGTGCAGACCTGACACACTTCCTCTGTGCAACAGAAATTAAAATATATATCCCATAAATGTTGTCATAGTAACATGTGGGAAACATTAAAAGAAGTCAACATGATGAACAGGTATAATTTATATTTCTCTAAAATCTTACCGCACACATTACTCATAAATCATCCAGCCTGAGTCTGTAGTAAAGAGATGTTCAGCTTTCTATCCTGTAGTCATACTGTTCCAACTAACAAAATAAGAATAAGAGCTGGAAAAAATGACTCAATGTCAACTGGGTCTTATAATCTGCTCAGTAATGGAGATATACACACTTTAAAACAGAGCCAAAAAAGGCTGATATCAATCCAGTTTCTAAATGGATGCTCTGTATATTGACCTCAATAGAATTTACTTCATAGAATCATAGAACAGCAGGTCGGAAGGGACCTCAAGGATCACCTGATCCAGCCTTTCTTGGCAAAAGCACAGTCTATACAAGATGGCCCAGCACCCTGTCCAGGTGAATCTTAACAGCATCCAATGTCAGGGAATCCATCACTTCCCTGGGAAGATTATTTCAATGGATAATTTTTATTCCCTGTGAAACATTTCCCTCATGTCCAGTCAGAATCTCTCAAAGATAAACTTGTACCCATTTCCCTTTGTCTTTTCCATCTTCTTTGAACATGGTGACAAGGTCTCCCCTAAGCTTTCTTTTCTCAAGGCTGAGCAAACCAAGTTCTCTTAGTCTTTCTTCATATGGTCCTCATGGACATTCTCAAACAGGAAAAGGAAGCCTGCAGAGGGTGGAAGCAAGGGCAGGTAGCCTGAGAGAATTACAGAGAAATTATCCAAGCAGCTAGGGGTCAGGTTAGGAAAGCTAAAGATAAATCTGGCCAGGGGCATCAAGAGCAACAAGAAAGCCTTCTATAGGTATGTCAGTGACAAAAGGAAGACTAGGGAAAATGTGGGCTCACTCAGGAAGGAAATGGGAGACCTGGTCACCCAGGACATAGAGAAGCCTGAGGTACTCAACAACTTTTGCCTCCGTCTTCACTGGTAAGGGCTCTAACCATGCCGCCCAAGTCGCAGAAGGCAAAGGCAAAGATTGAGAGAATGAGGTACCACCCACTGTAGAAGAAGACCATGTCGAGAAAGCTGAGGAGCCTGAAGGTCCATAGGACCTGACGAAATTAATCCAAAGTTCGGGGAACTGGCAAATGAAGTTGCCAAGCCAGTATCCATCATATTTGAGAAGTCATGGCAGTGTGTTAAAGTTCCCACTGACTGGAAAAGGGGAAACATAACTCCCATTTTTAAAAAGGGAAAAAAGGAAGACCCACGAAACTACAGCCGGTCAGACTCACCTCTGTGCCTAACCACTTGAGGTGGCTGGTCTTCTGGTTCACATCTTGGAAGGCAGCTAAGGGACATTTGTTGCTGCT
This sequence comes from Nycticryphes semicollaris, assembly GCA_013400055.1. Classification (NCBI taxonomy): domain Eukaryota; kingdom Metazoa; phylum Chordata; class Aves; order Charadriiformes; family Rostratulidae; genus Nycticryphes; species Nycticryphes semicollaris. Next base: position 70,272 of record VXBJ01007310.1, read on the forward strand.
CTGTTTGGCCTGTCTTATTCCCCAGCTGGTTGCAACAGCATGAGCGTTGCCACTTTGGAAATCCGGCCCCTCGAGTCTTCCAGTTTACTTGCATGTTTAAAATTAAGCACACGCACTGGGTTTGCAGGACTGAAGCTTAAATCAGTGCTTCAACCACATCTGGGGCAATACATTCCCATGCAGGCTTTTGGATCCCTACATATTCCATACAGCCCATCCTTTACACTAACGGGAATCACTGTGAGTGCTGCTTGCCCCAGTGTTACAGACTACTGCTACCTAACATTTGGGATGACAACTTCCAGCTAAACCTTTCAGACAAGTTTGGTGGCCCTAAACATTTCTGGATTTGGTTGACCTTTTGGAAGTGCCATGAAGCTGGATATTCACATATACATCTGCAAGGGAGCTCCTGCAAGAGAGGAATTCAAAATCCGCAGCACTTGAAACCTTAGTGAGTAAATGTTTCCTACGTGGTTTAGCCTAAAGGATTGGTTTCTTTAGAAAGCCTTGGTCTAATTAGCTGTTTAAGGCACTCCTTTTTCATAGAAGGCCTGTGATTCACCAACCTGGAAAATGGAAATTAAAAAAACAGTGAAAGCACCTGCAGACTGGCCTTATAGGGACTTTCATATAGTTGTGTAAATTCAACAACCATCATTACTTTGACAGGATCCAGTTGGGGTCTATAATGACCCCTCTGGAAATTAAAGCCCACTGCCTATTTTTATGCCCAAAATAATTTCATTCAATTTAATTTTAATATATTTTATACTCTACATTGACAGTAAAGTAACTCTGTACAGCTGATTTACGTAAAAAATACTTCCTAGACTATCAAGTGAATAAAAGACTTAAAAATATTCAGCCCCTATTTCCCAGGCTGTAACAGTTCCTAAGAAGCAATCAAGCATTTGACACATATACAGAATTATTTTCACAGCTTTGTGGGGATACTTTGCATATTATGTGACGTGTAATGATAGTTATGACTTTTTTTTTTTCCAGTTTTTAAAAAGCTGTGGGGATAAAAAAGGGGCAAAGGAAATAATACCACCAGAGATACAGGAAAGTATTACAAAAGGTCTTCTTTAAACCAACTAAAATCTGGCTGTTCAAAGCTGAGAATGAGAATCCAGATTTAACTCGCCCCATTTGAGTTAATGTCAATTATTACAGCAACAGAAGGGATGGGGTACACAAGAAAAGCATCTGGGCTAACCTGCATTGGAGCTGGTGTCACGGCTGTGGAGTCTCCACAACACAGAAAGATTGTGGAGCTGCTGACCAAGCACCCAGCTGAGGACAAAGGAAGGTGGGAACAGCCCAAGCAAGTAGGGAGTAGGGAGAGGTCAATAGTGGAGTCATACCACTTTCAGGCCAGTGGTATCTCTAGGATTTACACCGACCCATGGAGTAAGTTCATGGGTGATTTTGCAAGGAAATGTGAATTTCGCAAGGTGTGAATTTTGTTTCAAATGAGGGAGGAGAGAGCGATCCTACCTTTGTCCAAGAGCAACACAGGTTATGGTGCTGCTTACTTGTGGTGCGTTTCAAATGAGGGAGGAGAGAGCGATCCTACCTTTGTCCAAGAGCAACACAGGTTATGGTGCTGCTTACTTGTGGTGCCAGTAACATTCCTCTCATATCGTATCCTGAATGCACCTCAGAGACACCCCAAAAAGCAACCCAGGATTACCTACTTTGTGCGCAAATTGTAACGCTGATCTCAGCAGGGTCATCAGAAGTCCACACTGATCAGATCAAGACCTATTTCATCTAGTGTCCTTACTACCATAGCAGCCATCAGCAGTTGTTAACAAGTGTTTCAGAGTATACGAGTTTAGTAGTACAAGAATAAGGTCAGTTGTATAGATACTCCCTGCATTGCAGTGATCAATTTTGTGAGCTAAACCTTAATCTTCTTTGAGAAGTTTTAGTTTAAGATTGTAATATTTTAATGTGACTGAATATCTTTAGACTATGTGAAAGGCCATTTTCTCATACAATCCAAAGATTACAAGCAGAAGTCAAGGAATATTGTAGAAAAAAGTCCTGAGCAAGGTATCTCTGGCTTTTAAGCATAAGCTGAATAGAATTTTGGTCTTTCTTAACAAAGCATATTCTAAAATAGTTTGCCAAAAAAATGCTATGCTTCTCAGCAGAGAGAACTATATATCTATTCACTGTCTTCCTTTGAAGTTTAAAATATAAATTGCTTCCACTGAATCAGTACCTTTTTTTATTAAAAAAACCTCACTATTTAAAAAAAAACCTACAAGCCTTCCTTATGCTTTTCAGCAGGATCTTTTAATATAATAGTATAATTTTGTGGATGGTCTTTCATAAAAGATAATTTTTGCTTTGGAAGCACACTGTTCTGCTGGTTTCTTTACTGATTTCTTTATAGAAATGCCTCTTAAGAACAGCACACTTCACAATGTTTTATATGAAAGTGCAAGTCAGTCATTTATGTGTTTATTTTCTTATGTGTCCGAAAGAATCACCTTTTCCTGACAATCCATATTGACAATCCATATTGAAGTGAAATGTTTTCCTATGAACTGAACTATGTTGAAAGCATTTGACCACAGCACTTTTCTATCTATTAAAATAAAAAACCTGAAGATCACATCACATATACTTGATCTAAACCACTGAGCTGTACTGATTTATATAATCTAAACTACTTTGCTCTATTTTGAATACTTGTGTCTATTTTCAATAGGCTTATGTTACTCCTTTGGTTTTGATTCAGAAAGCAACTGAGTTCTGAAATCCTAATTTTCATTCAACTGGATATATTAGAAAAAATAGTGAAATGTAAGGCATCTAATCACTGGGCTCTTACCCCTTGTTGCAAAGCAGCCACAGAGTTTGGAGAATGTCCAGCCTTAAAATTAATGAGTGATTGTGATCCACAGAGAAATAACTTTAACCACAATTTGGCTAGACCTGAAAGTCTGCTTTTTTTGGCATCTGGAACTGTATTTCTAATGGATTCACTTCCTTTGAGATAGGTAGTGAAAGAAAGGTGCGTAGCCCTAAACTTGAACCTTTTGTGGTCTCTTTTTTTTTTTTTTTTCCTGAGATTTAAATAGCATTAACTACATTGTAACTAGAAAAGTCAATTGTCTGACAGCATTTGGTTTTATTTCCAAGATGTGAGTCCTTGTGCTAAGAAGAAATTACATTCAACTGGGACTCGTTCCAATTCTGACAACTGTCTTGGGATCAATGCTGTAATGGCTTTTGGCTCCCACTTCACTTGAACATGGGCTGTATAAGTTGAGAGAACCTGTTGAACACAAGACAACCAGTAACTTAAGCAGCCATTGAAGTGAATCAGATGCAAGTGAAGAAATCAGAGTAGTATATGATAACTAATGTGGTGAGATGAGAATCTAACTTCTCTGCCTGATGGACAGCAATGCTGAGAAGGTGATAACAGCAGATAACCACCATGCTTTCTTTTCCTTGTCATTTTGTATTGCAACATGACTATGAAAACATTGGGGAGACCTCTGTGATCAACACCTTACCCATGAGAAATGGACTGCAACCACTGAAATAACACATAGAGAGGTAGGTGGACCTCTGTGCATTATTGTCCACTAAACTTGGAGATGAATGGATGGAATTTTTTTCTTTCTCTATGGCTAACAGAGCCATGCAAGCACAAGGCTGGGTGTTAACGGGACACTTTCTGCAGGCATCTGCCACTAAGGAGCTGCAGCAGACTGCAGAAGGTGGGCCCTGTGAGACCTGCAGCACTGAAATTTTTATATAAACTAGCAGCCCAATGCCCTCCTCGTAGCCAGTGTTGAGAAATGAGCACTTCTAGGACATTGATCATTAATTCAGATACCAATTTAGTATTAGATGAATGACACAAAAAAAATTTATTATTTACTGCTACTACAAATTGCTATATAGTACTGTCTATAAAGAAAATTGGTGATCTCAGGCCTGTGCTTATGTTCATTTACTCACATACATCTCTGCTGGGTTTGAGGAATCTCACCCAGATTTCCCAGCAGGTGCTGTGGGTAAATTTTAGAAAACACATCTGGAAGACACAGTTTTCTGGATCTGCTTTTCACCAGCAGGGAAATCATGGAAGTGGCAGCCAGAAGCATCTAGGGAGGGTTAAGGGCTCTTCTTTTAACAAAGCAGAAATACAGAATTAAAGCTTTCAGCAGAATATATTCAAGGAGCTGGCAGTTAAAATCCTGTAGAAAAATTTGTAAAGAAAAGGGATTGGGCAAACTGGCAGTTCCATTTAAAAAATCAAAATGAAGAAAATTAAAGCAATTGAATAAAGTACCACGAGGCAAGAGAAAAATCAGAGGAGGAAAAATAAGGCAGTCAGCTAAATCTGGTATCTTCAATAACCTCAACTATAAAGGAGAACCAGACAGCAAAACGTAGGACAAGAATTAAGGCAAAGCAGAAACATACAAAAACATGAAAGTAACACAAAACAAGACGCAGCTAGCAAGCAATGTAAGGAGTAACGAGAAAACATTTTATAAGTCTATTAGAAAGTCAGGAGAAAGTCATGGAAATGGTCTCGCCACTCTTAATTAAAATGAAATCCAGGAAAAAAAGGTAGCAAGAAATGGCTGTATGGTCTGTATGGCTTGACAAGAACAGCTGACTGCCATCTGACAACAATCCCATAGTCAACCACTGCAACCGATCTGGTGGCAGACAAAGGAAAGAACAAATCAGATATCAGGGACTAGGGACTACTTAGATAAATTAGGTCCCCCTCAGTTGTGAGTGATTAGGGAGGAGCACACATCTGCTTCATCTGTGCTCTGGGCTGGCCTTGCCTGGCCTGTCATGTGTTATCTGCAATCTGAGAAGATCTGTGGGTTGGTTAGTTTGGTGTGAGACCAAAACCAGAGACCTAAGCTTGAAAAACATACCAGCCTTCCTGCTTCTTATCAAATGCCTGAGAAGTGTAAATATATCTGTTCTGGTTATTTTTACCCTGGTTCAAAAATCCAAAGTCAAGTAGTGCTTAGAAACCCTAGACAAAGACAGCATAAATAGATTATTTCCTTATTTTGTTCAACATTGTGAAATTGCTAATAAACTTCAGAACCTGTTTAGATAACTTTGCTTTGGAAAGCTCTGCTATTTTGAAGATACTCTCCTCAGCCACTCAGCAACTGTCCTGGCCCAATACAAGCTGTCAATGAGCAAGAGGATGGCACAGGTCACAGCCAGTATGCTGGAAAAGCTAAGAATGAGGATATTTATCTAATATGAATAATTACTATATTGGAGATGAATGGCATTTTCAGGGTAGTTATATTCAGCTTATGCAGAATATGGCAAAAAGCTCTTTTTAAAATCTATTTCTTCACTTAACAGGTACATTTCATATAAAACATTCCTGTTTTAGCAATATTTGGGGTAGCTATTTGTGTGTCTCAGAAATATCTCAAAGTGTTCTTTTCCCAGTAGAGCAAATGAAAGCAACAAAATTTTTCCTTGGCCAAATAAAATTTCCTAGTCTATCAAATCCTACTTTCTGCACCAGTAGTATGAAGGGCAAATGCTAAACCAGAGAAATAATTTGGGAAAAAAGATGAACTAAAATTTGAAGTCTTTTTTTGTTTTCCAATGATACAATAATTCATTTATTCCAGAAATGTATCCTCTGACTTCTCCCCTGGTACAAAAAAGGTATGCAATTATTAAATAAGATTCATTAATTTAAAATTTGTAAAGGCAAGCCCTAAACCAAGAAAGTGCAAGACTTCATATTGCCCTTGACATATTAGATTGGCCTCCCTGTGCTGATGTATCATGGTATGATTTTTAATTACATGAGTGCCTACTCTCCTAGCAGCAGGATTGCTGCCTCATATAGATTATATTAATAGTTCAAAACTTTGTAGACATAGCTGGAAAGATCCAGTCAACAAGGCAAAAGAAATCTGTAATCCACACAGAGTCCTTCACTAGGATCAGAAATAATCCAGAATGAAAGCTCAAGACTGATATCCTTAAAGTTTCAATGAATGCATCATTTAGAATTTCAGAATTGTGATATCTACAATAACTTGGATATGTACATTATGGAAAACATGAAAACCCTGAAGTGGAAACACTAAGGAATGTGTAGCCATAAAACGTTTTCCAAGTACAGAAGTTCCATTAAGACTAAAAGAATAACAAATTACTACCAGAATCTTTATGGGAAGAATAAAAATTACATTCAGAATTTTTCCAGAAATTATATAAAATAAAGCAATGGAATACAGAATGTTGAAACAAAACAGGATGAGTATCATTCTTTAATATCTGAGCTGTTAGGCCAAGCTGCCATTTTGTACACAGGGGAAGGAGACAAATCTGACCATATTTGATTTTTCCTCTCCTGATAGAGATAAAGGTTCATGCTAGTACTTACAATACTAAGGATTCATACCAGTACTTGTGAATACTGCCAGATTACTCAAAAATAATGAAATCATCTTCATTTTTAGAATTTGGAAAGGAAATTAAAGCAAAAATTCAAAACTTCAAACCTCAGCTTCAAACCTTCAAAGCCCGGGAATTCAGAACAGTCTTCCCTGGTCTTCAAGGAAGGCTGCATTTTCTTCATATGATGTTTTCCTGAAACTAGAGGGGCAATTAGCATATATGTTGAAATGAAAACCTCTTTTACTCATCCTATTGCATCCCTTGACCAGGAGAGAAAATTAATTTAAGTCATTGTGTATCATGTCTCTGTGCCTAGCCACCCATACTAGGATCACTCTTGCCATGTTTCACCATGTTTCTTCTGCCATGCATGTAATTTCTTTTTTTTGTCAGTATGCTGCCAAGCTTCAACCTTTGCCAGGGAAAGGAGTAATTGAGGTAGTTCTGTACCCACAAGAGAAACGGTAAAGGGTGTGGGATCTGGGAGTGTTGCACAGAATAACATGTGGACCCAAAGGAAAATTCATGTTACTTAAACTAATTAAACACTGTAGTTTTCTGAATTGAGCTGTGCAATTTCTGCAAGAACCATGCTGCAGAAAAACCCCCTGTATTTATCTATCCCCATCACAGAGGACTGCTGGGGCGGCATGCCACAACCATCTGTATGACACTGATCTGTTTGCACAAGGCAGAGATTTACGCTACATTACCAGATACCAAGGATCATTTACAAAGATCTTCAAAGTCTTTGGAAAGCTAGACCTTAGATCTTGATGAGAGAAACTGTGATGAGCTGTACCATGTAGCAAACATAGTGGTGCATTAAAGCTGCTTTCCTTTCTCCTTCACCCAGCTTCAGCACAGCTTTTTTTTCTGCAACCTTTACATCTAGGAATGGTTGCTGTGAGAGGGTAAATGTTGTCTGCTGGTGTTTCTCAGGGGCAGACTGATGGGTGAACAAATGGGCCAAGGAATCTGCTGGCAGCATTTGTTGGTAATTGCAACTCCACCTTTCTCTCAGAGGACTTCCTGAAAAATGGGAAATTAAAATATTTTTAAAATGCACTTATAAAGATCAGTCTTTGATAAAAGGTATTTTAAAAGCATTCCAGTGCCTGTTTTCTCTGGTGGCAGTAATCTGTGAGTAACAGAAATCAAAAATATCTTTAAATATCTTTAACACCTAGAAAGCCAATAAGCTATTTACTCCATCATACACATTCTAGAAAAGCTGTCTTCAAGACATTTGCATTAACCATCAATTTGTATATTGCATATTGTTTAGAAATGCTTGGTCTTTGTGGACATTCTTCATAAACAGGGAACATTTAGTTACCTGTCTCCAGTTCGTAATTTCAAACAAAAACCAAAACACTTCACCCATGTACTGTTAATATAATTGTTTTTAAAATTGCAGGATTTTTTTCAGAATGCATTTTCTGGATACAGGCTAGCCTTGTATCACACGCCCTAGCTAGAGCAGGTCAGAAAAGTTTTGATTAAATTAATTAAAAAAGCTGGAGTTTTAACTGAAATCCTTCAAGTTTCCTGAGCTCTTGGTAGACCACAAGCTCCCAAAGAAACTTGCCTGGCATCAGAGTTTAATGTTAGGGTTCAATGCTTCTACAGGAAGCTGGAGAGATCCAAGCACCTCAGTCTTCCAACCCTGCCCTCCAGAGCCAAAACCTGGGCAGGTTTGCCCTTGGAGACCTTGGATCTCTCAGGGCCATGGCTTCACAATGGCAAGTTGGAGTCCCTTGCATACATGCATGGCTCCTTTGAGCAGTAGCTCTTGAATAAGAGGTGATAGTGCTGTCAAGTTGGCTGCCTGGCAGCCATGAGGTCCTGGCACCAACCACAGGTCTCCAAGCTCCCATGTTATGTTCACAGAACTGTGATGCTGAAGTTGGAAGTAGATGCATAAGCACTCTTGGTCCTTTCCTGGAAAGAAAATCCATTTTTTGATCTTTAAAACTTCACAGCCTACCACACCAGCCTTCAAATCACAAGATGATATCCTCAGAACCTGAGAGTGTTGCACTTAGTCCAAGGAACGTAGTGGGCAGTCAACTTGGAGGCCTCTGGAGCTTGTGCATTCAACCAACACTCCTTGCTTGGCAGTGGTGAAGAAACAGCAATGCCATTTTCTTTTACTCCACAAGGTCTCTGTGAACAATATTTGTTTTCAAAGTTCCAGTTCATTAGATATTTTTGAATAACAACTATTATTGTCTGCCAACTTGCAATTCTGTATTTCAACCAACTCTAAATAAACCTGAACTGATGTAAAATTTGAGGACTAAGGACATGTAAGTGATAAAATATATCTAGACTAGCAATGTTAGGGTCATTCTGAATGCAATTGGCTATATGTATGATGAGAATCAGTCTATTAATTTTCTTACAGTAATGGATGGTTGTTAGCAATAAAATGGGGTTTCAAAAGTGCGCTGAAATTATTTAGAGCTCTTTCTTTACACCCCTCTTTCACTTTTAACATCTATTGGCAATAGTAAGTGTCTAAATGGATGCAGAAACCAAATTGTGTGCCAGAGTTCATATACAACACAAGCAGCAGGCAATTTAGATTACCCATATGGTTATTACTAACAGTGCAAAATTGCTGTGAATGAGGCAAAGTAAAAATGCTCTCACAGACTTCTCCATTTCATTCCATTTCCTACATTTATTTTGGAGGTGGATTCTGCTGTGTTTATAGCTGAAGCGTATGGATAATTACATACTGTCAGTGTTCACTTTCATTAGTTAGGCACGAATCCTCCTAGCACTTATGCAAAAGCATAACTTCCTTCATTTCGCAAGTTCAATGGGACAACCCATTGTACATGAAAGCAAGCATATGAATAATTTTTCACAGGATCAGAGCCTTAATTTGCACATGAAGAATTAGATGACAAAGTAATCTGTTGCTGGTTTAGTGAATGTTAAGTTCTTCCCAAAGTACCAGATGTGGGGAAGAATGCCCAAGGAAAAAAGTAGACATGACATCACCTAATTGTCGCTGTAGAAATAACAGCATGCATGTAGCGTAATCCAACATGTGGCAGATATGGACCATTTGATTCAATCTCTTTGGAAAACCAAAGTAAAATTAATGTAAACTCTAGCTAAACCGCCACTTAGCAGCCAGTGCATCAAGTCCATTCTTAAACTACAGCACAGATCAAAATTCCTTCTCTAAAAAGTGAGTTTCAATGTTGCAAATAAAAGCAGTTCATTTCAAGCCAAGAGGCTGATGTTGTCCAGAGCAGGAGCAGGTCATGCAAGTGTTAGTTGATCTGGCATCCTGACTGCCTCCCAGCCAGCACTGCTTCAGTTTCCCGACTAGATGCAGAGGAAAATGCTCCTGTTTAGAAGGCATGGGGCTCTTTATATTTTGCCCCCACCATGTAATCATGGAAAGCATCCACTTTTCCTGAAGAGGAAGCTGAGCCCAGCATAGGTACTGCTGAGCACTGGATGCCTGAGAGAGTTAACCAGCCTACAACTATACCTGTCTGAACAATTAGTACTGGAATATATTTCATCTACTGCTAAGTAAAATTTGGAACTACAAGAATTTTCTTTGACATTAGCCTTATCTTAGGACTTCAGGGTATCCTGAGCAGACTTCATCTTATTCATGTTGAACCAATGGCAAAGTTGCTACTGAATTCACAAATACACAACCTGGCCCGAATAATCTCTGTGTTGTAAATTACAAAAGAATGATGCAGATATTACTCTGTATTTTTCTTCAAATGCATTTTTTTCCCAATTTAGAATTAATGAGTTGGCCAAGCTCTCTGGCGTGCTTTAGTTACAGTCTGCTATATATTTACTTACTGAATGCTATAGCTATCGAGAGCTATCGAGCAACGGCTGCAAACCCATTACACCTGGAAAGGATCTGCTACCTCTGTTTAGTTGAGCAATTTGATAAAGTGACTCCTACAGGGCTTATCAGAAGTTAATGAGAGATAGAGTAGTTACTTGACCAGTAGCAGAATCAGGCCCTTTGACTTCATCTGGCATGTCATCCCTCTTCACACGAACAGGCTGACAGGAAAGGGATTGAAATTTCACAGTCTGTGATATATTTAGAGATTGTTTAGATTGGATCTGGCTATGGAGAAAAATACTGTGCTGACCAAGATAATCATACTTCAGATATTGATCTAACCCCTGTCTGCTCTAATTTGTTCTTCCAAATCACATTGCCTGCAGCTACCTAACACTGTCATACAGTAATATTACAGTGACAGCTGCTGGGATCCCCGTTTTTTCCTAAATGGAAATCAATTGTGAAACCCAAACTGACTTCAACAGTGCAGGATTGTGCCCTATGGATCCTGTTTCCAGCATCACCTATTCGTTGTGGTTTCAGCCAAATTTACCAAAACCAGACTGACAGATGGCCCTTCCTCCCCCCAAAAAGAAAAGGATAGGAAGAGGATAAGGAGATTTATGAGTTCAGAATCAAATAAACTACTTCAATGAAGTATTAATACTAAAATTAAAGTAAGTAGAAAATAATGAAATAGGTACAACATATACAAAATCATATGTGATGGTCACATCACCAGCAGGCATCGGGAAAAATCCCAGGCTGGACTTGGCGATTGACAGGAGCTGGATTCCAGGTCTGGAGTCAGGAACGCACAGATCAGGGTGGAAGGCAGAAAAACAGACAGGGTCCTCCTTGGACATCAGCCAGCAAAAGAAAAAAAGAGTTGACCCTTTGATCCCTCAGCTTTTATACTGAGCATGATATGGATGGGATGGAATACCCCAGTTCGTAAATTTTGGGTTACCTGTCCTGTCCGTTCCTCCCTACAGGTGTGACCCCTATACATTTTTCCACTTCCAACCCTCCAATGGGGCAAATAACGGAATTTCCTGACCTTGGTTGTTGTAGCAATAAGTATAAGCAAGGGCCTCTCTGCACACCATTCCTTGGTGTAATCAGGTCTCATCACTATGAGAGTGAACAGTTTTCTGAACAATACGCTGTTAATTTCAGAGTTAAGTTTGTGAGAAGAGGCCCAGCTAAAAAGTAAAATTACTGAATAGAAAATTGCTTCTGTTTTACCTCAAACCAGGACAACATTTTCTACTGAGATGCATGAACGTTTGGAGCCACTAATATCCTGACTCAGCCCAATAATACAGCAGTTAGGTATGGGGCATAAGAAGGGGAATCTGTCCACAGAAATCATGCCTATGATGCTCTGTTGTGGTACCTAGACTAGCTCTGGAGAAATTAGTGAGGAGTGCACCAGGAATGGGTCACATATCCAAAAACACTGTATCAAGGCTTAGACACACAACCTCAACAGAGCTAAAATGTTCCCAGAAGAACATTGCACCACCATGGTTGTATGGCTGTCAGCATGGCGTTAGCTAGTTGCAAGACAGCTAAGGTATCTCTGGATGGTGCTACCTTGTCATGCTTTGATTTAAACACATTTTTAGACTGGATGAACTGGGTCTAAATATATACTTGTGGAACAACTCCATAATCATCTCCATTACAACTACAGATTTGGAACACAACACTTGGGATGGCTGAAAAGGGCACACAAAGGGAATGAGTCCCAACAGACCAGAAAACTGGACACTTCGGCAGCAAGGCATAAGGTGGAATAAGACCAACAGGACTCTTAATGATGTGCCACCTCCTATTAAATGTAAGGCAGGCCCAATGAAGCAGTAATGCAGAAGGAAATAACAAAATGTTATGTCAGTTCTGTAAGTACAATTCCTGCACTGGTTTATAGATTTCACATCACATAGCACTTTAGTCAAAGCACACTATGGAAATAAAAGGGAATTTTATTTTTGAAACATGTTTTGTCCTGGAGAGAGATGTGAACTAAAGTGAATTAAATTTCTTCTTCTAATACCTTACACACTGCACAAAATAAATGTAAAGCTCTACAAGAGCTATGCAGATTTGGGATTTTGCAGTATTACACATGATTTTCTGCCCCAGGGCAGAAAAATGGGCTACCTGATCCTCATTCCTAAGATTTGCTTCTAGTTTGAATAACAGTAGTCTCCTGAGTCATGCTGCTTTTCCTAGCATTCAAGCTCTCATGTTTAGTAGATCACATAAGAAACTGAAGATTCATTTTTTAAATTTGCCTTGTGGTGATCCCATGAACAAGACAATTCAGAGTTGCAGCTAGGCATGCAACAGGTTTTGGTGGAATATTGCTAGGTTTTTACTGAGGTCCTGTGCTAGCTCCAGAACTTGTGATCTGTATTTCTTTGTAGCTGGAGGTGATGGAGTGTTTGCTCTATCTTCTGGTGTCTTGTTACAGTCGGTGATTTGGCTTCAGTATCTTCAACAGTTCATCCATACCTTTTGTTACAAAACCAGCGACATTTCCCTCAAAAGCCCTCAGCATGCTCCTACCCACCAAACTATAGAACCTCAAGCCCACTGTTTCCATGATAAGGGTAAGACTTTTTGCCAAAATATAGGTTTTGCTCCTAAACGCCTTGTACATCCATACAAAAGCATCAAATAAGAAACCGTAAATAATCTACTCTCTTAAAGCATTCCTCTTCTACTCATCAATGGCTTGTCAAGTCTTTCAAGAAACAACTCTATACCTCCTACACCGTCCCATTGGTAAGGAGGGATTATCGAGGGAATCCTTTAACTAGAAAAAAGCAGCAAATTGTCCATGTCAGGATCAAGTAGAATTTAGAACCTATTAATAACGTTTTTAACAAACCAATAGAGGGTTTAGCTACCACACTGGCCCACACTCCTTTATGAGTCTGACTATTACTTCATGAAAAATTGATGCCAATTAGTCACACTCCAGAAAACAGAGTTAGAAAGACAAAAGTTCATGTTGTATCAATTATTCTGAAATCAAGTTTTAACTATACACCATACTTTCCAAGTGTATTCATGGTATCTCATTTATGATATTTCTGATTCCTAGAATTTGCAATGATGTAAATGTTTCCAAGAATTTCATTGATTGATTTATATATTGTGAAGTTCAATATTTTAAATAACTCTAGTTGAAAGTTTTAACTATATATATAAAGTAAAGTGTATGGCTGGGTTGTAATTTAGATATTATTTGCTGCAGCTAAATAGGTGGGATGCCTGGGGACATGAAGCTTTCACAACAGAGGCAGATATGAACTGAGATCAAACAGCAGGTGAAAATATGCAAACACCTAGCAATATAGTAATTAAGATGAGGTAATAATTATAATGATTGTTTTCCTAACTGGAGCTTCAGAGGGGCTGGTTGTTGTTTTGCTTTGTTCTTGCACCATAGAGCTATCAGAGTACTAAGTAGCAAACAGGCATCATCTTCCCTCAAAGAGTGTTAGATGTCAGAAATAGGTCTTAGTCTCTAGGAAAACGCCCAGAGACCTTTCTCATTGTGAGTTAGAGAAACAGAGTTAGATGCTCAAATACATTTGGGGTACTCTGTATGACAAATTTTGTGCTGGGGAGCTATGCAATCTTTGGGTCAAACATTCCTGAATAGCCATCATACCTTGCCTTTCACTGTTTCATTAGCCACCTCAGTGTTGTTCAGTCCAACATCCTACTGATGCCACTGCCTGCCCAGAGTGAAACCAAGTGTGGCTCCTCTCACTAACTTTTTAGGCATACTCGGGAGGTAAAACCTGACATCTCCTGTCCACAGGTCTGACATAAAGGAAGTGCCTGCCTTAGCTCTGGCTTGGGCCATAGCTCTGGCATCCTTCACTGCTTGCAGCCAGCTCACAGCTCCTCTAAACACATAGATAACACCCCAGGCCAAGACAACACCCTGGCCAAAGACATAAAAGGTGTTTGAAACCTTCAGGAAGCCATGCCAGAGTCTTTCCATGCCAGGAGGCAAGAGGTAGAGAACTGAGGGCATTTCACAAGGAGGTGAGCCCACAGAAGCACACTGTTCCTCAGTGGAAGAGCAGTTGGGCTGGGTCATGAGGAACTGTCATTACCAGCTGGAGGAGAGAAGGGGACGTGGCAGGTCCCCAGGTCATGGCATGACCATGGCAAGGACTAAACTCATCCACATATGAACGAAGTGCCACCACCACTGAGCCTGTCTGAACGGAGCAGGAGTTAGCATCCATGACTAGGGTAGAGAAAAAACACCCTGGAAGATCATGGACAGAGGTGTAGAGGTCAGCAGCTATTCGTATGGCTGAGGTTAATAAATACAACTCTTTATCTTTTCCAAGCTTGCAGATAGGAATCAGATTTGAGCACCAATGGAAGATGCCCAGGGTGTCACACAACACGTCTCACAGTACAACACTTCAACAGATGTCAGCACACGTACACTGCAGGTTTTCACTCAAGTTAGTATGTTTCACAAGAAGCAGGACTGCTATTTTCTTCCCACAAGAGGGCCCTACAGCTTCACTCTCCAAACTTAAGTGTTGCAATATTTGTGGAGACTTGTGAATAACTGTAGTCCTGCATTGCCTCTAAGAGGCTGTGGTGGGGTAGATATCATCACATATTCAGCAAGGAAACAGTCCTGACAGCTATGAATGTGTAAGGCATCCTTGTGACCTTTCTGAGCATGAGAAGCATGGTTGCAGCCGTGACAGGAAAATAATACTGCATTAAAGAGAAAGAAATAGTTTTCAGTGCCCCCTGGTTAGAGTTGAGAGATATGACTGTGGGACCCATTTTATATGTGCTACTATGTGGGAGGAACCTGCCTCAGCTTGTTGTGTAGAGTTGCAAACAAAAGTAACCACACATAGTATAAACAAGATTGATTTCAACAAGGCATTTTGCAGAAATGCTATCCGCTGGCAGGATAACAAACAGAATGTCAGAGAGACAGACAGATCACAGCCAGGCTCACGGGCAGGTTTCCTTGGCTGGTAGGGCTGCATGTGGTCACTAAATTTGAAAACGGGAAGAAGCACAGTGTAACTCTGGCTGGTCCCTCCCTCACCATCTCCCAGGGCTCCCTGGAGGAGTACCTTTACAGGGGAGACTGCAAAGACTCCTCAGGTTTGTGGAGAAGAGCACACAAACGACATTAGTTCCCTGGGGAAAATCAATTCCAGCTTCTTGCAACATACAGACACAAAATTGATTCTTGCTGCAGATCCTAGAAAGCTCAGATAAGAGCAATGTCTTAAGCAGTGCAATGCTGGTAAAAGCTTTCTATTTCCCCAAGGCCTTGCTTTATCCAAAAAGCAGGTTCAAACTTCAAAAGTAAAGTTCCATACCATGCAAGTTAACTTCTTTTTCCCTCCCCAAATGCACTATTTATACTACTTTTAATACCAACCAAGAGATTCTCCTACAATTACTTTTTCAGTGTTGGAGGGAAAATTAATGTCAAAACCACACTGCAAACTTTATACATCAAATTCATCAATTACAATTACATTATTTTTTCTCCCTTAACTTCAATAAACCATTAAAAATATTTTTAAGGATGGTTGCCACAATTGGAGTCATATGGAACCAACCACAGGTATACAACTAACTCCTTATGTCTTCTTGAACCTTAGTCCCTTTCAGCAAACCTATGGGATGGTATATCTTCAATCATTGTATAAAACTCCTCTTGTTGTCCTAACAGTTATGAGAAAGATATAAAGGGAGACTTGCAGCAACTCTTAGGACTACAGATTAGAACAGATCCTTACAGTGTTTGCAGAATAGACGAACAATAGACTTCTGAAGAGTAAAACAAGCAACTGAGCAGAACAGCCAGCTAAGCTCAATACACATCAGTCCCGGGAAAAATAAATGTTTGTACAAAGCTGCACAACCAGTGTAGTCACCTAGAGGTTATTTTCATCATGTGTTTCATACATTGACTAATTCCAAACATTTTTTACTTGGGTTCATTTCCAGGTGCAAGGACAACCATCTAGTTAACTGAAAATAACTAAGGGCTCATTTAGGGATGGTTGAAAATGGTTGCAATTAATAGCTTGTTTGAAGCTTGCAGAAGTAGTACTGTTGCCAGCCTATTGGTGTAGTGCATTTGCCATCCCTTTCCTGCTGCATTGCTGATTTTAGAATATGCACATTTTTGCTTTGTTTATCAATGATTACGATGTTATTATGGACATCCACTCTGGAAAGAAGCTCACAGGGACAGTATTTTAATACACCATTGTTTCAGACTCAGGTTCCTGTTTCTGTATAGCTGCTTTTACATAATCTACACTCACAAGTGCTTGTTAAAGGCCAAACAAAAAAATTATAAAAAATTGCAGTTCCCTCTTTGGATCAGTGTCGAAATTTAGGAAGTCATGCATGTCTTAATTACTTCTAGCCAGCAAAGAGTTTAGGACAGTATTTAACTCTAAACACTTGGTAATGTCTCACTGAAATAAAAGTAAAATATACGCTTATGCACTGAAGTGGATTGTCTATATAGCTACAGTGGGATTTGGCCATTTAAAATGTAATTGTCTAATTTTGATTAGAGATTCCTTCAGCCATGAGGGGAGAGGCATCATAAATCAGTCCCCTTGACCACTCATCCGATCCATCTGAGACCCCTGCATCAGGCAGGATGAGAGCTCCCTCCTGGATATGTTCCTGGGGTGGCAGATGGACAGACATGCTGAGGATCTGGTTTATTTGAGATTTCCTTTAGAAAGGATGGATCTTTTAAAGAATCCATCCTTCTAAATTACAGGAAAGGACTTCATGATGTACAATCTAGTGCATTTATGAGTGACATCCATTTTATCTCAAGTAAAGTACTGCTTTGCAGAATCTGCGTGGTAGCAGAAAGGACGCAGAGGTCTCATCATCCTAATTCCATATTCAGCCAGTGTCTTTCCTCAATATCTGCACAAAATCCTTTCTGCTTTGCATTACAGAAGTCATGCTTGAGGCAGTATAAAGCTAATAAGGTATCAAATGAAATGTGGGTTCATAACAAGCAAGTGGAGCTGGATGATAGGAAAGCCCCAGAACTATAATGGACATCTTTACCAACTCCACCTAATCATTATAGCAGAAAGCCACTCATAGTTGGACATTTCTCTGCCTAATGGCTGTACATTCTGCTCAATACACTCTTTCTGTTAAAAAACAGAGGAAAGCCACTCATAGTTGGACATTTCTCTGCCTAATGGCTGTACATTCTGCTCAAGACACTCTTTCTGTCAAAAAACAGAGGAGACACATTTAAAAATATCAGAATTAGCAGCTAGTTCAGTGAAAATGTCAAAGGGATAGTTATGTTAAGTTGTGTCACTCCCAGTATCCTCTGGTATTTGGGCATGGGGCCATTCTTACATAGGCAGGCTGCCCTCTACAGTCCCTTCTGGCTCTCCTTTATTAGCTTTTTATAGAAAGGACATGGTACAAATTATATGGCACTTACCAGTACTGAACTGAAAATGTAATGGGTCATTTTTGGGGGCCATGATTTTAATTTCCAATTTTCTTCGACTATTTTATCAATTTTGTCTTCAATTCCTACTGCTTTGACTAAGGTTCAGAAGCCTCTTGGAATAAATGTGTTATAAAGACAGATTTCCCTGGTCCATACTGATGGATTCAGAAAGCTATTAGAAGAAGTGAAATCAATTGGCATCTAGGGTAAGTTTGCGAGCACTTCTGCCTATTTTATTACCCCTAGACAGTTTCTGTCTGCTTTAAGATTCACTGTTGGTTATTTAGGTCAGGTTTATAAGCTAGTCTCATCCATGCTTCTCTCTCTCAAGCATCCCGTGAATCCTGTGCAGGATTCAATTTGCTAAAGATTTATGAGTCCTTCCCATTCCAGAGTCATATACATCATATGGAAACTATTGCACAATGAAGAGCTGTGAGGTAGTCCCTCCCCGGCTGTCTCTAGAACAGCATTACAAATTAATAGCTTTGGAAAAGAACCACAATAACAGTACCATGGTCTTTTTGTTGGCTTTTTAAATTTAATTCAGGCCCATTTTGTCTTTGTGTCTGAATGTTTTCTAGCCAAGTCCTTGAACGTTACCAGTGAAGCAGAGAAGGGGAAAGAAGATAGAAACTGCTACTTGGTTTCAGCTGCTGGCTCCCACTTAGTCCTAATGGACTGAAATGTCCAAAAAATTGAACCCCTGAGGAGCTATTCAGAATATTTGCATGTGTTTATTCTAGCCCACTGTCTCTTCCAATGAAGAGGCACAGAATAAACACTGCTTTTCAATTATCTTATCTCTTGTAAGCAAGTTGCTACCTTGCCTGCAAAGAATGTGCTACTTTGCCTGCAGAGAATACACAACCTAAAGAGAGCAATAGATGAACTGCATTAAGAATGTGATTTGTCCAGCATACAGATATAAATATGTATTAGGAAGGAACCCACCCCTCCCCCACCCCCCAGTACTCAGACAACAGATCCACCTAGCACAGCAGCCAACAGTGACAAGAATGAGAAAGCACATTAGAAAACTGGACAAATATAAAGTGATTATTCCCTGCTCCTCATTATGGCGTCTAGCATTCAGAAGGGTTGTATCCAAACCATTGTTTGTAGTAACTGAAGACTAGTGTTTAGTAACAATGTTTAATCCTTAAATTTGTCTTCTCCCATCTTTAGTTTATACATATGTCTGACCTATGGAAATGCATGTTATAAAGGAGCTCATAATTTGACCATGCATTGGGACAAACAAATGGTCAACCACTGGGTTGGTTTTAAGGCACAGATTGCCTTCTAGTTCTTGTCCCGTGAGAAACAGCAAACAGTGAAGCTCCTTTATTCATTCATCTACTTTGCATCACCCAAATTGTAAAAATCTGTTATATTCCTCCTATTTCTTTAGACATTTCTTCCAAACTCAATAGCAGTAATCTCTTTAGTGGGAAGATGAGCCAACTGAACTTTTATAGTTCAGGATTAGAGGGCAGACCAATGTGAATGACTACGCAGAGAGTGTCTGCTGCAGAACACCTGATCAGCAAAAAGAAGTAGATGAGACCTTCTTCAGACAACTGAAAGTGGCCTTATATTGCAAATCCTGGTACTTATGGGTCACTTGAACCATATCTGCTAGAAAGGCAACATAGCAATTCAAGACAGAAACAATCCAGGAGGTTTCCAACTGATAATAATGAGGAGAGGCACTTCCTGGGCTTGACAGATACAAACTAAGAACTAGTAGGGAACATGAATGTTAAGGACCAGACTTGGCTGTAGTGATGCAATAGAGGACATCATGATCTCAAGAGAAGGGAACAAGTCAAATAGCAGGATCATTATCTCGTCTTTAGGAGAGCAGACTTCATCCTATTCATGGAGGTGCTAGGAAGAATCCCCAGGATATGGTGGGGAGTAGGGAGGTTCATGAGAGCTGGTTGATTTTCAAGCATCACCTTCTCCAAGCTCAAGATTGGTCCTTATGCATGTGTAGGAAGTCAAGTAATCAACCACAGCGGAATAGGATGCCTGCATGGACAAACAAGTAGCTCTAGGTAACTCAGGACTAGTATAGAGATACTGTCTGAGTGTGCAGTGATGGGATTAGGAAAACAAAATCCTGCCTGAATTTGAATCTTATGAGGGTTATGAAGGGCAGCAAGACAGGTACATAGGTAGCAAAAGGAAGACTAGGGAAAAACAGGCCCATCGCTCAACAGAGCAAGGGACACAGTGACAAGGGATATGGAAAAGGCCATGGTACTCAACACTGTCTTTGCCTCAGTCTTCATTGGCCATCCCAGCCTTCAGGAACTGCAGGCCCCTGAGAGCAGTGGGAAAGCCTGTAGCAAGGTTTACCCTTGGTGGATAACACAAAGTTAGCGAATATTTAAACATCTCCATTTTGGAGATATTCAGAACTCAACTGGACATGGTCATAAGCAACCTGCTCTGATTGCTCCTGCTTTGAGCAGAAGTTTGGATTAGATCTTCAGAGATGCCATCCAGCTTTGAGGATTCTGTGACAGTTCATGTTTCTAATTACCCTTCTCCATCATTTTGTCTTACTTTTCCAATCCAGCTATGATTTTTCCCTTTTTTAAACATAGTCCCTATTGCACGTACTGGTCAAAAAAAATTACATACCCGGGAGTTACACGGTGGCATGATGATATACTCTTTTTTGCTCTCTGTTCCTTAGTTAATAATTCCTAAACTTAATTTGCTTTTTTGATGACTGTCGAACTTCAGGCAACATTTTTGCATACCATGTTTCCAAGATAGGTAAGGTAGAGCTCATCACTGTGCATTTTAGCTACAGTTGTTCATTTTATTCCCACATACGTGTATCATTTTGCATTTACTGATATTAAATTTCATCTGCAATTTTACTGCCAAAAATACTTTCTACCATTAAATCAGAATAATTTCATGTCTTCAAAGACTTTTTTGACTATCCTAGAGCATTTCCAAGTGGAGTGCAGCAGTTGATAGGTCTCAGGGCCAGGATGTCTTCTAGAAGGACCTGGACAGGTTTGAGAGGTGGGTCTGTGCAAATATCATGAGGTTCAACAAGGCCAACTGCAAGGCCAACTGCACCTGGATCAGGCCAGCCCCTGGTATGTGTACAGGCTGGGGGATAATGGGATTGAGAGCAGCCCTGCTGAGAAGGACTTGGGGGTACTGGTGGTTGAAAAGCTGGACATAAGCCAACAATGTGCACTTGCAGCTGAGAAATCCAACCATATCCTAAGCTGCACCAAAAGAAGTATGGCCACCAGGTCAAAAGAGGTGATTCTGCCCCTCTACTCTGCTCTGGTGGGATGCCACTTGGAGTCCTTCTTCCAGATCTGGAGTCCTGAGCACAGGAAAGACTTGGACTTGTTGGAGCGGGTAAAGAAGAGAGCCAAAAATATTATCAGAGGGCTGGAGCACCTCTCCTACCTGACAAGGAGTGATGGTTTTAAACTAAAAGAGAGTAGATACAGACTAGGTAGAAGGAAGAAATATTTTTACAATGAGGGTGGTGAGACATTGAAACATGTTGCCCAGAGAGGTAATAAATGCCCCATTCCTGGAAACATTCAAGGTCAGGTTGGACAGGGCTCTGAGCAACCTGGTATAATGGAAAATGTCCCTGCTGTTTGCAAGGGAGTTGGAGTAGAGGACCTTAAAAGGTCCATTTCAACCCAAACCATTCTATGGTTTCCTATTTTTCTTAAGCTTTTCTGCACTGCACTTTCATTCCTCCTTTTACTGTGGATCATGAAAGAGTTTTGAATGACAGCAATCTCAGCACATTTTCCAGCAGGTGACCACTGGTAATCCTCTGCATTGTAAACGTGATCAGTAATTCCCTCACTAAAATTTAGCCAGATATTAATCATCCATGAAAGGATGTTTCATCTTGCCCCAAAACGATTTATTTTCTCGAACAGTCTTTAGAAAAAATCTGGTCAAAAGCTTTTTGGAAAACGAGTTCAACGATATCAATCTCATATATGGTGAGTTCTTCAAAGAAACCTAGTAAATATATGAGAAAAAATTTTCCTTTATACAAGTTAAATTGGGCTCTTCCTCAGTTTATGACATTTATGTATGTCTAGTAATACTAGTCATTCATGTTATACTACTACCAATTTATGAGTAGAGATCAGATTTAGTGCTCTGTAACCTCAGCAGATTACAGTAGACCCTTTAAACAACAACAAAAAAAACCCAAACTGGCATTTCCTTCCTCTAGCATCTCAAAGGTAATTTCAAAACACCAAACATTTTCATACTATTTGATAGTAAGTTGTATTAAAAGGACTCTTAGAAACAGACTGGTGATTTGTATCTGAAATGTTGATTTCACGCAAGGGCTGAATCACTTTGTGGATTAAAGTGCAGTTTTTAAACTATGACTCCTGTAGGACTTTTTTGGAAACACAGCAATATCTCATTGCAATATTTTATCAGAGTATTTCAAAATAAGTTTTAAAAGCAGAATTAAACTTTGTGAATCACTGCATCTTTTGGATATACAAAAAATTGATTTTTATCATTGTCCTATCATTCACGAGTAAATCAATGACTCATCCAAGAGTATAGAAGTTGGTGCCAGAGCCAGGAATAAATATAGACATCCTGCCATTCAGCACCTTGCACTAGACATTAGGTAGTATTTTCTTTCCCAATGTATTACATTGTGAGATTAAAGAAAACTGGACAGCCTTTAAGTGTATCCCTGCTTTACAAGACATTTTTCTATGAAAGTCTCCTGATTTTCATTATGACTGCAGCTCATGATAACTGTGCAGGAAAAAAAATATTCCTTTAATTCCAAGTGAATAAGATAGTCTTAATGAAATAAGCCCACATCTAGGAATTAGTTTCTTTCCTAATATCTAACTGACATTTTTAAATCAGGCTGACCATTCTGGCCTATAGTTAATACTGCCAGCAAAGGTGCTTTCTGACTGAGAGAGGGTATGAGCTGTTCCCTTCCCAGACAAGGCAAGGGTGGATATGTACCTAACCTGTAAAGTCTGGGACAAAATTCAAGACTGAATAGTGAATTAATATATGTCAATATGGACTAGCAGGTCTGATTCCAATCTCAGTGCAAGAAGGGTTCTGATTACCCTGTCTTGTAACCTATTCAGAAATGTATTCCTATGTGTGTTTGATGTAAAAAGCTTATAATAAGAATGCTATATTTTCTGGACAAGGGTATTTTGCATTCTCTTTGCAGAATTTTAGTAATGATGCAGAGCATATGGAACAAGAAGTAGCTCAGACTGTGTATTTTCTATTGTGTTCTTCTTAATTTGACATCAATGAAACATTTATAAAATCTCCTTTGACTTCCTTCATATGTAATTTACCTTGGAATTTTCAGATTACTTTGTGACAGGAGGCTCCAGGTGATCTGCCAAGTACTCCGTTCTTTTAATTAACCAGTGGGTATTTACAACGTAGTCAAAATGGATGCATCATGATAAATTATACCAGCATTTCCAATTTAATGTACTGGCCTTTTTCCAGACAGTACAGCAAAACAAGTAAATTTTGTATCAGATTTCCATTTTCCCCACTGTTTACATTATTATTAACTGTAGAAATATTTTTGCCAGGAATAACTGACTGCAAGTAGCACTTGCGCAAGGTTTCACATGCAATAACACAATCCGCATAGTACTTTCTATGGTTTTGAATGTTTGTTGCCATTCAGAGCACCAGAGGAGCTACTGCTTTTCTAACAGGTACTACTGAAAGTCCTGCTTACCAAGAGAACTGAGGAAATGGTGGACACCAGCTAAATAAAGGAAATTACTATTAAAATAGCACTGCATGTGTACAAGTTGTACCCTACGCAGGTTGCCTGCTCCTAAAAGCTTACATTTGAAGGTCAAGAGCTGCTATGTCAAAACTGTTTGGCTTTTTCAATCCTAGCAAACACTGCTCTGGTATCCCTGTAATATATACATGCAAAGGCTGCCAACATTTGCAATTCTATCTCCAGTCTCATCCTATTCTGTAGTTTTCTACCCGAAAGCCCCACTGGTAGAACAGAGATCTTCCCCAAAGGTTCAGCTTTCATTTCTAAGGTAAGTTTCTGTGCCCCATGGCTAGAGAAAAAAGCTTTAAAAGGAAAAGCATATGCTACTAAAGGACAGGGACAGGTTGGCAATAAAGCAGAATTTAGAATATGCTGTTATAAAAGAATTTCTTGATTCTGCCAGGATGAGTTTTCTCATGCATGCTTGCAGAGCCCATTTGGCATCAGATAATGCACCTCAAAATGTGAGCAGTTCAGGGATGTCCATACAGTACTCTTCAGTGATGAACATCTGTCCCTATATTTACAGGGAGATAGATAGATTATCTAAATTATGATGTAACTTTGGTTAAAATTTGAAGAGTGTTCAAGTTACTGGAGATGGAGAAGATATTTCCTCCAGACACCTCATACATCTCACTTCACACTGATCGTTCTCCTGAATTTGCATGCAGATTTTGGTTCACGGCTGTCATGCCATTTGAAAGAAAATTCTCCAACTACCTCTTATTTACTGTGTGTTGGCTCAGTTCACAGAGTAGTTCTGGTGCATGTGAACTAGACTCCTTTCAGGAGAAATTGTACTGCAGGGAGCATCAAATCCCAAATGCAAGCCTAGTCCCAAGCAGAAACCCAGAACCATACAACATGCAAATGGAAAGCTGCAGCACCCAGTGATTTATCTACTGATCCTATTCTTCTGCTCCAAATTAGCCTCCATTATTAAGAATTACTGAAAGTTGCCTTTCTCCATTTAACTAAAAGAAGGCAAAGAAGGCAACTAGTAAACCCACAAAATCATGCCAATGCCAGCCAAGCTTGTTCCCTTGCCCAACTCCTCCAGCCCTGGGGTCAGCAGCTCAGTTGGATCTGCGCTGGGCGCACTTCCCTGGAGATCATAAAATTCATCACTCCTCTTGGGCATCTCCAGACTTTGGACATCTCTCTTTAGATAGCTGAATACAGCCCTGCCTGAGTCCTGTGACAACATTGCAGCCACCTGGAAAGAAATACAAATGAGTTCTTCCTTCCTCCCTTGGGACTATTAACAGAGAATGGTTAATATTTTGCTACAAAGCTCTTGCAGCATGAGTAGTCATCTGTCCCTTTGTGCTGTATGTCCCTGACAGTCCCCTTCTGCCCTCCTGCTGTTTTATGCCCACTCTGTGCAGATGCACCAGGTGCAAGGTGGGGGATATGAGGGAGCCAGGCAGGAGAGCATCTGAGCCATTAACTCAGATTTTCTCTTCTAACGTCAGACAATTCAGCCAAATAATTACAGCACACAGCTGGTGCCTGCTAATACACTTTAAATTTGATAATCTGTCCAGAAGTGAAGAACATTTTTATTCAGTTCAGGTTGAAAAGACAAGGCAAGAGAATTGAATGAGACAGGGTATTTTCAACATGATCTTTTTCATTACTGTGCTTCAGCTCTATTGACTTGAAGAGTAGAGCAACAACTAGGCAAACAAAAGACTTCTTTTTCATCTTCTGAAGTTACATAATTTAACAATACTCTGTCTTTTTTTCCTCCAGAATTGCAGAGCCTTAGCAACTCCTCTCTGTCAAAACAATGTCTGCTTTTAACACCAAATTTTCTTAATTGTTCCACCTGAAGCAGAAATGTGCCAATTACGTTCTTGTCCTGATTATCAGACAGCTCACTGGAATACATCGTACTCAGAGAAATTCACTTCTGAAGACAAGACTGTGAAATGAGCATTTAAAAGACAAATATATATATATGTATATCTGTGTGTGTGTGAAATCAACAATCATAATAGCAGCTAGGAAAGAGGAAACAAAGCAACTTTGTTCTGGTGTGGAGTTTTGTGCTCTGGGAGGTCCACACAGGCACAAAGTGCCTCAATGTCCTCCTGGGGCCCCACTTGATCCATACTCTGCCTTCACAGAGCCACTGAAGGCTTCAGCCCACAGAGAGGGCACTTAAACCACAGATCCCAAAAGCGCTTGTGCAAGCATTTATTCAGTCTCCTGGCATGGCTGAGAAATAGAAGCGAGTGTCACGTTGCCCACTGTACTCATGGATAAAAAGCAATCAGAGAAACAGAAATGAGAAAGAGAAAATGCAGCGTTTTCTCTGCTGCGTTTCAAGGGAAAACAGACTCACGCCTGCAATTTCTGTACTTCTTTCTGTGTGATGTCCCCAGGGGCAGAGGTGCCCCGTGCTGAGAACTACCTGTGGAGCTCAGGGGAGTCTCCTTGTCCCAAGGGTTCACACTGTTTACATGGATGCCACAAAAAATCTTTTGACATCAACTGGCAAGCTTTAAAATTCTGTAGTAAAGTGTGTGTATATGTCTTCTGGGACCATCTTCCCCATAAAACTGGCTTGTTATGTAGTTGCATAAACAGAAAATTAACTATGTGTGTCAGGAACAAAATTTGCTATCCCATTATTAAGGCAACAACGTTAAACAATGTAGTCCATCACGAGGACACAGGTCTTAAACTATGGAGAAGAACTAATTTGTATTTGGGTACCTAGATGCAAGTTATACATATTATTATCTCCACTTTACATGAAGCGTCACAAGGTCATGCTGACAACACAGCCTGTTGAGGACAGCCCAGTGCAGCATCACTCTCACAGGAGGAATATTAAATGACAACAAGTCAATATTTCATCACCTGTCCTAATGCTCATCCTCCCAGTTTGACCTGCCATGTCTTCAGCTGTTCCTGCTCAAAATGCTACAAGATGAGAAAGTGACACACAAGTTACAGGCAACCCCTTCCAGGCTTCAGTGAGGATCTGGTGACTCTGAGTGTCACCTGTGAAGCCATTGCTTGCTTGGCAAGGTGTTCGTTCCCTGGAAAGGATGAAGCAGCATGGTAAAGCATTAGCCTTTGTGTTCAGATTTAGGAAATGTTTTAAAATAGATCGGTGGGATATTAAATGAAAGGGAAAAAACACACTAAAATATGTGTAATAAAATTGAACCTTCGCATGAGAAAAAGATTTACAAAGTTGCAACTATTTAAAAATAGGCTATTTTATAGCTGCATGAAAATGCTTAAAGCTACTAAGGATATACAAAGACATCTACTTGATGATATGACATATATAAATGCTATTCAGTAAACAGTCTGTTATGTTATTTTAAGTAGTCAAGTGAAAACACATAGAAGCATATGTAACCGGGCACATACAACCTGTAGAGAGGCAAAATGACATCTCAAGGCTGCCCATTTTCTGCTGTAATTGTTCAAGCCTCAGAGTTGCTCCCCATTTGAGAGAGCTACTGGCCTGGCATTCCCCAGCCTTGGAGGCTGGGTGTTTCCTGAGACAAGACGTTTTTTTTTTTCCCAAACACTTTTAACGATGCTTCCTTCTATTGCCTTCCCCTCATTTGTCAGGTACAGCCCAAGTAAGGGGGCAGTTTGTGGCACAGGCCAGTGGAGAAGTGCAGCAGTTCGAGCTCCTATTGCTTTGATCAGGGTCATGAGGTTCACTGTAACAGAACCCCCTTGCTCTTCCTGTAGCACTTCAGTCCAAAGAACCGAGCGTTGTGCCATGGCATATATTCCCCCCGCCTCCACACACCCCACTCACACATACACACAGTCCTTATTCCTCTTGAATTGCAGAACTTCTATCAAGAGCAGGAGCCTACAGGGCTTATGGTCAGGAACAGGAAAAAAATAAAAGGGAAAACTTAGAACAGCAAACACACACACCCCCTATAAAAAATTACAGGTAGATGACTGCATGGAAAAGGATTTCCCACAAAGGAGTGGTAGGTCCATTTGTAACCTGGGGTAATGAAGTTAGTTAAAAAATGTAAAGCAAAATTGAGGAAGTCATCTCCACAAGTAAGGAGAAATCAGGCTAACGTCTCTGATCCTACACGACATGCAGAGACTAGCAAACCCCAGCAGGAATAAATATATTTTAAAATGAAGTTATTTCAAATCACTTTTTCTTTTGCTTATCTGTCACGATCAGAGATCGGACCTAAGGCTATCTATCACAGTAGATGATATGTTCATTAGAATAGCTGAGGTAGCTACACAGGCTCTGGAAGAGAGCTCTGCACCGCTTTAGGAGTTAGTGACGGGCATGACACAGATCTTGGCAAGTAATGAAAATTTTAGTTTGCCTTCAAAACACGCTTAGAAGTGCAGTCAAGTGCCATTTATCCAGCTAAACAAGCTTTAGCTCTTGATAGTTCCTCTGCTCCTACTTTCATTATTTATTAGTATATATTACTGGGGTTATAGGAATGCTTAAGAGCTTGAACCAAGAAAGAGTTCTCATTATCAGAAGCACTGTACGAGCACACAACAACAGACACCTCCTGCCCAGAGAGCTCCTGATCTGAGCACAAAAATCAGGCACGTGCTGGGAAAGGCAAATCGACACAAGGAGGGAAAGAAATTTGTTCTGCAGCAGAGCCAGGACTTGTGATCAAACACCAGCCACCATTTCTACACTTAGGCACAGGATCTTCAAGTCTTTTCTGCCTTGTTGTGCCTATTTGCATGTAAAAGATCCCACTTGTGTTTTCCCACCTGGGACCAAGTACAATCCTGAACATCATTACGGAGTTGGCTAAATTCCTCATTATTCTTCAGTGCTATTTTAGTTTGTGTTTTTTGAACAAGTCAGCTCCTCCCAAA
Source organism: Nycticryphes semicollaris (assembly GCA_013400055.1). Lineage (NCBI taxonomy): Eukaryota > Metazoa > Chordata > Aves > Charadriiformes > Rostratulidae > Nycticryphes > Nycticryphes semicollaris. The sequence goes on from VXBJ01007310.1 coordinate 98,802, forward strand.
TAATTTTTGAATCTTTTGGCTCATGGCAGCCAAATTTAATAGAGAGGTCTCAACATTATTAAGCTTCTGGCAAGTTCTGTAGAAGTACTTAGTAATCAGAGAGAGGGAAGAGGCCTCATGAATACCCCCACGCAGAAGACTACGCTGTGACCTCAGGTCCTTTCAGAAACTGGGCAATTTCCACAGAAGTTCAGCCTCAAAGCACAAACTCTTAATAAGTTATTTGCCATTAGTTCCACTGCTCTTGGGACAATCTGGCCATGCAAATGCTGATATTTGGATGATTTGGCTCACAAAAGCAAAAGAACAGAAAAGCCATGCCTTGTTCATTGAAAAGATACGTCATTTAACTTCTCTTCCAGGGGTCCTACCCTTTCTCAAAGAAGATCCCATGATAAATCCTACTCCTGGCTGTGCTGGGACAATCAGAGCTGTCCCAAGGTTTTCCAGCCATGTAGTAGTACTTGATTTTTCCCAGCCTTAAGGATAAATAAATGCACTCCTTATCCTCAAGAGAGCCCCCAAATTTGTTTTATTAGAGACAGCAGAGTTGATTCCCAGACTGTGAAGGGAAAGGGAGGCTCTGGAGAAGGTAGCTCTGCTGGGTACTGTGGAGCTGGGGAAATTTCATGTGCCTGCTGGGACAAATCCATCCTTCCCTGCTTCCCAGTCAGCTCTTCCTGAATCCAACCCCTCCATCAGGGGCTGTCCAGCATGACTCCATCCCAGCAAACCTCATCTCCTCTGCTTGTTGTGTAGAGGCAGCAGTGGCATGGCTGCTCCTTCCTGCATTCATTGTGTTGTGCCTGACACTGTCCCTCTCGGCAGGGCTTCCTTTGCCAAAGACTGAACTGGTCCTGGGTGCAATCCCACAAGGAGCCAAGCAGAGCATTTCAAACCAGAATTTAGCCTGATGCGGGAATACCTGCTGACATGAGGGTATGGCCTGTATTTTGACTATGCAATGTGTTGATGTGCTCATCTCCATGCCTTGCTACCTTATGGAGCATCCCAAAACACATCCTCCGCAGTGTGCAGTGGATGCAGCCCTGAAATAATCCTGTAAACACCACATGCAAACCATCTGCCACTTCCTCCACAGCCAGAAGGGCTGGATACTGGTATCGAGGCTGCTGAACAACTCTCCAATTCTCCCACTGTTTTCTCAGATGCTTTGTGTGCAACAGTGAAGCAGAAAGGGAGCTTAAAGATGGAGTCAGCTACAAATGTAGACTCCTGAAGGTCACACAGTTTTCAACATTTCTTTTTGCAGATGACTGTACAAAGCATTTGGAGTAGGAAAGTAACAGGTAATCTTAGCCAAAAAAAGTCATGCCTTGTGGGTGAAGCAAGAAGGACTTTATACATAGGAATCTTTGGGAAGAAAACTGGAGGGTTGCTATGACTCAGAAGAGCAACAGAGACAAACAACGTGACCAAAATATGCTGATTTGTTTGCAGCTGCAGCCTTAATGACAGAGAAAACTTCAGAATAGAGGCACCTTCTTATTGCTTAACCGTCGTGCAATGCTCATTATCTTCCCATCTGTGCAACTGGGAACCTGAAGACTGTGACACCAAGAAAATTTTAAGCCTGTGTTTCAAGACAGTGGGACACATTTTGCACAGTCCTTGGTACAGAATTCAGTATGTGACACCACCTTCCCAGCTCAGCTGACCTTCCTCGGCAAAGCACTGTCCTCAGCAAGCAACCAACCAGCTCCCTGTTTCTGAAAAATAATGGATTACAGGTAGGGAAAGGATTATGAAAAAGGAGAGGTGGATGGATTTACTTGTGCAAAACCTGCTCGGTTCAGTATTATTTTTGCTCCTTTTTTGCCAGAGTTTAGTTTGGCTCTAGCATTTGGGCCAATCAGATGGGCAGTCCGGTAACACCGAAGGATTTAGAGTGAGCAGTTCCAGCACTGAGCTGTCTCCCAAGGGCAGCCAGCAGAAAGTGAATCAGCTGCTATACTAACAAAAATGAGCAAGAACAGAAAGTAGATTTCCAGTCCTCCTTCTTTGCAGCAGTTTTGTTTTTCCTTGCAATGGCAGTGGTAATTACCTTATCTGTGCATACCAGCCAACCACACAATCCAGGAAAAGCCACCATCCAAGAAATAGCCTTTTAATAAGTCTTGGCATTCTGAATGCAGACCCAGGAAGGCAGGATGCCACACAAGAATATCTTCCTTCGGACAGGCTCTGCAGTGACAAATACAAACCTGCAGATATGAGGTAAACAAAATTTCCACAAGGGAATATCTAGTAGGAAATCGACCCTCTCTGGGACACCTTTGCAAAAGTCCTTGTTCCTTTGGTAGGTGGAAGTTTCTTTCCAGTCACTGGCATCAGATAAACATGGATTTTGGTCTCCAAACTCATATCCCAAGTTTGGGGCACATTTTTGAGTACCCATGGAGTCTCAGTAGATGGATATCTGAGCTGTATCCTCCTTCCCATATTCTAGCTCATCAGATGTCTCCATGGTATAGATCTCAGAGACCTGAGGAATGTCTTTCCCTGTAGGATCTTCAACTATTTCACATATTTGGTAACTGAAACTTAACACTACCAGGGGACCTAGAAAATCTTGGCCAAATAGACATAGAGATTATATGAATGCTCTGCATAAATACATCAGGAGGTTAATCACCAGTAGAGGGAAAGACCTATTTAACAGAAAGAATATGTTGGCAGAAGAGCAAATGGCTATGAACTATCTGTCCATGAGCAAATTTGGGCTGGAAATTAGATGAAAAATTCTACTCATTAAGGAAGAAATAGTAGGGATCCAAAACAACCCCCCAAAAGGGATGACAGAGATAAAAACTCCTATGTCAGGACTTGATCCATTTAGGAGGGGATTACCTAGAACAGTACTCTGCAGCTGGAGATGACTGGACCACAAGGTCCCTAGATCCCTCCACGTCTTATGCTCCTATGCTCTTGATGCCTGTTTGAAGGCCAAACTACACACACATGCTCCTAACTTCTTTCTTAGCTCAATCCTAAACCGTTAGCCATAAAACAAACAGAGAGGGACTTGCATCTTAACGAGGAAAGGGGAGAAACAGAGAGAAGTCCTATCGCAGTCTAGGGATGTGCTGAACCTCTTCCTCATGCTGACTGGAGCACAGTGCACATTATAGCCATCAGAGACTACTGCAAAAACATCCTAGAATGAGCACTTTGATTCTTGATGACTCTGTTATACAACTGACTACCTATTTGTTGAACTGTAATGCTTGTATGTCATGAAATGCTATTATCATACCTTTTAAGTAGTAATTTTCCTTCTACCTCATTCCTATTAATCTTAGTAGGGCATTGCATTTCTATTACTTATAATTTATGTTTCAGTGATATCTAGATGTCCTCATTATGTCAGGACTCCATGTGCTAAGCTCTACACAAATGTATGAATGACAATTCTTTCCCTTTTCCCCAAAAATGTCTAAAGTCTATAGGATTTTCCATTGTAAGGTACCAGTCCAATTGGTCCGGGATGGGTTCATAATGATTCAGAGGGTTAAGACACAAACAAGGGCAGATGCTGTTTGCTGTAGCTTTACTACTGTTACCTTAAAATAATGCTAAATGGTGAGAGAGAAAAGGCAGAGGTATAGGAAGAAGGAAAAGAGAAGCAGTATTACAGAGCAAAGCAAGAAAAGTCATGACCAGCAGGTCTGCTTTGGTCCATGCCACGTGACAACTCGAAGGTCCTCCAGAGTCAACAGTGTCCTGTTGATCCATGATTCTCAGGTCTCTTGACTCATAACGATGGCAAGGGTTGACACTGGTGAGGGTCCCTTTTGTCATGGGGGGCAATGGTAATTTATAGTCCCTGTTGACTCATAGTTTGACCAATCAACGTGACAGTTAGGTGTGCTCATCCAATTATTCTCTGACACAGTTGCTGTGTGAGCCCCCCCTTGCCTCTGCCCCATGGGCAGCACTGGGGCCTGCACAGTGGATGAGTTGCAGACAAGTTTCTTGGGGCAAACAAGATATAGCTGTTTTGAGAATCAAGGATGTCCTTTGATGTTATATCATGTACACAGGTGATATAACACATCTTGCAGCAAGTGAGCTTTGAGACATCCTATTTTCTGTCAGGTTCTCACATTCATTTTCTCACATCCATCCATAGCATTGTACCAGTTAAAGCCCAATCCATGTAAACAGCTGTGCAGTTGTAACAATAGAAATATATTTCTACTACATATGGCCCAACAGTCACTTGTGCTCCTACAGTAAAGCGCTGAACAACTAATTTTCCCCACCCTTGAAACTGCTGGTTCCCAGCAAATTCTTCAGCAGAGGTGAAGTAAAGACACTTTGTCCTGCAGTGGCTTAGCGATGTCACATTGTCACTCATTAGGGCACAGCTTGGAGGCAAGAACCACCACATGTCCAAACTGTTCATCTGACCTCACCATTTGAGCAATGTGGGAAGAGGTTTGAGCCTTCCTGAGCTAAAGCACTAGGTACCCAAGAGCTCAGTGCATGCACAGAGCTCCCACCGCTGCAATTACATACGTTTGCACTAATTTGAGCTGAACTAGCACAACTTTAATTTCTGGTTCGATCACAAAAGACAAAATCATGAACAAATACTCAAATGCTGATAGAACAGGGTAAAGGTACCACTGTGACTGAGATTCTCTGTTGTGTTGTGTCTCACAGAGTAGCTCTCATTCCTGCAATATGGGTGGAGATGGTCTTTCTTCCGTCAGACAATGCTGTATACCACCTTGGCCTGGAGAAAATGAGCAAACTTCAGTGGAGAACTGACCCCAAAATGGTTTGGTACAGTGGAGTGTGAGTGAAGCCTTTAAAGGAGCTCACCTGGTCTCAGCAGATTTCTTCCCACCTTACTACAGAGGGGAGCTTTAAACCTGAGCTGCAGCCTTACTGTGTTTTCCCCGGCAGTGATTACCCCAGGGCCCACTGTCATCAGACATCAACTGCTTGAAGAGACCATCTTTGAGGAACAATGTCTGAGACTGAAACAAAATGCACAGATTTCTCAGGTGAAAAAGCTTAATGCAGTTCATCAAGGAGACAGATGGCAGCTTCCCTCCCAACAGGCACTGTGGGGGCTGAGTTCGCTCAACTCCCTCTCTTTGCACTTTGATGTATTCCAGCAGCTGTATGAAATTAATTCCAATAAATTAAACCTCTTGCAGGAACAAACGACACAGATGAAAACTATAGTGCTAGGGGCAATCAGCCATTTGTATCAGTGATCTCAGAGACAGGGAAACAGCACCCTTTTGCTGTAAAGCGCCACTTGTTGGCTATATCATAGGCTTTTGCTGAGGCAGACAGAAAAGGCTCTGTCAGCAAAGGCAATAAATAAAATCAGGATCCAAAGCTCACAGCCCATTGATTTACAGTGATCAAAAATTTGCCCAGCATATCCAAGCCCTGAGAGCCAATCTTCCCTAAGCACCTTGAGAAGGCTCCTTGCCCCCTCCATTACAACTTCATCAAGAGGAAGGGAAGCTCAACCTGTTTGAAACACACAGGTCTAACAGTTAGCTAAAACTTTGCAAATTTAACTTTGAGTGCACCAGTGTCTTTACTGCGCTTATCAAGCTGGTTATGTCAGTTGTTCACTGTTTTAAGGTCACTCCATTGAATGTGATGCTGTACATTAGACTCAGGGGGTTGAACGATGAAGGAAGAGCATCTGGAGCAGGTATCTGTGTGTTGTTGCTTCTGCACTGTCAGCACCGACCTCTTCTCAGCTGTGCAGGAGGCAATCCTGACACCCATCAGGGGTATTGCAGGATGTTTTTCCTCCTAAACTTTAGGAGTAGAAGACTTTTTCAAGGATCCTGTGCCCACTAATTTCAAATTTGTTTTTGTGAGCATCATACTAATGTGCCCTAAGATATCAAATCTTCAAAATTATAAAGAATGTCTACGGATTTATTACATTTTTTTAATATTCCTTAATATCACTCTGTATTTTTAAATGTCCTTTCACCTAGATGACCCTTTGCAACTACAAAATTGTTTATCCTCATTGCATAAATTGTCTCAAATTGAGAATACATTCATTTTTCACAATGAAAACACTAACATAACTGAGTGATAGAGCATGAGGAAGGAATCAGGAAACTTGAGTGACGGTCTTCTTTTTCCCCCTAGCTCTGCTTCAGTTTGCCTATCTATTAACTGGGTGCCAGAAAGTTAAGCATCTGCCGGCAACATGTTCTGTTCCTGGTTACAAAGTGCCTTAAGATTCGTTGACTCAAAGTATTAGCAAGGACAATAAAGCACTTAGGGCTAAAAGAGAACTTGTTACTCTTACCCATTCATTTCCAGGAAAACTGAGGCCATCATTCAAATTGCTTCTCTTTCTGTCCTGTTCTATATGGCGGAGTCTTTAACTCTGTCCTTTCAGGTATGAACTAAGAAAGTAGTGTTGCTGGGAAAGCATGAGGGATGTTCTGCACAGGGACTATCATGGCCAAATAAAGTAACTTGTCACAGAGAAATTTAGCTTAGCAGATCTTTATGGAAGCGCTTAAACATAAACTCATAAGCTATTTTTCTTATACCACAAATAAAAGTAGCGGGACCTTTCAGAAGCAGAAGTGGTTTTCTGTATGTGAATGCGGAGCTGCCTTTGAACTTGAGATCCTGATGGAGTCTATCCCTGCTTATGCTACCCTGGCCCCCATTTTGCCCCACACTCTACAAAAGAATATACCCCAAAAGCCTAGACCTCAATTCACCAAAGCATGTAAATGGGTGATAATTTTAAGCACCAGCCTCAATTTCATATATGACATATGTTTAATTTTCTGCTTCTGCAACTCACTCACCTACTGATGGAGGATTTCATATACTGGTATAAAATGGATGTGATTGGTAGTCTTGTTCTTACTCAAAAGATCAGAGGTGTCCCTCTGAAATGACCACTGGAACGAGTGTCACAATAGTCTAACTGTCTGAGAAATGAGGCCTCTGGACTTTGAAGACTTCATTACTATCCATTTGAAGCCCTGCAGGCTGATAACTCAGCCTGGCTGCTGGCTAGAGTGGATTCCCCTTGTACCAAAGGAAACAACTGTCCTTGATGTTGTAGTGTCATACAATGGTTTCAGACGCTGCGGAAGAAATGTGAGTCAGAGAGATAGCAAAGATGACACGTAATGGGAAATAACCCTGCCTGCTGATCCCCATTAACAAATGAGCATGCAGAGACCAGTGGATAGAGTGTGCCTGTGCAAACAGCCACAAATTACACAACTAATTGCAGTGCCAGACAGACAAGCTCTTTCCAGCACTTAGTCCTGTTCTGCAACTTGTCCCCTGCCCATCGGGGAAGTGGTATCTAGCTGCAAGGGATCACACACCTATGTCCCAACAGCAATGACGCTGCAGGCGACTGTCTTCCTTCAGAATCTTATCTACCATCTCACAATTCCTCTCCAAAAAGAACAGGAAAAGGTGCACTACTTCTGCCCTTTTCTGTTATTCTCGTTTCCCCTTTACTGTTCCTTTTCTTTGCTTTATACAAGGAGCCGCTAAGAACTGCACTACTGCAGCAACAGGAGATTTGCTGACTGTGGGCTATGCATTCAAGGAGACATTATTTCTGGTGGGCAAACCTGTCATTTGGAGCCCTCCTCAGTTCCTCTCTCTCAGAGGATATCTCCCAGAAGTTGACAGCACGTATCCCCTAGAGGCAAACAATGCTGAGATGTATTAAGGGTGAAATCCAACTATTTCATATTACTGACATGGGGTGGGATCACCTGCTGTGCCAATCATCAAATGGGTAACCCAGCCAGGCTCATTTAATGTTGTCATCAACACCTACTTGCTTAGGGATATTGAAAAGAAACCAATCAACCCAGAGTGCCTATGTTCATTTCTTCATCAGTCTAAACACCGTTTGTGTAATGCACTTGTCCAACAGAGTTCATAAAGCTTTTCTAATCTCCTGTAATTTGCAACTGCTTTTCCAAATAATCCATCTTCTCAGGAACCTGCTAGGACCAAGTTCAATAGCCAACTGAGGCTACAGGAATAAGATGAGGGGAGAAATTCAGAGGTGGGATCCAGACCACTAATCCCAAAGGCCCAGCTGATGCCTCTTCCAAAGTCTGCACATGGGCTGGATCCCTGAGTCCTGAGTAGCCCCGAGCCTGCTCGCAGCATGGTCAATCAGTAGACATTTTTCCTACAAAGTTCCACTGGGAGTTTTCTCCCATATCAGTCTGCCTGCATATAGCACTGACAGTCACTGCTCTCTTTTAAAACAAGATGGACACCAAAGGAGATACTGTTCCCTGTAACACAGCAGCCAGGTGGTCAGAGGCTCACCAGGAAAACGGGATGTCACACAGCAGTCATGTTACACATAAAACCTACCCTTGGCTTGGTTATCAGATACACCTCGGCGTGATCAACATAAACCCTCGATGTGTGCTTGCAGCCCAGAAAGTCAGCAGTATCCTGGGCTTCATCAAATCAGCAAGGCCAGTAGGTTGAGGGGAGGTGATTCTTCCCCTCTACTCTGCTCTCATGAGACCCCAGCTGGAGTACTGTGTCCAGCTCTGGAGCCCCCAACATAAGAAGGTCATGGACCTGTTGGAGCAAGTCATGGGGAGGGCCACGAAGATTATCAGAGGACTGAAGCACCTCTCCTACAAAGACAGGCTGAGAGAGTTGGGGTTGTTCAGTTTGGAGAAGACTCCAGGGAGACTTTATAGTAGCTCTCCAGTATCTAAAGGAGGCCGCCAAGAAAGTTGGAGAAAGTCTTTTTACAAGAAGTAGTGATAGGACAAGGGGTAATGGCTTCAAACTGGAATAGTCTAGATTTAGATTAGATATTAGGAATAAATTTTTCACTCTGCAGGTGGTGAGACACTGGAATAGGTTGAGCGGGGAAGTTCTGAATTCCCCAGCCCTGGGAGTGTTAAAGGCCAGGCTGGATGGGGCTTTGAGCAACCTGGTCTAGTGGGAGGTGTCCCTGCCCATGGCAGGTGGCTTGGAACTAGATGATCTTTAAGGTCCCTTCCAACTCTAACCATTCTATGATTCTAGGACACCTCACTTTTTTATGAATTGTGACTTTTGAATAAAGGTACTATGAACAGCAATACATCCATCTCCCTACAAACTTCACACTTTGCTGCTAATAACTCCAAGGGGACTGAGAAAGAAACCACAATGTTTGATAGGTTAATCACACATGAAAACAGGGGGATAAGTGGAGACTGAGCGAAAAAAAATATTAAATCTCAAATTGCTTTTATTGTGATTAATTACTTCTGGGGTGTAAGGGTATGAGTAGCCTTAATCTGTTCTCAATTTGCTGGATACAGTTAAACAAATAAATCCCACTCAGAAAGATTAGCAAAGAAAAAGAAGGAAAGGGAGAAAGACAGGGGAAGGGTAGAGAAAAAAAATCACAGTTTTCAGCAACTGTGACTTTTTACCTGTAGGTGCTGGTGGATCTTACCCTCGAGCAACTCCTACTCAATGGCAGCTTCTTCGAATATGCAGCAATAGTTTCAAGGGTTCTGTAAATCTAGTATAATCCTCCTGCTTCTTTCTTGTGCTTTACTACACAAACTTACCAAATCTCAAGCGCTGAGTCCCAAGAGAGATTTAGGGCTAAGGAAAAAAGGATTTAGGGTGATGGATGGGGGAGAAAGACAGTCAGAAAGACAGAAAAACTACAGATGGGTGGAGCCCAGTGATCTTTAAAGGGCAACTGAAGTGCAAACAGGAAACTTAAACCAACTAAATACAAGGTTCCTGGATCTATCATTGAGAGGCAGGAAAAGAATCACAGGATTAATTAAAATCAGTGTTAAATGTAATTTAACAATAAACATAATAATTATAATTATAGAACAAAAAGTGTGGTCAAGGGTTTAAAACTGAACTCAAAATCAAGATTCCTTGATTTCTATCAGTTCATTATTGACCTTGTGAAAACCACATATTGTGATTCAATTTATTGGCCTCTAAAATGATTTTTAATGATGCCCTACTCTTGCACCTACATTATTTTGTCCTACCTTCTAGAAATATTACAACATTCAACTTATTGAAGCAATCATAGAAAATTCAGTGCAAATTCTTCCTGAATAAAATCCTCAGGACTTAGCCATTTTGACAGCCTGACTATGACATTGTAATTCTGACATAAAAGCTAAAATTATAAGGATATAACTCATATAAATGATGTAATAGAAGATGCAGGGAAAATAAAGGCATAAGAAGAAACAGAAAAATCTCTGGGCTGTTCTCCAAGAGCATTCTCTGTGGATGAGGCTATTACAGGAAAATAGAATTAAATGTGACAAATACACACTTTAAAACACTATGAAACTAAAAGAACAGAAATGTAAAAAAAAAAACAAACAAAAAAAAAAACACAAAAAAAAACCCGTGAGGTGAAAACATAGAGAGCTACCTGGTAAAATCACTTATGCTTTGATGCAACACCAAAGTCCCTTTGGTCTGCCCGTAGCTATTGCAACACCAGCATTCATCCCTGGGCGGGAGTTGCAGAAGACAGGCATGTGTGGAATTCCCAGGCCATCCCTGGGGCATCTGCCTGCCTTGCTCCTTCTTTTTTATTTTTTGTAGACAAATTGTGGATTAGTAACTTTGCGTGCTTGGAATTGCTGAATTTAATCCACAGAGCCCTAAATCCATACATATCACACAGCATTACAAACCCCTTCTTCTTTAAATGGGTATGGTGATATTTTCATTCCAGATGACTTACAGTAAGTTATTAAAGGGATAATTATCAAAGAGGCGTACACAAGTCCTTAAGTCTCCCATGATCAGTCTGCTTTCTTAACGAGTGGAATTGGCACTTCCACCACCCCATTTAACATAGCTTTTTCTGTGCATATACTGTATTTTCTTCCTAAACTGAAAACCAAAATATCAGCTGATCAGATCTGCTCTCTCCACCTTGCCTGAGTAATGAGTCTGTCCTTAGAGAGATTTACAGCTCCGTCAAGGACTTCCCAAGTTACAACTTTGGGTAAACTACGCATTTTCTCTTTGCTCCAGTGCAGTATGATCAGCTTTGTGTGTGCAGAAGAAGCTCTTCCAGACAGGGATGGTCTCCCTAAAAGTATGTCCTATGCATAGCAAATAGGTGTTTCAACACAGTTTGGGCCTCTGGGCACTCCTGCAATGCAAACAATAATAACCCAATGATCTGCTGATGTGATAATAACAGTGTCTGCTGTTTGCCTTATCCTGTGGTAATGAGAAAGGAATGAATAACCACACTATCCTTATCCAGCAGCAATACTACCATGTTTCCCCACACCATGTTTTCTCAGCAACTTCCCTGCCTTCTGAGGAGCTAGAAAACAATAATCTTACTGATGATTGTCCAGTTTTGCTGAAGTTATAAAAAACCTACTATTAATTTGGGTAGGTGCAAGGTAGTTGAGCTGTGGAAGCAATCCTACTAGCTCTCTCCACCACCCTCCACCCTCTCAGCTGGTGACAATCACATTTTCACCCAGGCCACCAAAAGGAGGGTCCATGGTTGGGTCCATTGTCAGGTCCATGGTCAGGTTTGCTATGCACAGCCCTGACCACAGCAAGCCAGAGCTGCTGTCAGCTTTAGTTCTGCTTTTGTTCTTATCCTCTTCTCCAGACCTCCTCGTGGTTCAGCTCTATGCTGCTGCTCCAGGCCTCATTCAAGTCGCCAACTCTGCACAAGCTCCAGCCCTGCCCCAGCTCCTTCTTCCTTGGGTTTCTGTCTTGGTTTCCTGCTCTTGCCTTTGGAAACCCCATTTTTGGCTGCCAGTGCTGTAAAAAATTCATGGTGTAGAGGTAACAGCCAACCTGTCCCCTTGAAGGAGATGAGGGGGGCATCATCTGGCTGGTGGGGACAAAATGAAGGGAGCATAAAGCTGAAGTTGAATGTCCACTTGTGCATTAATACAGCCCCTTAGAGCTTTCAGCCAGAGCCATGTCAAGTCAGGCAATCATTTTAATAGATAAAAGTGTGGTTTGGTGTGTGCAGTAACTCAGGCTGAATTACCCTGACCTCCTGAACAAGTCCAATGTCCAAAATAACAAGCTCATGTAGTATCAGAGGAGGAGAAAAGTCCTAGGATGAGACATTCCAGCTCTATCACAACAGGCTGCTCAGGACCATGATGGGACTGATTTTATGTGAAAGGAGGCACAGAAATAAAGTCATAAAATGTAAAAACTGCAAGCAATGCAGTGACTCAGCCAACAGGTCCAGTTCCTTGCCTTTGTCCAGTCCACCACAAACCGCACCCAAGTTGAACACAGCCCTCAGCAGAGGACCAACCCAGCTGGTTTCAGAGATCTTCCAGTGCTGACAGCCCAACACGTGCTGGGCTCCTGCTGGGCCAGAGACAGTTCAGTCATCACTTTACAATGCTGAGCTCTCTCACGTAAAACACCACTTTGTTCCTCACCTAAGAGTGCACTTCTTTGGGCTTCCATCCTTTGTCAGAGAAAGCTGTTGCTTTCTTTTTATAGGGCTGTGGCTGTATGTTAGGATATCATTTATCCCCAAATTTGCTGTTGAAGATGTTCTGTTCTGCTGAGATGGAACCAAGAAAGAAACAAAAGCTGCCTGCAATACAAAATACAAATTCAAATAAGGTCAGCAATGAATAAAGCACCGGTGAGTAAAGCTAATAAAAAAAAAATATCCAAGCTTAAATAGTTTTTATAGTCTCTTTTTCTTTAATATTGTAGGATAATTATTGCTGCTCTAATCTACTAGTTTTACCCGAGTGCTTTTTTTAACTTGATTGCATGAGGTTTTTTTATTCTTGCAAATGTAGGATTCAAAAACTAGTTTAGGTAAATAGAACAAATTATTTCAATTGCCAGTCCTGTTCTTCATAAACATTTTGCCCATAGCAGAAAACCAGCTCACATTTAGACAAAGCTGTCAGGCAGGACTGTGCAGGGAAAAAGAAAGCTCAAGGAATGCCTGGTACAAAGAAGCCACTTCAAGAGTGGCTGATGCTATGCTCAGCCATTTCAGAAGCAAACTCTTGAATTTATAGCAATTACATACATATTTATTAATAAAGCATCTGGGGAGCAAGCAGCCATTCTCTTCATAAGACCTCTGAGCAGCTGGGCAGTAGGATCACCTTCTCTGGGCGCAGACGACTTCCCCAGCATGCAGAACAGAACAGGGCAGCTAAAAGTGAAACCCCTTTTTTAATCCTGGGGTCTCCTATGCTGAGGGGATCTTCACCAGGAAGGGGGAAAAAGCAGGAGGGCGTGCTGCTGGCTATATGAGAGAAGGGACACGTCACCCATGGAAATTGCTACACACTGTAGGTTTATAATGTAGTGCTCCTTCAGACAATTTCCGTGGCCAGACTGCAAAAACTCCCCAGAGCAGCAAGGTCCGACTGACAGGATTTTGTACAGTGTTAGGGGGAAGTGACAAGTTTGAACCACATCAAAATGAATTTATTTCTTAACTAGGGCAAAACACCCCTTCACTTCCACTTGATGCTGTCTGGCCAAGTCCACATTGTCCTCACTGAGGGTTTTGCCTGAATAAAACTTACCCTGCAAAATTTAGCTTCCAAACAGTGGGGAATGAATAATAGATAGTTTTCTATGATTAACTTATATAGGTGACTGCCAGGTTCTTTCCCCATAATTAAAGAGCTATAGGTGTTATGGCTAATGAGTACTTTAGCATGAGCTTAATTGCATATTGACTCATCAATGAAGTAATCTATTGAAATATCTGTGGAGCAGTTAATAATTTGTACTCACCTTGGAAGTGAAAATTCTGAGACGTGAACCAGTTTGGAAAATTCACAGTCGCTGTCAATACTCCTACTCAGCCACTCAGCATCCTAGATTTTTTTCTAGTTCCCTATTTTTCTCCTTTAGGACTGAATATATTTCAGCAACTATCAGACTTTGGATATTGAGGCAAAGGAGAAAGAAGAAAAGAACCAATGCTTCATTATTGGTGTCACTTCTTTCCTATTACTATCTTTCTACTCCTCGGTCTGAAAAAAAGAATCAGTTGAAACAAGTTCATAGCAAACCTTTGAAAAATCAGTATAAGCTATGTATAGGCCTTTGGGAGAAAACTTACTTTCTTTCCTATGTTTCACGGAACACATGAGATTCCTTAGCTGTCATATTATATCTTCAGAATATCATCTAGAAGCATTAAAAGATTGTTTAAATGATCTTTTGTCTGATGTACATTTGAAGTGACCACATAGAGAATACATTTTTCATAAAGAAAACAATCTGGAACTGAAGGAATATCTCCTGATGAACAGCTCACAGTAAAAAAATTAGCAGGGAAATTTAGACAAAAAGAAATTTAGGAAGAAATCTTTTCCACAAACAGGCAGCAGTGTTTATGTTTGTTGTCTACCAAAGGCTATTTAAATAGCCTTGTCTAAGCAAAATTGTTTGCACATATTTGAGTCTGTGAGCTGCTTGCAGACTGAACATTTATTTTTGGTAATCCAGCTCTGCTCTTGGTCACCTAAGATACATGATACTGATTCCTTTCCCAACTGGAAAACTTACCGCCTGCAAACTTTTATTATTTCTATTCAAAGCAGGCTTGATTTTGTCACCAACGTGAATTACAGCTGTGATTAAACAAGTCCTGTCTGTGAGATCAGGCTGCAGTCTTTCTCACACATGTGTCTACACACAAAAGTCTATTTTCAGAAATGGCCATGAAAAGTCTATATCCTGAGCGATAGCAGCCACCTGGAGCCTCCCCATTAACTCTGGCCAAAGATGGGCTTCCAAAAGCCTGCTTAATAACCACCGAAATGCTAGTGATTACGTTTGTACCCCTGTACACACAACTTGGATGTGAAATCAGGATGATTTACATACCTGCCTTTTACATGCATGAGTTCACCTCAGTGCTGACTTGGATTTCTGAGCAAAAGCTGAGAATATATCCAACACTGACACTGGAGCAGTTTGAGGCTGTCACAGCAAAAACTGCAGTACAAAACTGTGCAAAACTCCAGCTGAGCCAATATCCTTCGACCTCCCGATTTCATTATAGAAGACACATATGCCCAATGCCTTTATTTTTTTAACGAAAGAGAGAGGAGTGTATGGCTGAACAGAAGAGTGGCTGCTGATCTGAAATGGGAGCAAAACAAAAAAAAAGAGGGGGGAAGAGAAGAAAGAAAGGGGAGAAAAAGGAAGATAAAAAGAAAAGGGAAGCTTCACCAAAATGTTTCTTCCATTGCAGGCAGCAGAAGCACAGGCTTCTGCTTCTGGGATCAGTGGATGGGTTGGCCTTGACCAGATTTACCACCGAACCCAGCTGCAAACTCAAGGCTCAGAGCCAGGGCTGCTGCAAGACGAGTCCATGGAGGCACAGCATCTGAGTCCAGCCCAGCTCCATAATCCCTTGGGACATCTGCTTATGGGACACCACGAATAACCTGTTCTGTCCCATCTTTCAGTCTGTCTTTCCCCTCTCTTCAACTCCTTGTGATAGTTAGAGCCTCTCACGGTTATGGTTTAATAATGCAAGAAACAACTCCTTCAAAGAATTTAATTAAATGTTTTTAATCACTCAGAGGCTGCAGGATTTTTCTGGCCTGTAAAAGTATGAAAAAGGGCAAAAGAAGCATGTGACTGTCTTTTGACTAACATACGCAGTAGTCTGGGACAGATGTCTCAACCAAAAGGTCAACCAGCGATATTCCTTTCACTTCACTAAAAGGCATTTTGCTAGCTGTGGCATCCACCACTGCAGAATGTCACCAGCCACGCTGCCCTCTTAGGTTGGGTGCAATCTGTCGTAATAACAACCAGAAAATAACAAACCCGGGGGAGGTTGGGGTGGTGGAAACACTGTACTCTTCTCCTCTGGAGGCTCTGCAAAGCCTGGAGTTTCAGGCAGAAGCTGCTTGGGCTGGGAGTGGCAGCTGGCAGCTCTTCCTTTCTGATCCTGCCTGCGCAGATGGTTCGCTGCACAGCCCTCAGCGAGCTGCTCAGCCTCTCTGCACCTGCCATTTTTCTTCATCTCTTAAATTTTAACTTCATTTTGTGCTCGTGCTTCCCGCTGTAAAAGCCCTGTACTACCCTGCTCATCCTCCTCAGAATGCCCCTCCATGTCAGATGAATATCAGTGTTCCTGTTTCAATAAGATGGAGAAATTGAAGCATGGAAATTAAATTACTCGTCCACAGTCTCAGACCCGAAGCAATATCTTTTTAGTTTGTAGAGGTGTCCTCTCACTACCAGATCATTTCTTTCCATCTAGTTCAGAGATAATAATATCTCTGTAACTAATCCCTATGGTTGTTGTGAGAATCCACCGTTCATTTTGTTGAAAATCTAAAGCAGTACAAAATATATTACTGATTAAAGATGATGACAAAGTCACAGTGAAGGTGGAAAAAGCCAGTTATTCCTCTTCATTTTCAGTTTTTCATCTGTGGCATGCCTCCTGGAGCCTCATCTCCCATTCTGTTACTGCTATAGAGCTTTTCCAGAGGAGCTATGCAGGTGGATGCAGCTCAAGGAGAAGAGATTAAAAGACAAGGTGTTATTCTGAGTAAGCTATGGACCATCACAATGAGGAAAATTTTTCAGAGACAGACAGAAGAAGTGTGTATGATCAAGCAGAAGCAACAGTGGGAAGATTTCTGTGGCTTTGACATGATTCAAGAGCAATGTTTCCATAGTTAAGAAAATCCTAAACTTTCCTGCCCTTCCCTGCTGTGTCCCTCAAGGGTTAAACCACCAACACAGTGCTCCACAGATGGGATGAAATTCCAGGGAGCTTGTGTAAGCCCCTGGGGACCTGAGAAATTAGAGGCAATGGTTTCAAAACCAAGGAGGGCTGGGCTGCATAGAAAATAAGGGATGAGGGAAGAGGCTGGAGCTCTCATCGGTGACTGTTAGATCCCAAACTAGAAATGACCCAGACTTTCTCCAGATGTCAGCCAGCACCTGGAGCTGCTAACTGCAGCCTGCCCCTGAGGCCAGGGAGGGGGTCAGTTTTAGCACAAGACATTGAGAAAAATCAGGCAGTTTGGTGTACACACAGCTAGCAAGCAAATGTGCAGGATCTGCAGCACTCATGTAAATTTGCTTTTGTAGCCAAATGGTGTAAAAATTGGCCTCTAAGGCAGACAGATGGTGTTAAACTTGGCTTGGAGTCCAGGACAGAGGTTTGTCTTGTCTACAGTTAAAGTTTTCACTGGCAGAGCTATGTCATTTGAGAGTATGAAGAATTCATACCCCTAAACAGCACATCTGCATATAGAAAATCCTTTCATTACAGAAGTAATAAGTTATTTCACTGGAAATCAGATTTCTTGTTGTATTTTTTTTTCTTTTTCTCCCCCCTTAATTCCAAGCATTTTATCATGGCCAAGTGCTTTCTTAGAATAAGAAAATGTACAGGGACCTTGTATGCACCAGGGGAGGTGAACCATGTAGACAAGCAAATCCTCTTAGTGGAGACACAGTTTATAAAGGCAAAGGAGATGTATATCTAAATGGCCTGCTCATAACAGCAAACTCCTTCTAATGTAGACAAAGCTACTGTTTATTTTGTTATCCTGATAAGCACTAGCCTGTGATAAAATACTGAAGCATTAGACTTGAAGTTCCTAAGTTTTAGCCTCTAGTTGCTCTGCCACTTAAGAGAACAAATCTTCCTAGAGATCCCAAGTAGGAAGAAAAAAACCCTAAAGAATAGGGGGGCGGGGAGAAAAGGGAAATCAGGCACCAAAATGAGCTAAGTTCCAAAGAGTTTCAGCACGGATGAGATATAGCCTTTCATAATTTTTGGAAACTTCCCTTTTCCAATTAGAGAATACAGCTGCTCGAATAGTGTCATGTCTGTTCAGCAAGAAGCAGGCACATTGTGCAAGCACTTGTAGCATCAATAGGGACCATTGTTCAGGAAATATTGCCATTGAAATATTATAAATGTGAATAGAATTAACTTCCAATTCATCTTTTGCTGTCACACTCTGTTTATTTTACTACGCTATCTGAATGAAAGCGCAGCCTCTCATGTGCTCTGAGGTCTCATATCACCTAACAAATATCTGATTGTTTGTACTTGCTGCCTCTTCCCTTCCTCCCCGCTGAGCTTCTAGCAGAGATTTGGGCATTAATGAAACCCTTCCCCAAATTGTTGTTTTCCTGCTGAGAATGTTAGATAAGGCCTAATTCTTCTTTATGTTATTCTGTGCAAAGGTCTTTATATTGCTCTTCTACTCAAGGAACAAAAGACACTTGTTCAGCAGCAGAGGAGAATCAAAAGAACATATTATTCCAGGTAATGGCACGCTTCCATTGATCAGTTTTCTCCTGTGAACATTGTGCACTCTGGTTCTTGTTAGAAAAGAGAGTAAGATGTCAGATCCCAGAAGAAGTTAATCACACTTGACTAGCCACACTCTGTCCTGAATTATGAGTATCATGAAACAACCCAAGTTGCTGAAACCAATATTCTTTGATCATTTCTTTTATAGCCTCAACCTTCCTGCTTTCCCATGGTGTTCTTGCAGATTTAAAGCAGTTTTATCTGTAACGAACAGAGTATCATTCTCTTGTTGGCAGTAAACATGCATCTCCATTTTAATTAATTTTAGCGCTGCAGGTTTTACAGTACGGAAATACAGGTACCACAAAGGAGGTTGCATGTGTGTGGGGATGAGTGTGTGTGCATATGATGGAGAGCCAGGAGAGAGCAGGGGGCAATTCTGTACTGAGCTACTACGACTTCTGCCTCTAATGCTGCAGCTTTTTTTTTTAATCCTCCTGTTTTCAATGGACCTGCATCAAATCCCATTATATGGATGGGAATCTTACAATGGGCTTCAGTGGGAAGTGGGCTAGATCCAGGTCACTAAACAGTGTTGATGGACAGTCAACATAGTTGTATCTATCACTTACTCCTTTTCTAGCATTTGCTAAAAATAGAGGAGGCCCGACTGACATGTGCAGTGGACTGTACTCAGGTGACCCGCTGTCTGCGAAGAACGAGCTGACTGATGTGGCCAGGAAAGCACAGATCTCTTCTGACCCTATCTTCCCTTCAGCCAGCTCGGAGTCACAAAATCACAGAACCTCTTGGAGGTCTCTACATTTCTGCTCTCTCTCCTCTTGCAACGTGCATCAGCCCCCAGCTGCTCAGTGACCCTCTGGGGGACTTGTGCTGGTTTGTCAATGTCTTTCTTGCATTGGGGAGCCCAAAACTGGTCACACTGCCCTAGATGCGGTCTTAAAGGTGCTAAATAAAGGGGGATCTATCACTTTGCATTCTGCTAGCTACATTTTTGCTAATACAGCCCAGTATGCCATTGCTGCAAGGACACACAGTTCAACTCAACGCCCCCCCCAGGTCTTTTCTGCACAGCTGCTTCTTAGCCAATCAGCCCCCAGCCCGTAATGGTGCAGTGGGTTATTCTGGTCCAGTTGCAGGGATTTGCACTGATGTGCTGAACTTCATGAGTACCTGTCAGCTCACCTCTCCAGCCTGTTCGGCTCCCTCTGAATAGCAGCCCTGCCCTCCAGGGTATGGACTGCTTACCCACAAACTCACTGAAAGTGCACTTTATCCCACCATCCCATTAATAAATACATTAAACAGTATCGGTGCCAATACCAGTCCCTGAGATATACCACTACTAACTGGTGGCGGTTACTCCAGGCCACAGACCACTAACAATCTAATTTTCCACCTGCCTTGTCATCCAGTCCATATCTCAACACATGGGCGATTTTAGCGATAAACTGATCATAGGAAATAGGGAAACCTACTGTCTGCAGAGATGCATGGGAGAAAATGATGAGTGTTATGGTTAGGAATGTACAGAAAGGGAATTTGCTTTATTTATGGGCTTATATTCCTTTCTGCTACATCTATCTGTGTGACAGTAGTGTTCCCTTCAAAGCTTCCTAGGAAGCCAGAGCAATATTTCAAGAAAATAAGTATAAACCTTTAATTTACTCTTTGTATTGGGAAAAACCTTCTGAGAATAATTCCAACGATCAGAAGAGAAGCATGAATCCTCTGTGGTTCTCAGTCAGTGAGTCTCAACAAAAGTTGATGCATTTTATCCAAACTTGTCAATGCCCCAAATCAATGACAGTTCACCACGTCCAAAGCTGGGTTTCAAACAGAATCCAAAAGCAGTACAGTGCCCAAGACTGATTAAACTTGCAGCCTAGAGACAAGCTTGAAACCTGAACTCAGACCACCTACGACTGTCTGCTGTCTGTGGTAGGCAATAGTTGAGCCATCCCAGGAAGGACCTTGTGCTATCTTGTCTCCCGGTATTGCTGCAAGGGCAGATAAGCACAGGGAAATGGGCCGACTAGGCACAACTCAGCAGGGCTCATCCCACTGAATGAAGGTAAGATTAACAACTGCATTTATATTCTCCCTTCCTTCCCAAACTCATCCTTTGAACACACTGAACGGTGTGTCTTAAATTCCCAAGGAACTCCTGCAGCAAAACAAAGTAAAGAGACAATTTAGTCTCAGGTCTGCCACTAAAACTGATCTAAAAGAGAGTGCAGAGCTGGTGTCTTGCTTCCAGGGTTTTTGCCTGGGGACTGCTGCAGAATTGACAAACTTACACATTGTTGAGTTGCTTCACCACCTCCCTGGGCAATCACAGAATCATAGTGGTTGGAAGGGACCTTTGAGATCATCGAGTCCAACCACATGAAAAAAAAAAACAACAAAACCTCACAAAAACAAACAAACAAAAAAGCCACCCACCAACTAAACCCCACACCCACAACCCCACGCACAACACCCCATCACAAACCAATAATCTTGGCCACTAGAGCATGCCCTGAAGAGCCACGTCTACACGTTTCTTAAATACCTCCAGGGATGTCGACTACATCCTTGGTAGAAATTGTTCCTGTAGATGCAGAAATGGTCATGTAGAACAGCCTTCTCCACACAGTAAAGATAATTAGGAGAGCTTTTGTTCATAGTTTAAGGTAATCTAAAGCAGGTCATGTAGGATCCCGATCCAGCTGGACTAAAAGAACTGAGCAGATTAGTGGTTTGGGGAGTCTTACCCGATCTAGCAGAAGACACTGAAGTCGAAACCCTCAAAAGAGTGACTGTTTGTCATGTGGATGGTGAGCCAAACTTCCCATCCAAAAGATGTGATTTCCCACACAAGAGTTGCCCTATGCCAAGACCCCAATAAGTTGAGGATTTTCTGAAGAAATAAACACTCTCCATGAGACAACAGATGTTGCACATTTGCTGTGCAGATGTGAAAGACTTGAAACCTTGGAGCTCTATAGTTATCTCCCTCTAGACCTTTGTGTCCTGTGCTGCATGAGGGACTGTAGGAGCATGCACATGTCAGTGGGGCATGAACCCTCAGAGCTACTAGACTATTTGCAGACGAGCACTCAAAAGTCTGGGGCTATCTGGTTGTTACAAGCCCCAGTGACCATTTCAGATCTATAAATGTTCACACTGATTTCACTACTGCTGACAGCAGTAGGCCCAGAGAGCTTCCTGGCAGTGAAAGTAATTTGAATACATCATTGTATGAACAAAATGGTAAAACAAAAATGATCCTGCCACCAAATAATGTTTTTCAGTAAGCTGTAGCTGCTACCCTCAGATACCTTTTGGAGTGGGTCCAGAGGAGGGCCACAAAGATGACCAAAAGGCTAGAACCCCTCTCCTATAAATACAAGCTAAGAGAGTTGGGGTTGCTCAGCCTGAAGAACAGGAGGTTCTGGAGAGACCTTACAGCAGCTTTCCAGTACCTGAAGCGTGCCTACAAGACAGCTGGAGAGGGCATGTAGTGATAGGATGAGGGGTAATTGCTTCAAACTGGAATAGGGTAGATTTAGATTAGGTATTAGGAAGAATTTTTCACAGAAAGGAAGGTGAGACACTGGAACAGGTTGCCCAGGGAAGTTGTGGATTCCCCATCCCTGGAAGTGTTCAAGATGAGGCTGGATGGGACTTTGGGCAACCAGGACTAGTGGGAGGTGCCCCTGCCCATGGCAAGGGAATTGGAACTAGATGATCTTTAAGGTCCCTTCCAACCCAAACCATTCTATGATGGATGATGGAGCAGGGGAAAGCTGTGAAAAACTAGCAAGAGTCAGACTTTTGACTACTGTCTAAAAAGTGGATCCTCATTCATCAGTGTGTGGTGCATGTCCCCATGCAAGACCCCCTCCAGGTCTTTACACTGT
Organism: Nycticryphes semicollaris; assembly: GCA_013400055.1. Taxonomy (NCBI): domain Eukaryota; kingdom Metazoa; phylum Chordata; class Aves; order Charadriiformes; family Rostratulidae; genus Nycticryphes; species Nycticryphes semicollaris. The sequence continues at coordinate 121,047 of VXBJ01007310.1, forward strand.
TCTCCAGGACTCACTCTCCACTGCCCCGGATCATAGAATTATAAAATCATTCAGGTTAGAAGAGACCCTTGGGATCATCGAGTCCAATCATCAGCCTTACTCTACAAAGTCCTCCTCTACACCATATCCCCCAACACCACATCTAAACGGCTCTTAAACACATTCAAGGATGGTGACTCAACCACTTCCCTGGGCAGCCTATTCCAGTGTCTGACCACCCTTTCTGTGAAAAATTCTTCCCTGATCTTCAGCCTAAACCTACTGTGTTGCAGCTTGACGCCACTCCCTCTCATTCAATTGCTAATTACCTGTGCGAAGAGACCAGTACCAATCTCTCTACAATGTTCTTTCAAGTAATTATAGAAAGTGATGAGGTCTCCCCTCAGCCTCCTCTTCCTCAAACTAAGCAGTCCCAGCTCCTTCAATCTCTCTTCATAAAATTTGTTCTCCAGGCCCCTCACCAGCTTTGTTGCCCTCTGCACCTTGACATCTCTCTTGTGTTGAGGTGCCCAGAACTGGACACAATACTCAAGGTGTGGCTTCACCATTGCTGAGTACAGGGGGACAATCACCTCTCTAGATCGGTGGTACCAAGCACCATGTGGATGCCTCCATAGGCCTGGAATTTTTTTGCTGGACTGCTCCCAACTCTGCTGGTCGCACTTCCCTGTTATTATATCCCAGTCTTAAAACAACATGAAACAGTCTGGATCAAAAAAACTTCATCCCATATGCTCAAAACAGCACTATCTTTAGGAATTTTATATTCTCTGGCCAAACGTACACTCCAGTTATACAAACTTATCACTGCTATCATAAATGCATTTTCACTCTTATAGTAAATGCACAGCAATCATGTTTTTATTGTTTATGTTTTAGTAATGGATTGCCACCCAGAAAAAATGGGAAACACTGCTGTAGGCAACTGGGAAGCAGTCCAGAGCTACCCTCCTGTGTGTTCCTGGTGCTGGATTTCAGACGCTCCTACTTATTTGTCTCAGTACAAATCTAGTAAGAAAGTTATTCTGTATTTGCATTAGCATGAAGGAGCACATTCTGTTAAAATCACTCCCTTTTCTCCTATGTGTTTTTTCTCATTACATGAGGTAGAACCAGATTCCCAGAGGAAGTGTACTTGGCTAGATAACTGTGGTGAGTATCCCACCAGTTGTTAAACTCATTGTGCACTTTCTAATACCACTCTCATTTTAACAACCTAATTTTGATTTATACTATAAAAATACTAAATAAAAACCGAATACTTCAAAAACCACCCAACCTTTGCAACAGTGCTTTCCATTAACAGTGTTAACAGCTAGACTGTGTTTCAGCACAGATTAACCAATATCACCTACCAAAAAACCAAACTTCTTAGGCAAAATTGTCACCTTCACCACAATCCTAATTTTAAAAAGGATTCAGCCTATTCCACCCTACCAGAAAACTTTTCCACATGGTCCATGCTAAATATGATTTTTCATTTTGGAGAGGGTGTGATTAAATATATACAAATACATCTGGTTAGTATGTTACGTATATTAGCCATGTACCAAGAAGCTCCTGCCACCAAGAGCTTCAAGTCTAGGTAGACTCTTTGGGTGGAAGCAATGACAGTGGCAGCAGCAAGGTGTACGTAGGATGGATAGGATAGGATAGGATAGGACATCCTGTTCCCTTACCATATAACCAAGAGTGTGCTCAGTGTGGAAAAGCTAATGGGGATGTGGTTTGGCAGTACTGAGTGGTGAGAAAGAGATTACATCTAGAGGCTCCTGCATCCTCTGTGACTTTCTCACCTTTTAGTTCCACCTAGAAAATTGAGAAGTGTCACAGTCTAGCTCATATGAAAGTTTTCATTAAACAAAGTCAAAGTATCTTATAAAGAAAGTCATTGTGAAAATAATTGTGCCCATTGATGGACATGGAATTTGAACACAAAAGAAGGATTTGCAGTTGGCCATGCAGTCAGACAGTGGCTTTCAGAGCCTACAGGACAGGGGCTTATACACAAGAAAACACTGACATGAAACAAAAAGAACAACAAAACAAAACAAAAACCTACAAAACCAAAAATTAAAAAAAAACACAACTAAAAACCAACCAAAAAAAACCCAACCTACCAACGGGTATTCCTCTTAGTAAATTTGCTTGAGGAGTCTTCAAGGCAGATGGTAGAAGTGCTCAAACATCTTTTGATGATCTTTGGATATAGCTGCAACAGGTGGGATTAACAAAGGATGCTTTAATGTCAAATGGTCAATGTCACTTAGATTTCAGTGTCAAATACCTTCACAGCTTTTCACAATGGCACTTAAAGCAACTTTGTAAATATGTCAGGTTTGCTTCCAATAGAAATCTCTGATTTAACAAAGAATGGGGAGTCCATTTTACAATCTTAGCAGAGAATGCATCTGTTGCTTGTAAAGGACCTGCTCCTACCCTGCCTCACACACCTTCCCTGGCTTGCTTGGTTCTGGCCCTACTTTTCTTTCAGGTGATTCATGTCCATGGAAAGCTGTCTCAGACTGATGACACTAAAATAAGAACATACTTTCAATGCTTCCCTCTAGGACCTGCCTTGTAATTTGATCTGAGCAAATGAGCACATTGTCATAATTCCCACAAAAGTGATGTTTTCCATCTTAATTAACTGTAAGCACTTTGTGACTTATTTTTAGAGCACAAGAGAAACATCCAAGAATCAAAAATATACTGAAGCTGACTCTCTTTTCTCTGAGATCAGTCTTCCATTGCCCTCCCTGGACTTAGACCTGATGTACAATGTGGTGAGAAGAGAACTAGCACGGATCTCATCTAAAGCAAGAGGAGGAAACAAGCCTTTGCAGAGCTAGAAAGTGAAACAAAAAGATTATGGCAATGCCACGTACACATGCAAAAAATATTATAACATCATAGAGGACATGTAGGTGACTACTATTATTCCCAGGGCTCCAGTGATAGCTTTTGTACTTTCCCATTCCTCACTGGAGCAGGCTTTCTGCCTGTCCACGCATCACCTGTGCAGCACAAGACGTTTCTCAAGAAATCCATCTCACTTCCCCTCAGGTGCAGGTGTGCTGTACGATGGGTGGGAGCAAGATCCCAACTTTTGTGTCTCACGTTCATTGCTACAGTGCAGAGCTCAGAGGGGCTGCCTGACCTCTTTGTCTTCTCTTGTGCTGATGATGAGGGAGTGAGTTGCTTCCAGAGCACAGAAAATCAGGACATCCCTGCTGCTTGGGGAAGTTGCTGCTCCCATGAGGAGGTAGGGGAGCATTGCTAAGGTCCTGGAAGATTCCTAGTCCCTTATCCTCTGGTGACCAGCAGGCACATGTTTCTTCCTTCTCTTGGGCTGGTGGTTGCTGTTGGGAGACGCTACGCTGAAGTCATAGTGTGAGCTGAGTATCATCTTCCAGGACAGATCTTGGAGAATTGCCTGTTTCCAAATTACAAACTCCTCTCCTCATTTCCCTCATGTCCTAGCAGACCATCTCTCTTTCTCACCACTCTAACGGGTTGATTTATGGCCCTGGGAGTGGCACAGAGAGGGGGAAGATGACCTTAGTTCACCTGTACAGGATACAGCTGGAGCTCAAGGCTACAGAAGGAGCAAACGAGCTTTTCTAGCCACACTGCTTTGCACAAAGACAGCAAACACTTCTGGGACCTGCACAATGGCATAGCTTCTCTCCTGTTATGGGGCAGGAGGCTGCAGACACAGATATCTGGAGACAAATGAGACACAAATACTGGAAGAGATCCGGGGCAGGAAAAGCTGTGTGCTTCACAGGTGCTGAAGCATGAGTGGGATGACAAGCAGGGCACCTCCAAGTGAGTCTTATGGTAACAGGTTGAGGACACATGAGCATGAAATCTTTGGGTTGTGGGGTTAGAACCATGTGGTTGTAACACACGACGTATTACACCCCCACAACACTAAAAAAGAAAAAAAGGGAAAAAAGGTTAAGACAGGGAAGAAAAAGATGGTAAAAACCCTTTGGTTGTTTTGATACCCAACCAGATTAACCTGCTCCCGATGAAAAGGAAATCCAGGGCTGAAACACATTGGTTGAAATCTGGAGTTACACTATCTTTTTCCTCATTTTTATGTTTCAGAATTAACTGCAAATGCACACTGCTGATCTTGGCATTTAAACCATCTTGGGCTTAGCTTAGGAAGTTGTGGGAGGCTGCTATGCAAGAGATAAAATACTAATTCAAGAAATTGCAAAGTGACAGGATCAAACTAACTTGGAATGAAAAAGCTAGAGAACTAATACACTGAAAGAGATCTGCAGAGCAAGTACAGGACACTAGGACAGGAAAACTCTACTTTGCCATCGAGGCAAAAGAGTTTGTTGAGTTCAGTTCTTTCATAAAATCGCTTGAAGCCAAAGCAAAAGTTTCCAGGGTTCGGAGCCTGACCCTGTAGATTTTAAACTCATTTTAATGGTAGCAGGTACTAGCCCCAGGTCTGTGGGCAAAAGAAACCTGAATGCTTCCTGGCACCCGCTTCTGCATACACTTGCGCCAGAGCTGTATTTGCAGAAGGGAAACGTGTTCATTTGCAGCCTGGCCCGTAACTCCCCGGCTGTGGGAACATTTTCTCAGTTTGCCTAGCTAACATGTGACTCGGGTAGGTGCACATACAGATTTCACACACACACTTCTTTCATGTACACACAAGTAGGTTCCTGCTTTGAAAAACAGAATGCATAAAGCGATTGCTGGCAAACAGCTATGCATTAATTGTATTTTTAAATGTCACGATGTGTGTAAAAACCTGCATAGTTTCAAACTAGGAAATGAAAAACAATGCTTTTACAGTTTTGAAAATAAGCCATAATGCAACCTCCAGATTATTAACATCTTCAGGCATTCTTGACATCTTCATAACCCTATCAGAGTCAATGAGTAATGATTGCTGAATGCTGGCTTTAAAGCCAACAGGCTCCTTCAACACCAAGGACAGGATGGACTGCTCAAGAGGATTAGGCAGGTTGCCAGCCCTGCACCAGCAATGGCTTTTGCAAGGCATGACACCAGTCAAGTAAGGGGACCCACCACAATGCAACAGGGTCATCTGCATCAAGGTTGGAGCCTGCCCTGTTGCATCCCAGCACACATAGACATAGGAAGGGCTGCCATGGGGGAACGAATAGGGTTAGTTCAAGCACGTTCCTCAGTAAGATTTAATTAAACTTGGCTGCTCCAGTGTTTAGGATCACTGGAGAAACTGGACTCCCTTCCAGCTCTCTCATTACTTGTCAGGTTTCCAGCACTGGGCTTTCAACACTGAACTTCCTTCCTGTCTAGATCCGTATGCTGAGCTGTTCGGTGTCAGGGTAACAAGATGGGAACGGCATTATCCAGACCTGATTTTGTCAACCTCCGTCATCTGAAACATGTTCAAGGATCACAACTCTGTTTCCAATTTAAAGGAATTTCTGATGAGCTGTCTTTGAGCTATTCTTGCTACACTGATAATACAAAAAGGAAGAAAAAAAATAGCACTAGAAGGGTTCAAGCAAAAGTCCTTCAAAAATTACGTCTGCTACAGAATAGCACAGGCAGTCCTAAAGAAGCCATAGCTACAGAAAGGCTCTCTTGTGTCCTTACCTTCTTTGCCTGTAAGTGAGGTGGAAGCTGTGTTCCCTGCACTACTGAGTGGTGAGTTTGCAGATGTGGCCTTGCAACGGTTTTGCTGTCAGGAGGCCACTTTATTTACATATGATATGAACACTGATCTCTTTGCCTGACAACAGGAAGAAAAAACCCAAGAACAGGCAGTGTCTGTCTCCATTAGCCCCTCTAGTAAAGCTGAGCCTGAAAAACCTCCTTAGCATCACCCTCACCACCCTTTCTTCATGGTTTTTCCTGTATTTTTGTTCTTGTGTGGATGCACAGATCACAAACCCTTCCCTTCCCTGGGCAGCCAGGCATTTCCTCAGACATCTCTACTGCGCTTTGAACTTGGACTTTGCTGCTCCTTGTACCAAGAGGCTGTGTCTGTGTTTTCCAACTCCCTCACTTCTTCCAGTTCACTGAAGTGCTTATTCCATCTAGCCCCTTGGCTTTAGCTGAGCCCACAGTCCCCCCCAGATCAAAGGCCTATTCGCAGCAGCTCTTAGCATTATCTCGCCTAACAATTTGTTTGTACAGCAGGAGGAAAAGGTTCCCTAATCTAGATCAGGCTTTTACATGCTGCTAAAATACAAATGGTAAAAGATGATTATTTGACTTATTTGGAAGAGTTCACTTTTCACACCAGACCCTTTCAAAAGGGTAAGTGACGGAAGGAGACTTTTGCTAAGCTTTGTCTGCACTGGAAGCCTTTCTAGTGAGGAGAGACAGGAGCTTGGAAATACTGAATGCTCTGCCCGTCCCAGCACACATCCCAGCTTCCTTGCAAATAGTCACACTGAACACTGCAAATTGCAGCATGGGAATTTACAGATTATGTCAGAAACATCACTGTCAGAAGAAAGCTTGTAGCTGAAATTAGGAGTTTGCACCCTGCAGTGCACTGGAAACCACTAGGGACCAGCAGCTGACTTTGGAGTAACAGTTTTCTCTGTTACAAACCTGAGAGTTCAACAGCTGCACACCCGATTAAACGCCAGCTTTTCTCTTCTGTTCCTGCTCTCGCTGCATGAACCTGCTTTTCAGAAACCACCCTTGCAGGTGTGATTAGCAGACCCGGGGCAGGTAATGTTGGCAGGGGCGCCAGCAGAGAAGTCTCAAGGTACTTTTTGTTTCTCGTCCTTAGTTCAGCAGCCAGAATTTGCTTGTGGGGTACACAAAGACTCAGGGTACACAAACACAACTACAAGCCTGCACTCCTGGGACAGTGAAGCACAGACCTCAGGTATCAATAACACTGTCTCCAGGTGGGCAGATGATATTGGAGACTGTTTGCCTTGGGCCTGCGCCTTAGTTTCTCTTACACTACCTTCTTTTTACTTTTATCTTCAAGATTAAAAGATCACCTCTGATTTCTTACAGCTCCAAGGTGAGAAGGAGTTGGGGAGGAGGGCAGTGAAGACTGCTGTAAAGACATTTTCATACCAGGGACCAATATATCGGATGCTGTCCCTGGGAAACTTTATTATTTTCCTCTGCTGGAATGGGAAAGTAAAATAGCTGGGCACCGCACAGCTCTTGGATACATGCGGTGCAATTGTCTATACGAGGCAGTTCCACGGGAACCCCACTGGAGAACCAGACACTCTCAGCAAACACGGCCGAGGACACAGTGTGCCAAAGGAAAAGTGTGAGGCATTAAACCTTCCCTTTCTCTACTACCTTTTCACAACAGGACAGAAATCATCTGAGTATTTTTCCTTGTAAATGTTCTGAAATTACTTTAAAAAAAAATACTTAGAGACACATTTCCATTAGCAACAGCACTTATTCTTTACTAATTCATGTAGAGAAAACAGGAAATAATTGGTAAGAGCTGATTCCTTGGAAATAGAGAACCTGATTTTACAACTCGGCCTGAGCACTTGGGCTCAGAGCTATGAAAGAATGTGAGTGCTACAACAGCTGGCAGCACAAACACCTGATTTTTGTTTGCCTGTCCTTTCCTCCTCATCCTTCTCTCACCTACCTGAAGCTGCTGGAACCAAACAAGTACAACCATTCACTATGGCACCTGGTAATTTTTAAAAAACACCAACCCAAATATCCAGGGTGTTGTACATGAGCTACCTAAATTAGCCAGTGAGAAATGCTGGAGAAAAGAGTGTGTTGCAGCCTTGTCCTGTCTAGGGCTTAGGTGCCTTGTTCAGGTTTAGCGGGACATGCTGCTTTCCACTTTGGATTCACAGCCCTGAAAACTTAATTAGAGCTTTTCACCTTGCATTAATTAACATGAGAAATGATGAGATATTTCTTTAGTCTGTTTTGTCTCCACCCACCCGTTATCCTTGAATAACCCATTGCCTGTGGGTTCCCGCTCTCCCTAGGCACAGGATTGCATTCCTGCTAGGGAGGAGGTACCCTCACCCAGTCTGGGTGAGGCAGCAGACAAGGAGGGTTGGGGCCTCCTTCTGCCATCTTTTAGAGGGAAGAGAATGTGTTCTGTATAGCCCAGAGTGAGGGGCATGGTCTGAGAGACCCTGCTAACCTGAGGCAAGCTTTTCTGGGGAAGATCTGGAGGAGGTGAGCCCCAAGTTAACCTGGGACACTTGTGTGTACCTGTGAGCAAACCCCTGGTGTCAGAAATTAACAGCATTGCTGTTCAGACAGGTGCAAGATGCTGCATTCAGGGACCCATGTGATTCATGTGGCCGAAATGAATGGGAATAATAACCTCCCCGGCCACCCCAATCTCCCCAAAGTGTTGCTTTCACATATACCAAATGGTCCAGAACAACTGGCAGTTTCAGCCCAGCTTAAGAAGGAGCCAGAGCTGCTCCACAAGGAGCAGAAAAAAAGGCAGTCCAGGCGGTGTTTGGTGTCTGCAGAGTCACATCGTTGTGGGTCAGCACCCCCAGGCCCACTGGTGGCATCTCCAAACCACCAATGTCAAAGCTTTGTCCTCTCAGTACCTGAGCTGGAGCCCCAAGCCCCTCACCAGACACAAAATTGCTCCATAGGAGGAAAGTGAGCAAGGGAAAAAATGCAAAATGAGCGATGTCGGCCTTAAAAACTTGTAATCAAAGGGCAAAGAAAACAGTTTCAAAATGTGCAGAAGTATCCACGCGAATCAATTACCACCTTCATCCACCATGAAACAACTTGGATTTTACTTTCATACCGCTGAAATTTAACCAACTTTCTGCCATCTCGTAGTTTTATTCCGCTTTATTAAAAAAAAAAAAAAAAAAAAGCCTCTGGGAAAGCCAAAGTTGCCTTTTCGTTAACGCTTTTCTGTCACGGATTTCCTCCACTGCCCTGCGACACCCCGGCAGCGGGGACGGGACCTGCCGGGGGCTGTCACCGCCGCTGCCAGCCGGTCCCTTCAGCGCTAAATGCCATCACACCCCGGGACTCAGCCGCGACGTGTCCGTGGGAGGGGCAGGACACCCCCGGCCACGCTCTCACACACCCCGCACACCCCACACCTCCGCGCACACACACGCGTGGCGGCAGCGGGCGGTGCCGCCAGGTGCGCCCGCCCCGTCGCGGCCCCGGAGTGGGGCGGCCGCCGCTTCCTCGCCCCACCCCGCCGCGCCGGCAGCTCGCCACCCCCCGGCTGAAGTCCGGTGCCGCCGTACCGCGCCGTGCCGTGCCGGGGGTGCCGTCACTCGGCGCTTCCAGCATGCTCCTAAGATGGCGGTAGCGGCGGCGGGTGGCGGCGGGGGCGGCCGGGCGCAGCGCAGCGGCTGGCTGGAAGTTTTGGTGCGGGAGCGGTGGCACAGAGTGCTGGCCAACTTGGGCGGCGAGGCGCTGGTGCTGAGCGGCGAGGAGCGCCCCGACGGGGCGACCCACAACGGGCTGGGGGGCGATGGGGCGGCGTGTCGCGGGGCCGAGGGCGGCGGGGGGGCGGCGGCGGGGCGCACCGCCTTCACCGACCCCCCTGAGCAGGTGCCCNAGCAGGTGCCCGAGGCCGTCTCCAACAAGAAGCGGTGCGTGAAGGTGCTGAAGCAGGAGATGGGCGGGCTGGGCATCAGCATCAAGGGGGGAAAGGAGAACAAGATGCCCATCCTCATCAGCAAGATTTTCAAGGGGCTGGCGGCCGACCAGACCCAGGCCCTCTACGTGGGCGATGCCATCCTGGCCGTCAACGGCACCGACCTGCGGGATGCCACCCACGACGAGGCGGTGCAGGCGCTCAAGCGGGCCGGCAAGGAGGTGCTGCTGGAAGGTAGGGCGACAGGGGACAGGACGTCCGACAGCACGTCGTCCCGGGGCGGGAGGCTTTGGGGTAGTTCGGGCTCGGCTGTCAGGCGGCGGAGCCGAGCCGGGGGGTCTTTGAAGAGCTGCTCCCGTGTTTCGCGTACCGCTCCTCCGGGCGTCTTTCCAGCGGGAGAGTTTTATTTCCCCCCACCCTGAGCCGCGCCGGCACTCCCGGCGGTACGCGTTAGAGTCGTAGACCCTCAGGATGGGACGAGCCGGATGCCGGGTAGCTCGGCTCGAACTTTCCGGCTCTTAGCAGCCGCCGGACCCCCCCCGCAGCCCCGTCCGTGCGCGGGCGCCGGACACCACCCCCCCGCCTCCCGCAGCCCGTCCGTGCGCGGGCGCCGGTGCCCCTCCGCGGCCCCGTTTCGTCCCGGCGACGGGTCGGCTCCCTGGCTGAGGGCTGACGGTGGGAGCCTGGCCGAACCCGCCGGCGCGAGGGATCGTCAGGATCTGCCGCCCGAACGTTTTGGCGGATTTTCAGCCCAAGAAAAGTGGAGGGAGCTGCGTGCCGAGAGAGGAGGGGTTAACGGAGTACTGGAGCCCCCTCGGGCCGTAAGCAAAGGACTTGGGTGACTTTTCCCGAGCTAGCTCGGGAAGACTTCCGGCTGTCCAGTTCTTCTTGCCCCCTTCCGCCACCCCACTCCCGACTAGGGAAGAGGGGAGAAAAGAGGCTTGAATGAAGCTGATGGTGCCTCACTGACTCATTAACCATCCCCGCGAAGCCCCGTTTTCTTTCTTAAGGGTGACTGAAACAGTTTTGCAAGAGGTAGCCTCAGAATCCGAGCCCAGCGTAGGGAGCAGATGTTGGTGCTTATGGAGAGGCGTGGAGGGAGAGTGTCCCCCTAGAACGGTGGGATGTTGGAGAAGGCGTGAGCAAAAACAGAGCTGGGTTCCCCAGGACAGGGAGGTCATGAGGAGAGAGGTGTTCACAGGCGTTTCATCCTTGTGTGCTCACAAGGACTAATGTACATGCACCACCTGAGAGAATGAACAGCTTCAGAAATGCCCTTGGTGCGTCTGATAAAGTGATTGCGTACTTCCCCACAAGTTCATTTAACCGGAGGTCAGTGGCATTTGAGGCACGCTGCTGCACCTTCTTCCCTCGTGCCATCACCTTCCTCCGAGCCACAGGCACTCCTGCCTCGCTGTCCCTTTTGGTACCACACATTTTTTTTCGCGTGTGTCTTTTTGGTGCTTATTCTGAGGAGTAAAGGAGATGCACAACCAGCTATGACACAAAGTGATGGAAAAAGTTTGAAGGGGAGGGAAGGTGAGAAAACGTCATCTGCAGTAGTGTATGCTGAGAAACACATGACAGTGAAAACTGTGAAGAAGTTAGTGTCCCATGAGGACTGAAGAAGCTGAGGGCAGTTGCCTCTCCTCTCCCTGCCTGCCCCGCACTGCTCCCAAGACCAAAGTGCATCTTGTTCCAGCCAAACTGCTTACAAAGATATCTTAATATGAACTTCTCTTTGAGGACTGAATAGAGGCTGTTTACACAGGTTAAGGGCTTCCTGGGGTGCAGGCCAGGCAGCAGCTGACCTTTGATGGGATCTAATGAGTAATGCGTATAGGTGCTTGCACCAGTGTGGTGCCTGCAGCAACAGCACCTGAACACACTGCTGCTGTATGAGCCTTACAAACCCCTCACTTTTGTTCCTATAGGAGCAAAGATGAAGTCGTTTCAGTGCGGACTCTTAGCACCATCCTTCTCTCCACTTCTTTTGTCACTGCAGCTATTTTCTTGCATTTCTTTGCTCAGCAAGGGCTGATGTGCCTCGGTGGTTGTAACTGTGACTGAATTTGTAAATTGTAAATTGAGAGCAGATTTCAGTAGTCATCCTTATGTGGAGTTAAAATATTCTGACTCTGAACTCAGTATATTGTCCTACCTTTCTCTTGCTATTTCAGTGGAATAAGCAGAAGAAGAGTTGGCCGCAGCATTGCCCCAGGAGGTGCTACTCCTTCAGCGGGGAACCTCTCTACGTGAATGGCTTTTGTAAACAGGCAGTTTAAAACAATTCCGTGTGATTCAATTTCCCACTTTGAAGCTATTTCTTCAGTAGCACAGTTTAAAATGGTCTTTTTATTACTAAAGGAAGGAAAACCCAAAAGTTTTTTTCCCCCTTTAAAGTATACAAGGGAGAGCCTTGATTTTCCTTTCCTTTCAGACAATAGGAATTTGCCATTTCCTGACTTCTTAGAGAGTTAGATATTGCAATAAGCAGCCTGTGCCGGGTCAGGGCAAGACCACTGTACAGCTTCTCTCTAGGATTTTTCTCCAATTAACAGAGCAAGGACAGCATGTGTTTCCAGGGTCAAAATGTAACATTTACATTTTCAGGGAGACTTGCTTGTGACCTCCAGACCAGGGAAGATGAATTTGCAAAGGCATGGCAAGGTGTGAAGCAGGAAGGGCACATTTTACCATGCCGCAGTGCCCTAGGTATTGCCCAATGTGTTCTGCGTTCCTGGAAAGGGTCTTATGGTTCAGTATTTCCTAGAGGTTATCAGCAGTAGCGATGTGGTCAGTATGGCTCAATACATCCAACATCAGAGTGCTGGAGACCGTCTGTTATATTCCTGAAATTGCTTGCTCAGTGAGATGAGGCATTTACCAGCTCAGCACTAAACTGTAGTCTCTCCTGCATTCCTGTGCGAGGAGGAAGGGAGCGGAAAATCCCTCCCCAAGCTGCACCGTGCGTGGGCAGCAGGGCTGGCACTGGGGTGGGGTGGTGGGAGGAGGAAGGTCTGTGAAGAGGTGAAAGGATGGGGCAATGCTTCGTTTGCACAGTTGTCCCCTTTGCTCCATTGATTGTCATCTCTGAGCTGATGGAAACAGAAATTGTTTGCTGAAGGGTTAGGGGTGGCATAGCTGCAGTGGCAGTGCTGGTGTGGGCTGGTAGGGCTATAGAGCCTAGTGGGATGGGTCCTACTGTAACAAGTTTGATAGGCATCCTGGGTGGTTTGGTTCTCTTATTTTACACCCTGCAGGATATCATTCCGTCACAGTCTTCACTTGCATAGTCCAGCTACTAAGTTAAAGTTGTATAGATCAGTTCTGTCTTACAGGTCTGGTCTGTGGGTTGGCCAGGGTGCCTTGAAATCGGGTCAGATTTGATAAATGGAAGGGGAATAAATCAACAGGTGACACTGCGTAGGAAGAGCTATAAGAAGGTTCAAGAGGAGAAGGAAGTGATGGCAAGGACGGGCTTGAACCCTAAGAAATCCTGCTCTCTCCTCATCTGCTTCTTATGAGCTTCACATTATGGCTTAGACATGGGTGCAGGGGAGAAAAGCAGCCAGTGATTGGAGCAGGAGAAACACTAGTGTTGGGCTTGTCACCCCTGGATGGCTTCTCAGGTATTCAGGGCATCAGGATGGAGCTCCTCACCAGTGTTTGGAGGTGCAAAGAATTTCCCTACATCAGAGAAGAGACAGTCTCTTTGTACAGTACATATTTGCAGGCGTGGAAGGCAGCTAAAATTGTGACAGCGAGTGTTTGTACATATAATTTCCCTGTGGTTCGGTTAAATTGGGTCTTCTTAAATAAGCACTTCGGGAAAATCAAGCAGCCCCTCTTGTGCTGTGTGAAGCACATTACATTCAAGTGACTCTCAAGACACAAAAGGTGTTTGTCTTAATCGAAGCATCCTAGATGAGAGTAGTCCTTTGGCATGGTCTGAAACTGAGCTGGTTGTGCTTTACTTGCATTCTCTATGTGTTCAGTAAAAAAATGAAAAATTGAAGTAGCCTGTGCTAATGCCAGACAGGATCCCTCTGCATGATGCTGTATTCGAATGTGGAGGGAAAAAGACAGTAGTGTGTTTTTTGTTAGCTAGTGGTTACTTTTTGAGATTGTATCACTTCCTAACTTTTTAAATGCATGTAGACAAGCTTCTGATGATGATGATGGAAGGTATGTAGCGGGAAAAGGAGCATCTTCTCAGTGCTGCTAGAGTTTTTTATAGGTTTTGAGTGATTGCCAGTTAAGTTAATACAATTGCAAGGCAGGGCTTACAGCTCCCTTGAGAAGTGGCTCAAGGAAGACTCTCTGGCTCACAGAAATTTCCCACAGAGAGGCAGCCCCCTGCGTAGTGAATTTTAGCATATGGACATAGTGAATTTTAGCATATTTTAGCAGACTACAGTCACCTTCTGTAGCCCCCTTGGAAGTAATCCACAGCTTTAAAGCAATGTAAGAACGAGCATGGTGCAGTCTGTACCATAGTAGCATGTATTATGTTCCAAACAATTTTTCTGTAAGAATTGTAAGGATTCTCCCTTTTTAGAATTTTCTTGGGATGAAGCAAAGGGATGTCGCCTGTATGAATTACTTGTTGAAATAGTGTAAAATAGGCCTGGGCTACTTGTTGGCTGTATTGTTCTATCTTATCTATGGTTTCCTGTTTCTTTAAGGAAAGTAGTGACAACAGGAGATTTCTGTGTGTTAACAAAATACAGTATTTATCCAAGAAAGCATGTCTCTTGCATAGGAGAAAAATGAGGCACAGGGCACTTAATAAGTGCCTATGTGACATAACTACTTACTACAGTCAGGGTTGTAAATCTCAGTGATTGCAAATTGTATGCGTAGTTATTCACGCTTCCAGTAAATGTATGGAGAAAACACTTTACCTTTTTCTTTTTTTCTTTTTTTCTTTTTTGGTGCCAGCAAATATGCAGTTAGGGAAATGCTTTGTTCTTAAAGGCCATACCGTATTTTGTAGCTTGTGTAGCTGCCCTTGGCACACAGTAGTTTGAAAGTGAAATTGAAAGGGAAAGGAGCAGGTAATCTTATTCTCAAGAATACCAGGTCTAAGCAGTCCTCCAGAATGTCAGTTTTGATTGTTTCAGCTGCTTGTGGCTGCTGGAGCAGCTTGAGTGGGAACACTTGATGTGTCTTTCATTGATTAGATTAGATTACAGGCTAATTTAGCAGTCCAGACAGTCTGTATCACCTTTCACAGATAAGAATCAGTACATCCTCTTTGCGTTAAATCTGGTACAAATCCTCTTTCTAGGTTACTGTAAAGAAAAAAAGGCAGTTGTGGGCAACACATTTGTGGATTTATTTCAATCAAATGCAGGGTGCCCCCTCAACCCACCCACCTTGGAAATCGTATACTAAGCCCTGTAGAAGGGATTTATTACCAGCTCCTTAAGGGTGCTTTGAAGATTAAATACGTTTAGGGATCTGGGATTCAATTGCACATGCAGAGTCTGCGTGTTAAGTATGATTAGAAAAAAAAAAAAAGCATTTTTTAAAGTCCCAGCAGTAATTCCTTTGTGGAAAATTAAATTGAAAACTTGGTATAAACTCTTTGAAGAATCTTTAAACTATTAGAGTAAAATTGAAAGCCAAAGGCTTTTGCTATAGTTAATGAAACAGTGTTTGTATCTTAATTTTGCCATGGCAGGTGCCTCTCCACTGAAGGCCAGTCCCACCCTCCCAGGAAGGCATTTTCACACGGGATTGCCAGCGTCATCGCCTCTCCCCATCCTTGCTGCCCCCTGGATTTAGGTCAGAAATGCTCACTGCACAGGGGTCTGGTGAGAGGTCTCCATAATTCAAACCAGAGTTTGGATTTGGGAAAGCCCAATACAGCTGCCAATTCCAGTACGATGATGGTGTTAGGTATAGGTTAGGAAGGATTTAAATTTTTTTTTTTTTTTACTTTCCTAGTCTCACTGTTTTCACAACACATGGTGTGGAGCTTCTCCTGGTAGTAATTTATATGTAAACTTGATTTTGTATAGCAGCCATTTGTGTGCATTGAAAGTTCATAAGTGTTGGAGAGTTTACTGTATCTATTTGTAATCTGTTCCAGTGGTCATTTACTTCCAGGCTTTAAGAACACATTAATTCCATTCCATTTTTCTAATTTAGATTTCTGATCATAGGATTATTTTGTACTTTATTCTGCAAGATTATGTTGCCATGGCTACTCGTTAGATTTGCTACAGCTACTTCAGTAGAAGGAAAATTGGAGGAAACAGTAGTTCAAGAGAGCAATAGCATACAGAAATGAACAAAATATGACAGGAACAAAGCAGTCCCAGCAGCGCACTCTGGCTTTCCAAGTCAGAAAAAATTTTTTAAGTGTCTCAGAAAAATAGTTGGTGAAGAAGCGATGGTAAGGGTGTTTCTAGAACAGGAAAAAAGTCTTTTAATTATGTATCATATAGGGTTTGTGAGCAGCCTGTTTAACATAGTTTTGCTGGCCTTGATGTGGTGGGTGGAGGTGAGTGAGGTTCATCTCTCTTAACCCCTTCCGACCCCTCTTTGGTCTCACTGCAGTGGCCGGTGTGAAGTGAGCTTTGCTTGGCTCAGCTGTATTACCTCTCCAAATCTTAAACTATGCTGAGCAGAGAAAAATACCACTGTCAGCATAATCTGTGCCTATGCTCAGGGTCTTTGCCAGGACATCTGTACTTGGAGTGATCATGGAGAGCATTGCACTGTTGTGGCGCATTGGGAAAGAGCTGGGACTCTCAACAGCAGGAATAAATAGTCTGTTTTGGCAGGGGCACAAAGCTTGTTGTAGAGATGGGAAGGAACATCAAGGGAGTGGCAGCTTTTGGTACATGCCTTGAGGAGAGTCTCTGCAAGGAGGGAATGAGAAGATGTTTGAGGTGAGGCATGGCTGATTTTGGCTTGAGGAGTTTGTGACAAACTAAACAGTAAGGAGAAAGTGTGGAGTCCTACTCATCACTCATGTTATGTGTTGGAAGGTGTGCTATGAGCCTCCCTCATGCTTTTAAATAGATGGCTGTCAGCTGCTATTTTGCAGGACCAAGAAAGCTGGTCTGTGAGGCTTGGTCTCTGTGCTCTAAAAGATGGTTAATTGCCCTGCCTTCTGTGCCTTGCACTTCTGGAAGTGAGAGGATTCATTGAAATTATGGCGCCCAGCATCTTGTAACACCTGAGAGTCCAGCAACACTGAATAATAGAACTAGGACATAAATTTTTTTACCTATTTCTGCTTGCAGGAGAAGTTGGGAAAAGACAGAATTGGTTTGTTCTTCATCCACTTAGCTATCAAAACATACTTTTCTTTAGAACATAAGTTCACAAGCTTGCTTACAAAAGGCTTAATCAACTGTGACTAGTCCTTCAGTTTGCCTCACCCCTAGGTACTGCC
This sequence comes from Nycticryphes semicollaris, assembly GCA_013400055.1. Classification (NCBI taxonomy): domain Eukaryota; kingdom Metazoa; phylum Chordata; class Aves; order Charadriiformes; family Rostratulidae; genus Nycticryphes; species Nycticryphes semicollaris. Next base: position 138,041 of record VXBJ01007310.1, read on the forward strand.
TGGCTGTTGGGTTAAGTTTGTTCCTTCACATAAATTAAATTAAGGGACATAATTTCTGCATAATTCTTTGGCAGACTTGAATTTCCAACTGCTGCTACTGTACACTTCTTTTACGGTCTGGCTTTAATTTTGTCTGTCTAGAACTTGAACTACTGAACTGGTTACAGCTTTCATTGCACATATACTAAGGGCACGACAGAGTAGGTCACTGCCAAAGCAGCACATCTGTATTGTAGCAATTGGGTAAAATGGAGTTCTTAATTGTAAGGAAATGAGCCAGAACAGTGGATGTGGAGAAACTGTCTCTGATTAGAAATGATTAACATAGCATGCTCCTTCTAAAAATGTGCAGCTTTTTGCTGAACTGTTGGAAGTCATGCTTATTGGCACAGCTCTAAAAGTCATCAAAACTAAGGCTGTGGCTGTGTTTATTCCTCACTGCTCAGGAATGTTTCCGTCTAAAGATGACATTTGAGCAGTGAGTCTACTTCAGGCAGCACATAGGTGAGTAGCCTGTGTGCTTGTGCATCTGTGTGAATAACTTCTGTTCACTTTAATGTCATGCTAAAAAATGGTAAATTCCTGGTATGGTATGAGCATCTGAGAAATAGGATCCTTTTTCCCAGTATATTAAAGTTAGAGACATATTATTAATAACTTAATTTTTTTTTTTTTTTTAAAAGGGCAGTATCAGAATATAGATTCACGTCTGGCAAAGGTGGCACAACTTAACTGATTTACTCCAACAGATAATATGACCTCATGGGACTATTTATCAGCCTCATGTGCCCTTTCACGGAAATAGTGCTATTAGTTAAGCTTTATGTTCCATTTGCCATAGGCATATTCTGCTGGTGCAATACCTATTTTGGCTTTTAACATAATCAAGTAGTTATGAGAGAATATTGAAGGCTATACTGCAGAAATAACTTATCTCTACTCTTGTCTGAGTTATTTCAATAATAGCTATTTCCAGGATGATTTACTGTACTAACACACGTGTTTTAACTGCCATTGGCTCTCATTCTACAAGAGGAGCAAGAGGGAGCTGTGTGAAAGGGAAGATACTGGAGGGGTTTAGCATTATCCACCATGTAGCTTATGAGGCTGCTTTAAACTAATAGTTTAAAACTCAGGCAGTGAGAATTTGTTTATCCCAGAGTTTGGGCTTTAGTCACTGTGAAGCAGCCTGGAAGGACTGAGATGGTAATGGGGCTGGCAGGACAGCAGTAGCAGATGTGGTTTCCCTCATAGCAGGCAACTTCCCGTTGGTCTTACTCTTGCCGGGCAGGAGCCAGCAGGATCCTTCTCTTGCTGACATGAAGCCAAAGCAGGGATTTAATTATTGGCTGTTCAGGAGTTTTTTCCAGGAATGAGGTGAGAGGATTTGCCGTCAGTACTCGCTGCTTGAATTCTTTCTGGGGATTTTTTGGTTGATTTGTGAGGATTTTTTTGTTGCTTTGTTGGGGATGTTGTGGATAGGAAAAAAATGCTTCCAAATTGTCTGTGTTTCCCAAAGAACACATTATCGTCGGTAACCATCTGCCTCTTTTGATTTATTTATCCTGTCTTATGCAGTGGTCAACTCTCCTGGTACACAGCATCCATCAGCGATGTGTGGCTGGGATGGAGGGGTATCTCCAGAGAACCAGCAGGATTCTTGTAGGATTACCTGCCATGTAAATATGCACCTAGGCACAGAGACACACACCCTAAGATGTATTTATATACATACTTCTGCAATGAACAGCCCCACTAGCAGGCATTCCTTGTTTGGAACTTGACCGTCAAATATGCTTGAGGCCAACATGGTTGTACCAGCTTTAGGCTGCTGGGTCTTTACCAGGTCTGGAGAGGCTGAGTTGATGCCCATGTTACCCATCAGGTCTCTCCATTGTGAGGACAGTGTGGTGGGCTGTTCTGGCTTAACACTGCATGGCAAGGCTTTAGGTATCACACACCCGGAAAGTCTCTTCCAGAGCACGGGATGTGGCTGGAATAAAGTCAGGAAGATGTGCGTACTGTAAGAGAAGGGGAGCAAGCTTCAAGCTGGAGGGACTTGGATGATGACAGCAGGCTCTTTGTAAAGAGCTCCAGGTGTTACTACTGTGCTTTGCCTAAATTAAACCCAACTAGATTCTAGATGCTCAAGTAAATGGCTGATCAAAGTGTTAACATAGCTCAAATTCTTCAAGCAGCTGAGGAAGCCCTGAGCAGGCTGGCAGGGAGAGACACAAGCAACACTTAAACCTGCTGACAAACCTCAAGGTGCTACAGCTAATCTGCTTGAAGCCGCTGTTGCTCTCATGGCTTCTGCTGCTCTCTTTGCAGAGGTAGCAGTTGGGTTGCAGGCTGATGCCAAGGTGTCTACAGACATGGCTTTTGTCTAGCCCTGGGGAGGAAACCTGTATTTCTGCCTTAAAAAAGGTAAAAAACCCCTCATAGTAATTTCAGTCTTCTTCACATTTGTGGAACGTTGAAGAAGTGTCCTTCCAAAAAGGCAACAAAAGAAAACAACATTTTCATTCAGGGAGAAAGCAAGTGAAAGCAACTGGTTTTAAAAAGTTCCTAGTCCATTCAGTGAATGGCTTTCTGTAAAAATAAGCCATACCTAAGTGATGTATGACAGGAGGTCATAAAGCAAATACTGCAGTAACAAACTAGTGGAATTTCCACTTAACACATTAAAATCAACCCTGAAAGGCTCCATTAAGGAAAGGCATAAGTTGAAGTTGTAAGACATGGCATATAAAATATGCCTGAAACTAAAAATGATCCTCTGTCAGTTTTATGTTTTCCTTTCACTGTGTTATATCTGTTTTAATAAACGTGTGGGATAGACTATCAAAAGAGCAGCACTTTGTCTGTGAAGCCTTGAGGAAATAAATAGCGAGTCTAGGCATATTATACATTTCAACCAATAAAAATAAACTTAAATTGATTCTGGGCTTTGCCTGTGTAAGAACTGCTATGCTAAGAGCATTCTGTGTTGATCTGGATTTATATATATATTGAACTTGTCTCCTAGGCATACCTTGAAATGTTGGTATTTAATGCTTGGGTTTTCATTCAGGTACTGGCAGAGCTTTGTGTCCATGTGCATAAATAGTATTGAGACCCCAGAAAGGTTTCAAGGTTCACACTCTTAAGAAAATATTGAGGAACAAACACCTTTTTGTTTTTGAGGGAGGAAAGGAAGGGTTGACTTGAAAACACACAACTTTCCATGGGAACCTTTATGATGTTTTCATTTGAAATGGCATTTTATATTTAAAAAGAAACCAATTTACTTTCAAAAGGCTGATTTGAATTTGCATTTAAAAACTTTTCTAAACAGAATTTTCTATGTGGAATAGCAGGGAATTACCCATTGTAGCTTCTCCTCATTGAAAAGTCTTTGTAATCATGTCACGTTTATCAAAAGGAAATTTTCATAGCCAAAAAGTTTTGATCAACTCAATGCAGTAGTTTTTTTCCCATTTTGTTAAGATATGCACTCATTTCTGTAAGTGCAGGTATTTATCCTGTTCTTTGGAAACTTCGGACACGCTGTTCTCCTTAATCACTTTGTTCTGTTACTTTTCTATCAATACACCCATTGTATGGAGTGGATAAGGATGTATATTTGGTATGAGCCAACACAGATATGCTTCCAGTGGAGAAGTCACAGGTGATATGTGAATTCCCGTAAGACATTTACGTTTGATCTTTTTAGTTAGTCATAGTTCTGGGGGTACACTTCCTTGTTTCTGTGAAATACACAGTAGAAGCCTTGAATACAGAGGGAAATGAGGAAGAAACTTCTCGACTCTCTAACACTTGCCTAAAATAGCTCTTCTAGGTGTAATTTTAATACCTCCTCAATGCAACTGTAAATTAAACTGGCACACGACCTTTTTAGCTTTCGCTGTATTAAAGACTTTGTGTAGAACTGTATGTATGTGAAGGAATCAAGAAATGTTCAGGAAACCATAAAGAGTTTTAAATCATTTTTATGGGGGAATACGCAAGGAATTATTTTGTTCCTTTATTTTCCCTTTGCTTTCTTTCTGTTCACTATTGTGTTGACTGATGTTGGTTTAGGAATGCCTTTAAATGTAGCTGTTTAATTTCAGAGCTGACCTAGCCCTGCTGTGGGCACAGCTATAAACTATAAATGTCTATCAGCAATATTACATGGGCACAAGGTACAAGTGGGTACACACAAACAGCGTACACTGTGAGCTTGCACGTGTGTTCTACATGCATTTGCTTGTATCACAGACAGAATTTGTTTGTTGTCAGTGCTATGACGATTAAGGTAATTGTTCTATGAAAATGGAAATAAACAGAGTCTTGATTATATACCTGCACTGAAAGAGTCTCTGGGTTGATTCATTTGCTGGAGTGCTTCACAGGAGGCTGCACCTGCAATTTTAGTTTTTCACAGGGTCTGTGTTTTCCACCTGGACCCCACCGTCAGTGTCCAGCTGGCTGCAGCCAAGCCACCAGCAGTGAGCAGGTGATAGCCAGGCTGGTGGGGACAACCTACTGTTTGCTATAGAGTGCTGAGAAAGAGAGCAAACAGGGAGCAGAAGGTGGGAGAGCAGAAGCTGCCTCCTGGTCAAGGTGTCATTGTCATTAATTTTCCCATTGATTTCAGCGGAATTAGGATATTTTTTGGGATGCAATATCGACATAAATCACTGATGGGGGGAAAAATGCTGATGCAGCTTTATCCTGTCTGTGATACCTACTGCATTATTTCTCCTTTAAAATAATATGGGCAGATCTTTGGTCCTTACTGAGTGGTGACTCCCTTCACTGGCTTCCTGCATGGCTGAAAAGACCTGCTTGTGAGCTTTTCAGTTGAGGCTCTGTGTTAAAATGCAGCTTCACTGTGCTCAGCAACCCTGACTCTATACTCTCCCTCCTCAAGTCTTTCTGCTTGTCCTTCCTCCCTTCCCTCTCCCCAAAGCCCCATGAGTGACAGCACTGTAAAGCAGATGGGGCAGCAGTTCAGTCTTGGAGTTCAGTCATTTTTGTGCAATAATAATTGATTAAACAATTGTTATTTCTTAATCTACTGTCCAGTGGTAATCACAATTCATCACAGTTGGATCAGTGCCTAAACTGTGGGTCTCAAATTAGAAAAGCATCAAAATGTTACTTCTGCAAACCTGCAAGATTTGTCTTAAATGCCAGAGTGATAGATACTGTATCAACAGCTTTCCAAAGGTTTTCTTTCTGTTTCAGAGCTAAGCTCTGACCACTGCAACAGCAGAGACACACCAAAAATAACGTTTAACTGAAGCAGGAAGCTGTCATTATTTTTGGAGACAACAAAAATGTAGTTTCAGGTAAAGGCTGGTTTGTAGAGTTAAGTTTTTCTCCAAAACGCTGTACGCAGCAGAAATTTGACCTCTTTCCTCTTGAACAGGAGGTCTGTAAGCATCCTCCTGCCCTCTCTATAGCACTCTCAACACATAGATGATTCTCCAGGAGAAATCAGAGAAATTGCTGCTACCTTGGTGCCGTTGCAGTGCATAATATCAGTCTGTGACAGTCATCAGAGATGTTCTGGGTGTGCAGAGTACACCAAGCCCAAAGCCTCAGCATGTCTTCCCCATGACCTAACAACACAACACTTTTCTCCCCTCTGAATTTTCTGGGTATCATTTGCCTCCTTTCTGGCTTCCAGCTGCATCATTTAGGATGCGAGGCAACATCAGGAAAAAAGTTTGTTTATCAGCCTGATTATGCAGGAAAACCTGCAATTGTAGCTTAACAAGTAATTGCATAATCAAAATGTTAGCTTGCTGACTTTGTCCCGGCTGCCTGTTCTGTGTATCTGAATGCTGGCAGATCCCTGCTGGGTTTGAACACCGTGTCCGGGCAGGCTCCATCAGCTGCTGATGGCCACCTGGCTAACAGCCAAGCCTGATGGTTTTCCTTATCTCTGAAGAGGTGCAGAGTTGCAACCGCAGTTTGAGAGTGATTGAAGAGTGGCAGAATTGGTATCATCACAAGCCGGTACACAAACTGCAAGCCTGCTGTAATTTGTGTCCAAGGTCTTGAGAGAATTCGGGTTAGCTCAGGAGCCTGGAGGTCTAAAGGCCTGGAATGCAACCATGACCTTGTGTTTTTTAATCCTTTTAAATATAGGCATCATTGAAAAATACAGTGAGTTGAAACTAACCTCTAATTTTAAACCTGTAACCATAGCTTTAGAAGACTGTTGCAAAGAAGGATCTTACAGTATTATGTGAAGAGTATCCAGTTAAAGTGCAATAACTCATTCAGAAAAGTCAAGTGAGATGCAGCTCTGTGATGATAACTGCATGCTTCTTGAACATTACTTCCTTGATAAATATTAGGAAAAGAGTAATGTGAGTCTAATCCAACAGGCTCCTCAGCTGCAGTGCCCCTGGCATCAGCTCCTCTGGGTCTATTTTTAGCTAAATGCCCCTCACAGTGCAGGCTGAGCCCTCTAAATAGTCATGCTGAAGATTTGTATGAACTGTGGAGGCCAAAGGGGCTGAAGAGGGACTGTCAGCCTCAGCTTGCTCTTGGGAGAGGTTTACTTGCATCCCAGAACTTCCTGCTACCATGTTTCTGTCCAGTACAGGAGGTGGTGGAGGGGAGTGAGGCACAAGGGGCACTGGGAAGGCTCCGGGGAGACCTTATAGCAGCCTTCCAGTATCTGAAGGGAGTCTACAGGAGAGCTGGAGAGGGACTCTTTGTCAGGAAGTGTAGTGACAGGACAAGGGGTAAAAACTTTAAATTGAAAGAGGGGAGATTTAGATTAGATACTAGAAAGAAATTCTTTACTGTGGGAGTGGTGAGGCACTGGAACAGGTTGCCCAGAGAAGCTGTGGATGCTCCATCCCTGGAAGGGTTTAAGGCCAGGCTGGATGAAGCTTTGGGCAACCTGCTGTGGGAGGTGTCCCTGCCTATGGCAGGGGTGTTGGAACTTGATGATCTTCAAGGTCTCTTCCAACTCTAACCATTCTATGATTCTATGAATGCGCTACATAAAGCTGCTTGCTGTTAACTCTGCCACTGCTCTAGGTGAGGGGAAAAAAGTGTTGATGTTTTTATTATCGTTCCTCCCTTCCTACCTATGCAGAACCAAAACAGACAAGCAAATGGTAGTGATTGCCAAGGACAGAAGAACCATTTTGCAGATCATAGCTTTTTCCACTGGAAAAAATGTGGCCATGTTTAACTTCTTTTTAAAGAGTGGCAATGTTGAATATACAAATTAAACTCCAATTTACACAGTCAAGATTTTTCGTGAGTACTTAACACAAATATTCTCAAAGTGCAACATTTTGAAATAATGACATTTGCTAGGAACAGCAATTGAGGAAATAGGACAGCTTTTGCATTTTTACCCTTCTCCCTTGGAAGCCAGCCTGTGTCAGGCCAGCGATGGGAGCCAGGCAAGAGGATGGTGGCCAGCTCTGAACAGATCAGCCTTTGTGTCCCCAGCACAAATGTCCCTCTTCTTTCAGAAGGAATGGGCAAAATGGGTTCTGACCCAGCACAACCATCTGTTTGTGGCTTGTCTGTCAGCAGGAAAGAGACAAGTGGCTCCTCTGTGTCCCCCTTAAAATGGTGCTGTGGAGCAAGCTATTGAGCAGGGAGTTAAACAGTTCCAATCTTTATAAGGCAAAGTTTAACATTGGCCATAAGGTATTTCAGCTGTGTCACAAGACTGCCCAAGTTTCTTCCTCTGCAAAGGTTTTCTCTGCCGGTTAGATGCCCTAGAACACTGAGCCATGCAGAGGTGCAGCAGTGCCCAGCAAAGCTGCTGCTGGTTGTTTGCTTTTTGGCAATTTAAGTCTTTGAGTGTTTAGTGGGAATACCTCTTGTGGGAACGAGTTAGCAATGACTTAGTTGTCAATGACTTAGTAGGATGAGTGGAAAATTGTGTCGGGGAGGTTTAGATTGGATATTAGAAAAAATTTCTTCACTGAAAGGGTTGTTAAGCATTGGAACAGGCTGCCCAGGGAAATGGTGGAGTCACCATCTCTGGAGTTATTTACAAGAAGTGTAGATGTGGTGTTTAGGGACATGGTTCAGTGGTGGACTTGGCAGTGTCAGGTTTAGAGTTGGACTCGATGATCTTAAAAGTCTTTTCCAACCTAAATGATTCTGTGACAAAAAAATGGTAATAACTTCTGCCATTATTTGTTATTTAGAAGGTGCGCTCTCATGAAATTCAGGAGGAGACCTAGAGTTGATGTAAAGAATCAAATTCCGCCCTTTTCCTTTGTATGATGCCTTACACTGATACTAAGCAAGTGCTCGCTATTTTTACTAGTCCAAAGTAAACATGGTGTAGTTTGCAGCACCTCTTACCTTCAACAGCGGAGAAGTAGGATGTCTGGGACTGTTGTTTTGGGCTTGGCCAGTGTTGTCGGTATGGCTCCTTCAGCTTTATCTAGGTTAGCTCACCTATCTATCCTGCTCACCCACTGCATCAGCTGGGATTGCCTCTCCTCACTATTTAGCCTGGCACATTGTAAGCTGCAGAGGTTAATTGGGATAAAATTACCTGTAGCAAAGTGTGGAGTGTTTCCATCACCGGGGCCAACATTTCTCACACCCTGCCCACAGTGTAGGGAGCACAGTCTGATTTCTGTTTCCTAATTGCGCTCCAGATCATTTTACCTCAGTTAATAAGGAGCCAGGCTTGGGATTAGAACAGCCGTGTCTTTTTATTTACAGCAATGGCGATGGGCTGTGAGAGATGGGCCCAGTGGCTGGCTGACAGGAAGGGCAGTGTTATAAAAGTCTAGTAATACTGACTAGAAATCAAGTGCTGAAGAAGCTCTGTGCTGGAGGCAAAGTCCCTTCTTTGTTCTTCTCTCTCACTTGTTAGAGACTGGTCCTTCTCTTCTTCCCCATGATTGTGGGCTGGACTGGGGTTCAACAAATAAAGCCAAGTGAAACATGTTTTTTCAGGCCTAGTTAGCTGCCACATTCACTTCTGGGTCATGGATTTTGGTGTTTGTGCTGTAGAAGTAACAAGAGAGGGGAAATGAGCTCGTGACACCTTAGTGTGAGGAATCCTGGCCATGATCTTCCCTCTGGGGTAGATGAGCGCTGAGCCAGTAGAGTGTGAGACTGATTGTGGCTGGGATGCTATCATCACCCACCGATGTTTATCATATCCCATGGGGTAGGAGCGAAAATGTCCTGCTGATACCATCTCTGTACCACAACTGCCAGAGAAATCTGTCAGCTTTGTAGTTTCAGACCTCGCTGGGCTCCTTGGCAGAATCCTGCAGCCAGACCACAGTCTGGGCTTCTAGGTAAAGTTTCATTTGCTATCAAGAATTATCATAGCAATGGCTTTTTAAATTTTTTTTATGAAGAGCTGTGAAAGGGATGTCATGGTTTCAGCACTCGGAGAGTGAGGACAAGAGCCCTTTACCTCCTAAATTTTTGAACTTCTTGAGTAGTTGTGAGATACGCTAACAGGGAATAGGTTTTAACAAGGATTCAGAGCTAAAGGCCACATGAAATGAAATCTTAAGTTCTTGCCAAGCTGTAAAAAAGCATTTGACTTTGTTTTGAGGGGTGACGTATGGGTTACAGTCTTTACTTTTAAAGGAACATTATGTAATTGGTTTGGTCTTTATATTGGAAGAATAAATCATTCTCTCTTTCCCTCTTTTTTTACATTTTTTTTTTATTTATAATATTAACTTGTTTGTATCTTTGAGTTCTTCCTTTTGCTGGCTTTACACTGGGCCTTTTTTACCGATTGTGTAGTGACCTTTGCCATCCCCAAAATTCGTAGTTTTAAATCTGAGCACTAGAAGGTAATGGGCAGAGAAAGATGCTTCTGATTTTGCTTTTGTTTAACCCTTTCTTGGGGGTATGTAGAGCTTTAGAGAGGATTTCTCTTACATTAGGCATTTAGGCTAGGCTGAGCGTCCCTGATTTCATGGTGGGCAGTAGAGAGAGAAACAGGCTGAGTGGTTCTTTGTACTACAGGGATACTAGCTTGGCTTCCAGCTACATCTCTTATGTGATTAAAGTTATGTGACATAGATTGCTCCCTTACAATGTTTTTTCAGTTTTTTCTTTGGGACCCAAAGACAGTTCTCCTTCAGTTACACCATTCTCCAGAATTGGGTTTTTGAAAGAAACAGAATTTGTGCAGAGCAGGATACAATCTGAAGAGCAGAAAGTGCGACATAGCTTCATTGCAAGTAATAGAAAAAAAAGTATATATACTGTTTGAGAATATTAGCATGTAATTGCATTGTATGTTGGCCTTGGCAAGAAACTTGCATAAGAAAAACCCATCCCTGTGCTGCAGTGCACCTCTTTGTGGTTGCACTGATTTGACTGTGTAGTGCCACACCAAGAGCAGATAAATTTAAAATTACATGGGCTAAAGGTATGCTGCAGGAAAAGTGTCATCTCTAAAGCTCATTTTTTTGGTGATGGAATTTACAGAGAGAACTTCAAAGTGGTGGTGCTGGCAGAAGGGCATGGTGGACTCTAGGATAGGGCAGGAGAAGCTCTCACTAAGGCTGGAGGACGAACCCACTGAGTTTATTTTGTCGCTGAAGCCAACGTGTGAAACCGAAGCCTGAATGGAACAGGACTTTCCTTCCCTCCTCCTGGCCTCAGTGGCTCATTTCTGCCCTCCATCTGAACTCTGACAACTGATCCCCATGGCCATGCTGTGTTTTAGGGTGTTCCAGGTCCCCAGGTCAGCTGCCAGGGTGACAGCAAGGTCAGGGGAAGCTTGAGTCATTTGAGTTCCCTTCTAGGGGACAGCTCGTGTTTAAGATCTGTGTAAAGCTGTTGTGTAACTGCACTCATCATGCTGAGGCTTGTCTTGGTACTATCAACATGTAATGGATGAAATCTGGCCCTGGTGAAACCAACTTCAAACACTCAGTGATGGAGCAGGGCCAGGATCTCTCCTAGTGTTGCAAATTGTGGCACAACTGAAAACAACCCACATCTACCCTTTTTTTGGAAAGTGCCAGACTTCTATGTGACAATCTTGAATTTCCAGTGTTAATTGTGTCACCTACAAGTTAAAGTGTGCTTCTTCCCTGCTTTGTATTCTGCATATCCCAGCTTTTATATAACCTTGTGTTGCTACATAAAGGATTGATATAAATCTTTCATACAGACTGTCTCCTGGATTGTGCGTGGGAGTGGGAAATTCTGTAATTAAAAGTTAAAAGTACCTGTCCTGAACAAAGGCTGGGTTGATTGCATGGCAGGAGGGATGATCTTACAGTTGAAGTGAGGAGCAAGACCCAGAAACAGACACCTCCCTCCGATGGGAGAGGAGAGGGACAGTCCGGTCTTGTGCCCAGGAGCACAGACTCACTGGAGACTCTAGAGTTGTGCTTGTTTAAATGCTGATTTTTATTAAGCAGGAAAGGTCTCTGCAGTGCAGCAGCTTTACTTGCATACACCTTGCTTAGGGAATAAATGTATCCCACTTGTGAATGGGTTTATGTACAGATAATCCCTTAGTTCATGCTTTCACTAGCCATGCATAGGCGTGTCTTAAAAGCTAGGAGTTCCTGGGCATGCTAAATTTGGTCCATGCTGTGCAGCTGATCACACATTAAGTGTGGGACTCCTGTGATTTTTTTAGGGCTCGCACAGGTCTCAGATCTAGCTGACTTCTGTTCTAAACCCGACCATACTGTATTTGCTCTGCCCTGGGGCCATTTAATTACATTGACTTTCCTACCCATTTCACAAAGCTATAGCATTTGAATTGCTTTGTGAGCTCTGCATCCTTTCCAAATACTCTAGGTTATTTATGTAAGGTGGTTTTTTAATATACTATTCACTTATGTATTCAATCCCTGTGCTATTAGTAACCGATCTAACTTTTCTACCCTGTTGCTTATCTCTTCTGTTGCCTTCTTCCTTCTGCATCTTGATGACTCCAACGTAACTGCTGATTCTTTGCACTTCTACCTGTATTTTGCTCTGTTGCATGCTCTTCCAACAAATTAATTAATCTTGCAATGTACTCAGACTACCAGGTGTTTGAATGCTCGGACTTGCTTTCTTGAAAAACATATTTTATTTATAACAAAAAATTCAGAATTGTGAGACGCTTATCTTCATTAGCTAAATTAGAAAATTGTGAAGTGCTGCAAAGATATGAGGAAAAAAATCTCAGAAAATCTGGGATTAGCAGGTTCTGAGAGTGCTGAAAGCATCTTGGGAACTTGATTCACTTCTCAGATCATGCAAAAGGGTAGTGACCCTTAGGTTTGTTTACAAGACTGACTCCTCATGCCTGCAGGATGGCTTTATATTTTCTTGTTCAGGACTTACAACTTGTTAGTGTGAGGCTGCTTTCCAGTTCCTTGCTCTGGATCTTCCAGGAGATTCAGTGCTGCAGTGTGGAAATGTAAAATGACCTAGAAAGACTTCACCCTATTGATCTGGGGTGAGTTTTTTGCCCATTGGAGAACTTGGAGTGTGGTTACATTACACTTAAAACTTATAAACAGTTGCTGCTGCAGTGCCACCCTCCTTACACTCCCAACTGTGTGTTCTTGACTCATCTTTGCGTGTGTCTGGCATTTATCTGAATTTCTAGGGGTCAGCTTCAAGCAATTAAACCAGCAATAAAGTGGGGCTGTTACACTGTCCATGCAGCCCTGAGCTGTCCCTTACATGAATATTGGTGTTTTTGCAGTCTGACAGGGAGTTGGTTGGTCCAGCTGAACATGAGGAGTGTGTTTGCATGTTGGTTCATCGACAGGGTGAAAAAGATTCCCTACCTGAGCATCTCTTCTGATCCCTTTGCTGGCTCCAGCCCCACTTGCTTTGTGGTCAGTTACTGAATGGCAACTGACTGTGTCCCTTGGACTTGGGCTTGTTTATATGTTCCCATTTATAGTTTCTTCCCTGATATAATGCCATTAGCACGGCTGAGGGGTTGGCCAACAGTGACTCATGGATAGGACCAAGGAGTTGACCTTGCACTTCTTAAACCAGATAGAGAAAGCGCAGTTATGTGTGAACCAGTTTCAGCCTGCAGCTGGAAGGCATGGTTTGTGAGCAACCACTGAGCCCCTTGCTTTCAGTGGCAGTAGCAGTCTTCATGTACTAATACATTGCTCTGGTTTGGTGTTTTTTTTTCTTTGCCCTCAACTGATATGCTTTAGCACAATGTCATTTTATGTGAAACTTTCGAATTCTGGGAACGTACGAGAAATAAGAACCCTTTTGTCTGATGTTGCCTGCAGGAGGCATGGCGACCTGGTTCAGGAACGGCACGTCAGCCAACCCCAGGCCGCTCGGTCCATTAGCACACAGACACCAATGTGGTGGATGGCAAATGGCGTTTATTGATGGATGGCATAGAATTATATAGCTTGGGTTTACAACGTCACTTCCGTCTGCTTACATCATGAACTAAACGCTAAACACTATTGGCTATCAGGAGAGGGGTCCTATCTTTCCGTACACCGCGAGATCTTCTGGCCGCCAGACCCTAACCAGCAACAGTCTGAAACAGTGACTAACTCCTTTTTGGGGGGGCTTATTTGAAATAATAGATATGCAAAAAAAGCACTAGAATGGGGTGGCCATGGAAACCCCTTATTGCCAATAGCCCACATGGCATCTCTCCAAAGTCATGGCGTGGGCAGAACTGTGATACCTCACGTCTCCTTCTGTGCTATTTTATCATGGTTTTTTTTCAAAATATGCACCAAAACTTCCTCTTTGGGACAGGACTGAACTGCATCAACCCTTTTCAGAGGCAATCTCAGCAAGGAACTGGCTGTTTTCTGTGAAGACACAACCAATAGTGAAGGCAGCAAGCCTGGAGATCACCACAGCTGTGTGAGCTCCTGGGCTTCAGGTGATCTTTTAAATATCCCTAAACATTGTTAGGCTGAGTGCCCGTGAGAAAGTACACAGTGGTAGGCACTCCAGAGAACCTCCAGGGACCTCTGGGTGTAGAGAAGGTGAACTGTGGCAATGTGTCAGTTTATGTTAACGCTTGATATGGCAAAATCACCTTGTTTTCCCCTCCTCTCTCCTCGCCTCCTTCTCCTCTCTCTGGTCCCTAGTGGCCGGTGTGAGCTGACAGTGTCCCTTTTGTTGTTCAGAGATGCTGTGGGGTGATGCTGGTGACACCAGGCCAGAGATTGTGGCACAGGGTGAAAGCAGAGGACCAGACAGTATAGTTGTACTTGATGCACCCATAAAGATGACTTTTTTTAATTTTATTTTGTATGTGAGTATCAAATTTTTCATGCTGCATCTCTACATGTTGTTGTTCTTGCTCTTCCAAGCTCTTTCACCTGGTTAAATTCTCTAGACCTCACAAACATTTATCTGTCATTCCTCCTTCTACCTTAAATTTTGCTTTCTTCTTTTTTTTTTTTTTTTTAAATGTTTCCTTTAAGCTAACACCAAGACCAGGTACCTAGGCAGGAAGTTTTGACACAAATCTTTGTTTCTTTGCTTTCCTGAAGTTGCACCCTCTCTGAAAAGTGACTTGGGCAGACCGGGAGCTGTTCCCATTGCTGGAACAGGGGCGGCTCTTTGGCAAAGACTTTCTTGGCTTGTGGACTTTGTGCCTGAGTTACAGAAACTCCTCACCCAGTTTTAGTGATGGGGCATAGCCAGTTCAAAGCTTCAGTGGGGGCAAACCCAGGTCTCAACTTTAGTGGGGCTAAACCTAGGTCTCAGCTGCACCTTTCTCAGCTCTTCAGAGAGGATAAGGCTGTAGAACGTTGAACACTGAAACACTGTTTTGCACAGGACAAGGGAAGATGAGTGGGAGGATTTGGTGTATTCCTTGCCAAAATGAAGGGTTGTGACAAAATTTCTTGCCACAATGGGCAAAATGTGAGTTTGAGACTTAAAACATTTTTAAAATTTATCTTGAAATTAAGCAAGCTGAATCTGGAGAGGAATTAAGGCATGAAGTTTGCCTTAAGTTATTTTTGCAAAAGCATCAGCCTTCTTTGCACCAGTAATCTTCCTGAAGGAACAGCATGGACCTCAGAATGCTGCATTTTGTGTGCCATAGCAATTTGAAATTTTCAGTTTTGGGGTTAGCATGCTAATAAAAATGTCCAATGTAGAAACCTTTGTAAATATTGATCTTTATTCCTGCTGATAAATCTAGAAAACTCCTCCTTAAATGAAGGTGCAGGTGGAGAGGTGGTAAATGTACTCTTTATACGGAGAAGTGTAAAGTAAAAATACTTCTCCAAACCCAACAGAAATTAGAGATGGTGTCATCTGCCATCTAATCCAGGGTACCATGCCAGAGTGAAAGTAGAGGCCCACACTTTAGGATTTCTGACGATTCATGCTTGAAAAGATGGTTCTTAATTTCCATGACATAAGAATACCAAGTTTCACAAATGTTTCCAATTCACACATAAAAATAGATAAATGGAAATTTTTACTATCAAGCTTCAAAGGAAGTAGTTATGTTTCGTTAATTAGTTTTGCTGTTTAAATATCTACAATCCATCTTGTCCTGGCTTATGGATGTAGCAATACAGATATGGATAGCCTGGGGGGAGCAGATCTGCCCTAAAAACCCTTTTAGCTGATCGGTATTAGGAATGTGTGTGAAATGTCAGCTTTGTTCAAATACAGCAATAAAGAATGCTTTTCTAATGTGCGTTCTCTTAATCTGGTGCATGATCAGAGGTTTTGGCTTCACAAACCAAAGCAGTAGAAAGGGTGAACAGGAAACAGCGTAGAAAACAAAAAGAAGCCAAAACCCCTTCTTTGCAAAATAGATGAGGTTGATGCCCAGAGAGTTTGGCGGTAAGGGCATGCAACAGGGCCAGCAGTCTTCTTCATTTCACCTGTCTGCATCTGTGAAATGCTCTGTGAAGTGAGCCATCATCCATATGCAAGAGGAGCCCAACAATTCTCTGTTTGCCTTTTTTTCTCTGCTTTCAAGTCTCCTGGGTCACCAATGTTTGTATGTTTTTCTGGTTCCCCCTCCTATGGTGTCGCCTGGTGCAATGTCCTCATCTTGGCAAGCCCTCATCACTTCTTTGACACTTAGACCTGAGTAGTGAACCAAGCAGCCTCTGGATTTTAAGGAAGTTGATTTTGCAAATGCGTTGGAGCTGGGTTTTTGGTTTTGAAAGAATTGCTCAGAAGTTGAACTGCTTCAAACACCTACTATTTTCACTCTATGCTTTAACTTACGAATTTTCTTGTTATTTCTGTTCTATATATGCTTCACAATAAATATCTAGTCATCCATGCCTTTCACAAACCTTCAAAAAGTGCAATTGAAAGGGATATATGCCCATGTTTGAGGATTGGGTCTGTTACAAGCTGGCCAAGAAAACTGTCCTCATCTTCAGAGCAATGGTGTTTTCTACTTATTTCCTCCCTGGCTCTGGTATCTCAGTTGCTGAAAAAAATGAGGAGAATGTCTCCATTAAAGCAGCATATTACTAAGGCAACATTAATTGGAGGCTGAAGTTGTGCATAGAGGTGTTTATGCTCTTCTGTGCACAGTTTAAGATCTTTGAAGCTGAGCAACAGAAATTTGTCTCATTTAAAAATCATCAGTTGCTTTCAAAAATGTTAGCTTTAATGGTGGTAAAGAACACTGGAGTTATCCGGTGGAAAATGGAAGCAAGAAATAAAGTGTGCAGAAGTTGTGCTGGTAAAGTCTTGCATCTGCTGGACATTTAATAATGAATTTATTCTTTCTTAAATTGCAAGGGAACAAATATTATGGTTCAATTCAATGGGATCTTTAACTATGGCCAGTGCTAGCATTGTTTATTCTAAGAATGATTCTTGGTTGCATCTTCAGCAGATGACCAGGTAGTTTCTTTTGAATACACTAAGACAGGAGATTAAAAATAAAGTATATGTAGAAAGTAGCCTTGTAATTGTCTTCAGGGTTCTTTTGAGAAGTCTTCAGAAGAAAAAATAATTTTGACAATTTTATTCTTGTTACAAATATGCAAACATAAGTAATGTATGGATTTGATTTATGCATATAAATTTGTAAACATTTTAGCTTTTTGGGGGATGGTTAGGAGACAAACAAGTAAGATTTTAATTGTGTGAAAACATGTGCATTCTTCGAGCGGTACCTTTGCTGGTGAATAAGATTTTATAAATTTTTTTCATGTGTCCTCCTAATGGACTGGTGGGAAGGTGACATCCCAATTGGCAGGTTGAGTGCTCTGAACTTCTAATAGAAAGATCTCACGAGACTCTTCCTTATTTGTGCACCTCTTAAATTGCAGCAAGTTTCAAACAAACTTTTGGGCTTCCAGCAAAGTTTTGGGCTTTTGCAGATTTCCTCTATTTACTCAAGAAAAGATTTTTATGTGAGGCTACTAGTGATATTGATATTCCAATCATCTTTACAGCAGCTAGTAAAATATTAATTGCAGGACTGGTTTGCTTGATTTTGACACTACTTTTTCATTACTTGAAATAACAAAGGTTTATTTAGGGTTAAAGGTTGACTAAGAGAAAAATATCCTGCCTTTCAATAGCTTTCGATGCTGTTGGGGGATGCTAAGTGTTTTGTTGACCCAGCCTAGCGGACAGACCAGAGATGTATTTCATCTTGGTCTCGCTATTGTAAAGGTACGAGATTACCTCCAAGAGCATGACAGCTAGAGGGAAAATTAGTCTTGGGGCTTACTCAGCCAGACTATCTCCAGCTGAGTCATTTATATTTGTCAGTACAGTGTTGCCTTAGGGATTTTTTTGCACTTGTTAAAAATAAAGCCAAACCTCTGGGGGAATACAGGAGTCTGGACAGCATCGCACTGGGGTGTGGGAACAGCGTGGGCATTTGGCCTCCTTGCGACATCCTGTTTCCCCAAGTTATCACATCAAGTCTGTGCTCTTTTTCCAGCCTGTGCTTCCTGAGTCCCTCCTCTCGCCCTGCCCCCCCATCTTTAACTCTTTTTCTTCCTACTTTGGCTAGAAAGGAGGAGGACTTGACTGCTGTGTGCCAGGCTGCTTTTGCTGCAGTGTCATGTGGAGCTGGAGGAGAGAGGCTGGGGACCTTCCCAGGTGTGAATCCAGAAAATGGTGGCCACTACCAAAGCATAGGTCCGTATGGGAAGAGAGGCTTCCTCTTGCATCTTTGCTGGCTATTGTGTCCTTCTGAGGGGACAGCAGTTGGTGAGCATCCCTGGAGAACATCAGTTAGTGAGGGCCTGTGCTGGCAAAAGGATGGGGTGGTGAGTACACCTCCTGGACGCTTTCTGAAGGACTTGTATTGGCACCATGTAGGATGTCTACAGGGCTGCTAATGATAAGCAAGTCACCACAAAACTGTGGTGAAAGTGTCCTCCTCCTGCAGCTTCCCCTGGGCTGTGATCATCTGAGGAATGGGTGGCTTTCAGCCATTTATGTGAGCAGCACAGCTAAACCATGTTACAGGTATGTCCCTGTGTAAGGATATAAACATCCATGGAGGTACAGCTGGGTGCCTGCCACCCAGGAAGCTCTATCTTACACCAGCCAGTAAGCTGAACTTAGGGGGAAAAAATTTAAAAAGCTGCATGAGGGTGAGGTGCTCCTTCTCTTTGTATCCCCCGCTGCCTCTGAACAGTCAGCAGCTCAGAAATTCGGGAGCCAGGCATTGTACCCAAGCCACAGGAAGTCACAGCCACCACTGACCTAACCCACATGGATTTATTTGATATCTTTTTTCAAGCTCAGGTATACACAAAACTGTGCCTGCAATATCTTGCAACAAGCAAATGTATTACATGGCAAAAAATACTTCTCTTTTTAGATGGCTAGCTGATAATTTCACAGCATGCTCATTAGTTCTCTGGTTGGAAAAAGGATGAATACTCATTGTTTTCTCTGTCATCGTTCTCATCAAATACATTTCCTCAACACGATCTGGTATATTTAGTCTCCTGGTTTGTCTGGAAGCTGGCACACACTTACAGGCATCCTTTTTATCTTTCTCAGTGCCTTTTCTTTTTTTTTCCAATTCCTTCTTGAGATGGGGTGACCAAGAGTGAATGCAGTGTTGGAGAAGTGCGTGTACTATCAATGTATTTCGTTATCTTGCAGTCCCTGAGCACTGACCTGATATTCTCTGAGCGTCTTCCACTATCATGTTTAGATTTCTTCACTGAGTTATAATAGCTAATGTTAATCTCATAAGTAATCCCTTATGGGACTATCTTGATGACCGTCCAGATTGGTTTAAAATAACCTTGAAAGACATTTTGTCTGACATAGGAATGGGAGGCAGATAGCATCTCCATGTAGAGCTGAAACACCAGAGACTCCGGCACATGGAAGGCAGGGGGGGGTTAAGAGTGAATTTGACTGTCCTGTGAAGAACTGCTGCCAGCTCTGTTTGATAGACACACTAGAAATAATACATTTTTTTTTTGCCTCAACGCTGGAAGAACTTCAGTGGCTATGGTATAAGGCACATGGGGAGATTTTAGTGATCCTCTGTGGCTCCCTGATGTACTTCTGTCAGTGATTGCCCAGCTCAGCCCTTCTGTCTCTGACCAGATCCTCAAACCCTGGCACAGACCTGTTCCCCTGGTGATGCAGCAGTGCGTTTGTCCTTCAGCTGGTTTTTACTATGTCATTCATTGAGTTGCACAGCAGAAGTTCACCCTCTGTGCCTGAATTTCATGGGGAACAAGGATGGAGTTCGAGGGCTCTGAGCTGAGGTGAAGTGAAATCCTTCAAGAGACGCATTGAAACCCTCTGAGTTGGGAGGCCAGGTCATGAGGACTGCTGTCTGCTTTGACTTGCCAGCTGATCTCCAGTACACCCTAAGTGCAATGTCTTTAAGCGTGCTTACTTCAAGCCTCCTATAACTTAAATTTTTAAATTATTCTCTTCATCTAACTGGAGGGAGAGGAGATAGAGGGCTAGGAGTGTAAGGGGAGGAGCAGGATGGCCTCTGTGAAGGACAGGTGTGCACAGAGGCTGGTTATGTGAAGTTGCTCTTTGTGTCACTGAAACAGGATTCTTTTCTAATTTTAATTGAACTGCTTTTTGAAAATGGAGAATTAAAATAGGACTCCCAAATGTTGTCAGTGTATGCTTCCTGCAGAAGTTTTAAGGAAGCTCAAATTGCTGAAGTGATGGTGGTTGCTGGCTTAGAAACCATACGTTAATCAGATGTTGAGAGCATGTCACTTTTAGGGTGGCTGTACCAAATAAAGCCCCGCTTTGTCCATTTGTCATTGGATCCTCATTGCCATCCAAGCAAATAGTGACACAAATAATGAATTATAACAATTGGGAAGATTTATCCTAAATCTCTTTAGCTTCTCACAAGGAGAAATGTAGCGAACGTAGTGTCATAATATGTAGCTGCTGGTCAATGTACTTGATAATTCACTTCTCACTGTTAGATAACTCTTGTTAAGAAATACTTGAGAGAAAAAAAAATGCAAAATAGGATAAATATGTGATGTTTGTTTAAATCAAGGTTTTCCACTGCCTTCATTGCACCAGCACCTATGCCAACTTCTTCCTGACTTATTAGACAATTGAATGTAATAATCTTTAAGCTTGTGAACAAACTGCTCTACTTATTTTTTTGCAGGCTTTCATTGGCTTGGCCTAGTTTGTTTTTCTTGTTTAGTAACAACCCTTCATTAACGAGTGATCCCTTTGGAAAGACTCATGAGCTTATCTGCTGCCTAACTTCTGATCTCGTTTGTCAGGGTGACTTGTCCTGATTGGGTTATGATACATGCCTAAAAAAACAGGGACATTTGGGGTGGTGGCATCTAAATATATGGAGGAAGAATGTCCCTTCAAAAAAATGTCCATAGTCTAAATAAACAAGACCAGTGAGGAAGAGCGGCAAGGAACACGGTGTATGCACGACTGAGGAAGTATGAGCTAACACTGTGTTAGCTCCACAGCTTTTATTTTCTTTTTTTAATCCTCATTTTATGGCTTTGCCCTTGAAGTAACAGACTGCAGGAGCCCATGTAGCAGCCAGTGCTCCAGCTGCAGCTTTTATGGGGAGCAGGTAAGGCCACAGGTGGTGCAATGCCTGGAAACCTGGAGCCAGAGCCACCCTTCTCCTTCACTTTTGGCTGATGCACCCAGCATGTCTCTGCTTGCAGCGCTTGGGAGTTTGCAGAACCAGGTGCTTCCTTTTCTGCTCAAGGCATGTGGCTCATTACCGGGCAGACCAAATGCTGGTGGTGGAATGATCTCTGGGCTGTTTTTTTCCTCCTCTCTTTAGCCTTTTTAGTGATTACAAATTAAGAGTTTGAAAATTACATTTCCTGAAAACAGCCCTTTTCCTTGCAAAAATACTAATGAGAAAAACTTGTAAATAAGCACTTAAATCCCTGCTTCCAGGACTTTCTGCAATTGCAGCAGGTAAATACATTTTTCAGACGCACTCTTGGGCATAGAATAAGGTAAAACTCACAACTCTATTCAATTTATATTTCTCTCTCTAATTAATCCACCTAATCTTGCTTTTATTCACAACTGGCAATTACTTTTCTCTTCCCAGGAATCCTACTGTGCAGTTGACTACAGCTGTTTCAGGAGTCTGTCAAAAAAAAAAGAAAATTGGGTTAGGAAAATGGTGCATTGCCCCAACATCATATCCAGAAGATTTGTGAGGGTGAATGCCAAGTTTGGTGTTTGAGTATTTATGCTTGCAAACAGTGATGCTTTAGCAACCCTAAAAGATGAAACATTTTACCCCAAGAAAAGGTATGTTTTTATGGTACAGGCTTTAGATTTTCCCTTTAAGGTACTGTAAACCTCACATCCCCTAACCCAAAACATATCCTCTGGTCAGTTCTTGGCTTGGGAGCAACCTTGAGAGCATTGGTAGTTTGATCATGAAATTAAGAAAACAAAGATAAAGCCTTCCACTCATGTTTGAAATTCAGTCCATGTCAGTAGTGACTGAATCCTGTTATCTGATGGTTGTTCAGTGACCTTCACAAATTAATAGCTTCTTTGGTTTCCCTGTAGTTCTCGGTGGATAAATACCTACATTGCAGGAGCTGCTCATTTATGATACTTTTCTGATTTGTCTCAGGGTGCTGGGGTGTGTGGTTTGGGTTTGTTTTTTTTTAACTTCCTGGGGGATTTTACTTGTTCTATGCCACTGGAGAGAAATCATTGTTGAATCCAGTTTTAAGAACGGCCTCTCTGTATACGCTGAGCCATAGGGAGGGCTTGCTGCAGTGCTGGTTACATTAGCAGGGAGGAGCAGGTGGTTATTAAAGATGTGACAGCTAATGCAAAAACATCATCGTGCTGAGCACAGGACAGGTGTGGGACAGTACCAAAACCCAAGTCTTAGGCTAAGGAGAGTTTAATTAAATGTATGGTCAATTAAACTGTGCCGTCTTAGACTTTAGACGCTGCTCATTGGGCTGTGTTAGAGAGGGTTTTTATTTTTTTTGGACAGGACCACACTGGGGATTTGATTTTCATGCCCCTTTTCCTGCCTGTTGCAGACATGCAACTTCTTTTTCCCTGTCTTTTTGAACCCAGGAGTTGGCCAGATGTGTGATTCCTCTTCCAGTCCCATTTGGGGTCTGTCTGCTGCCTGCACCAGTTTGCTGGTCCTTGACTGCTTGCTGGATTATTCAGAGCACAGAAAAGCCCTGCTGTCAAAGCGTAATAGGTTATGTAAGGGTTTTGAAAGTACACCCTCTAGCACTTAAGATCTTTCAAGTGTTTACCAAAAAAAATAATTAAAAAAAAAAAATTACAGGTTTACCAAGTTTTCCTGCCAGGGCTTTTCAAAAAGGTAGGATCCCTGGTAACGTTATGTTCTACCCTCCCAAAAGGTGAGTGGCCAGGCTCCTTGTGCTGCATTGATCCGTGATTTCATATAAAAAGAAAGATCAGTCCTATTACAGATGCTGGTAACTTGAACATGTGATCCACTTAGATCTGGAATGGCTTGACAGATCATAGGCTTTTTAGCATTCTTTTTTGAAACGGAACTGGAAATCTGAAAATTAATAAGGTACAAGTATTCTTTTCTTTTGCCCATAAAGTTGAGTAGGAAGTTCTTTTACCTGTGTATAGAATTTAAAATGTAGTTTAATTCAGCCTTGCGGCACAAGAACTGCATGTTGTGTTTCCAGCTGAGAGATGCAAGTTTAGGAGCAGACAGACTACTTTAGTACCACCTGCCAATAATAATAATAATAATAATAATAATGATAAAAAAGCCCTTCAAAACTGCTTTAGTCATTTGATTACCTGCTGTGTATTTAATGTTTTATTCATTCCTTATGCACAGTCTTCCTTTCTCAAGTAGCAAGTGATTCTACTGACGCCTTGGCTGCAAATTAAACTGCGTTGGATTTTGGGGGGTCTTCTATCACTGTTTCATAGTCCTAAGGGTTTTCCTATGAGCTTGCAGTAGGAAGAGTATCAAGCTATCTGTTGAAATGGCCCAGTTCCTGCAGGCTGCATTACAGGCCTCATTTTGTTAGTGTTATGAAGCCAGATGGGCATGATGAACAGTAATCACAAAGTCAAAGTGTCTGTGGTGGCCATAGATTTTCGAAATCACAGCTGTGCCCTGCAAATTTCTAGGTCTTAGTTGATGACGAAATGCAGTTGTAATGTGGTTGGGGGACAATGAAATCCAGGAGTTGTGTGTTGCATGAAGGGTGTGTTTTGTCTGTATTATTTGAATTTGAACATGCTTGTTTCTCCCTCTTTCCTGCTTTTCTGTTCATGCTAATCAGATATAGGCTTTGAGAAAAGAACCTTATCTGAATAGATTCACTGCACGTTCTGGCAATTTAGTGCTGACTTTTGTCATATTACCACCTAATGGTTGCTCTAGATCTACCATAACATTTTTGTACCTTGGAACCTTATTTATCTAATGTCCTGAGGTGAATTTTTCCTAAGGATTAGGACAGCAAGTCCCAGATCCATGGTTCCTGGTCTATAACAGTCTTGTTTTGTGATCTCAAATTATTCACTTGGCCTCCTTGTAATCCACGTTGTCCATCTGTCGAGCTGAGGATTCATCAAGGTGACTATAATGAAGTTTGGTATCATGAAAAGCAATCTAAGAGATCTCAAGAATTAGGCTGCCAAAAGCCAACATTTGGCATGTCCTCTCATCCTGAAGAATGTGTTTTCCTGTTCATATTTGCCTTATAGGAAAAACCTGAGAATTTTTCTGGAAAACTTTAATGTCTTCAGTATGTCTGTTTATTCTGCACATCCTTTAATACTTCAGTTTCATCTTGAGGGTGAACTCATTGAATTCTCAGTATTTAAAATCACATTTGTTTACAGACACATCTTAACTGGAGTAAGAAATCTAAACTTAGGCAGTGGTACCTTCACAGGTACTGTTACGCTGGTACTGTTGGAGTCTCCTCATAAAACAAATGGCAGGACTTCCACAGCAAAGTCATTTGTTGGATAGTGCAAGAGGAAACATCCTTATGCTGTTATAGAAAGGAGACCGTAGCCACCACTGAGTTGCCTGAATGACTTGAATCGGACTTAATTGAGTAAATACTGAATTTTTTGTTTTGTAGCTGGATGTAGTTGTCATTTTTGCTTCGGTAAACAAATAGGATGACTGAGCTGACTGATGTAATTAAGTTTGTTCTAAAAATGACTGTCTGGTTTGACCGTTCTCTAACAGAACAACTTAAAGAAAAAACAAAATCTTACCACATACAACCTAAATGTATGGTACAAGAATTGTACTAGATCTTCCTGATAGAAATGAAGAAAGGAACAAACTTTCTACAGCTGATTTATACAAACTGGTATACAGAGTTTACACATGTGATATTCTTCCTGCTTTGGGAAATAGCTTTTAACATTGTCTTGCTTATTTTTGTCCTTATGGCAATGAAGACAAAATCATGTAATTTTTTCAAGAAATAGAATTGTCAACTGATATTTTCTTGGGATAAAAATATACTGGCATATTTTACTTGCGTCAATACTGCATTAGAAATTACCAGCAAACTGTAGACCTGATACCTTCTGATATCCAGGAAACACTTGGCTTGCAGCCTGCATAATTCAACAAAACTTTTGAAACTGTTCAGACCAACTCAAACGGTTTTTTTTTTTGTTTGTTTTCTGTCTGTTGTGCTGTTGACCAGAGTTTATTTGCTTTCCTTTTAAATTTGGCTTTTTCAAAATAGAAATAGTTCTGCAGATAAAAAGAGAAACACTGGGGACAAATTTAATGGCACAAGCAATGCAAAAGCATTTCCTGAGCTATTTCATTGCGTCTGGTAATTCTTTGCATAATCTTCTCTTCAGAAATCTTATCTAACCAATGGTATCCAGGCAACATGTTTTGAGCCTTTAATCTTCAAAATCCACAGCGTGTGAAACTTCAAAATTTCCTAAAGGATGGATTAGTGGTAGAATTTGTTACAAACGCAAACAAAGCAGATGCTCCTCATGGCACTGACCCACGCTCCAGGTTGCAGCCATGGTCAAAAGCTCCCCACGCCCTCAGCCAAAATACCCGGATGGGCTGTGGGAAAAGTGGGAATGACCATGTATGTGTGCCTCCTCTACTTACCTTAATAGCCAGTGAATGTAGACTTCATCCAAGTTCTTTTTCACCCCTGGTTCTACTTTCCCATCTCAGTGCTGAAGAGTTGGGATTTGCCAACACTTGCAGTTCTTAAGGCTTTAAATTGCCCGTAGTTGATATTTTTTAATTTTGCAAGTTGAAACAAGGGAAATTCCAATTCAGTATAAGGCAGAAAATCTTCAGAATGTGAGGTCAAACAGTGGGACAAGTTGCCCGGAGAGTCTGTGTAATCACTGTTTCCAGAGGAATTCAAAACTTGCCTGGGCAAGGCCCTGAGCACCCAGCCCTTGACTTTGAAGTTGGCCTTATTCTGAGCGGGCACTGGACCAGGCAACCTCCAGAGGTCCCTTTCAACCTACAACCTTCTAAGTTTTTGCTCAGTGATTAATTAAAATCCTCTGAAGGCTGGAGAAATGAGTCCAGGATAAGGAAGGTAAATGTAAATTATTTGGATTCATTTATCATTACTTTTATAAAAAAACTGAGCATCTTACTACCAGTCAGAGAAGTTGTTTTCAAAGAAGTATGCATAAAGCATAAAGAAGGCAGAAATTAATAGAAGGCAAATTCTTTCTTTTGGAAACTTGCTGGTAACCACAGAACATTACTGCAAATAGTGCAAAGGCAGGAAAAAACTAATTATCTTCCTAGAGGAGCTTGTATTTGCCGCTTTTATTCAGTCTTTTCTTGGAATTGGAAGTGTTTTTGTAATTTGGTTGTGTATGTCCATTCTTTATGTCTCTGATTTTGGTAAACAAACCCATGCCTGGCAGGAGCCTGACCATTGTATGTGCTAGTAAAGCCTATATTAAGAGAATATTCAGAAGTTTTTAATTTTGTAAAGAAGCAGTTTACAAATGCATGCCCAAGAATTCCTGCATGAAGCGGCAGCATTTCCCTGCAGACTTTTGTTCATGGCAGCTGGGCCAAGTTCTCTTTTCAACTCTTGCTATGACAAGGTTCTTCATATTAGAAACATACATGGCTATTTTGTGACCTTCTCTAGGATTAGTGTTTGGTTTTGGGTTTTTTTTTCCCTCCCTCTGTGTCCAGCAGTTTCATATTAACATCTTTGCACAGGTTCAGGATGGCTTTCTTAGTATGAAATATTTAAGGAAGGAGACAAAAGCAGAATGTATTGAAGTTATAGAGTTACCTATACCAATTAATAATACCTACTTTCTTCCACTTGAACAAGGTGATAAATTCTTCTCTGTTAAATCTGGGACTGAATCTGGCCTTTACTTCTCTCTTAAATCACTTAAACTGAGGAGTGGGCCAAATTAAGTCATCTGCTGATTTATCAGCCATCAAACGACAAATTGATAATCAACGCAGTTAAAATGACCGTGCTAATCAGCTGTGTGACTCTGGGTGCCTGTAGAAGTTTGAACAGGGTGGAAGGGAACCTGGAAGCAGAGCACAAGGTATCCATCACCAGCTCCTAAAAGCTGCAAAAACAAATGCATCCTTATACAATGACTCTGCATCCGCAATCAATGGGGCTAATCAAAACAGAGAGAATGATTTAACTTTGGTTCAACCCCAGCTGCCCTACTGCATCCTCATAAGTAACGCTTGGTCAGCTCTGCTGGTGTCAGCAGGGCTTTTGGAGAGAGCACCAGGAAGGGGAATAGGTTTTGATTTAGCCAAGGCCTGTAGCTCTCTGTTGGAGATTAACTATGATCTTAATTCTATTGTAACAGAGAGACTGTCTCAACAGAGGGGCTGTCTGGGTGCAGAGCGGATTTGCTTTGTTGTTGGAAAAACCTTCATCCCCCAGTCTTTCCTCTGCAGCTACTAAACAAATTCCTTGGAAATCTGCATTTCTGAACGTTATTTTTACTTCCCATCCCGGACTGAGATTATGTCAGTGAGGTCAGTGCCCTGTTTTTATTGCCAGGAAATAAAAAAGATTTTCTATGCAAATTAAAATATGTTCCTTTCTATTCTGGTCAGTTCAGACCTCTATATGTTTTTGGGTATAGAGTTGGAAAATTTTGGATGTTCAATTGGTTTTATTTATGCCTTGCCTACTTTAAGGTAAGTTTTCTGTGTATTTTTACCATTACTTCAGATTTTTCACCCGTTAAACACCCATGTAGCTCTGACATTTGAAAAGTCAAGTTCTGTGCTCTCCCCTTCTACATATGTGTTTTAGCATTTGGAAATGAAGATTGACGACCCATGTAAATAGGCCTTGCTTTCAGAAAATGAGTCCTGAAAGACCGCGACACTTAACTTTTGACTTGTGCCTTGAAACTGTACATATCAGACTGGAAACGATGCAGTAATGTGAGCCTGGGGAATTACTGAAATGAAAACCATGGTCGTTCGTGTCAATTGTCTAATGTGGCTGCTCAGAACAAGGTTTCCATTTGAACACTTGAGTTTTTCAGAGGGTGAGTGAGTTGACTTTGCTTTGAGGGTACACGTTTTTATGCTTCAATGCCACTTCAGGTGAAATTCTGAAGTAATTGTGTTCCAGACTAGTGCTTGCAGTAGAGAAAGTTAATATATGATAGTCAAAATATTTTTAATAGGGAATAAGGTGTTTCAGTTTCTCCAGTCCAGATAAGACCAATTTTTGTCATTTTATCATAAAAAATGGAATTAAGGTGGTAGCTGATGCAATGATGGAAGAGGGTTTGGAGTACCGTTGAGGTTTTAGTTCCATAAGTAAAAATCTATTTACTCTTTTAAACAGAAAAAAAGTCAAACACAGACAACACATTACCTAATTCCTATAGATTTTTTTTCCCTTTTCTTTTTGGTAGTATTAGATTCTGAATTTAATTCTTCCCTGAAGAGAATCCTCACCGTTCAGTACAAATGCATGAGTTCATGAGTTTCAACAGTAAAGCTCTTTGCAATAAACATTGGTGGCAATAATAAGAGAAGTTAACTTAGTTAAATTTGCAGAACTGTGTTTGACTACTCTGTGTTTTGGCAGCTCGGCCTTTATTTTTAATTCTTGGTAATCTCATTGGGAAGTGTTGCTGAGGGGAGTGGTGAAGGAATGGCAGTCACAGGCTGAGAACCTGACATCTAACTATGGGCTGGTGAGACTGCCTGGCAGTTGTGTTTTGCATGTTCAGTTCTCGGGTTATTAGATGAAAATAATACATTGCTGGTGCCTCACTTATGATCTTTTATTTGTGAAGACAAAAAGCAGGACATTTGAAAACTGACAGGCTTACACAGGAGATTTCCAAGAAGATGGCAGTGCTGTAAGGGATGTACATCATATGGTGATCCTGGACCATATAGTATTGTGTTGCTTGGTGATGGAGAAATAGCATCGTGTAACTGTTTGAAAAAGGAAACTGCTTTTTTGATGGTTGTGATCTTTTAAAATTACCTTTCTATTCAGTTTTGCCTCACACAGTTACTTTAAAAGATTATTCAATTTCACACCTTCTGAGAAAAGTAAATCTTTTTTGTTGTTGTTGTTGTCTATCCCTTATTGTCTGTGCAAGATCCCACCAAAATAAATATGCCCAGAGGAATTCAGAATTCCTGACTGTCTCTGTCCTATCTCTGCCAATCCAAGCTCCATGTTGGAAATAGGGTAATCCATACCTTTGCTTAGGAATAAGTTTGGGGAGCGATGCAGAAAGGAGGTTCAAGCTATCTTTTTTTAAGATCCATTAGTTGGGACTTGTGAAACATAATGAACTGCTTTGCCATCTCTCATTAGGGTTTGCAGTTAAAAGAATAATGTATATGCATGTGATTTGGTTATGGTAATGTAATCAAAAAAACCTTATGGAAACTCCAAAGCGTTAAATTTATCTTCCTGTCTCCCAAGTCTTTGCAGCACCAATTCAGCATTCACAAATTATAATTGGAAGATACAACCTTGGATTTAAAATATTGGATTTGATGCAAAATCAAGTATGGGGTGCTCAAGTGCAGTCTCTTGGTCTTTTGGGTGCAGTTCATCTCTCTGAATTTCAGCTAAGTGCCTGACAGCTAGCTGAGACGAGATACTGACTCTTCCCTGTTGTTAACACAGAAAAAGAGAAAACCTGGCAGCTCCGAGAGCTGATTTCTTCCCTCTTTACAATAACTGCTGCATGAATTGCCCTCTTGAGAGGTCTATTTATCTCTGTGAACTATAGAGATTGCCAGTTTCTAAGGTAGTAATTTAAACTCAGTGGATGCCTTCCTTTATGCCACATTGTTGGCTGTGCTCTACATTTTAGATTTTAAGTTGTGTTAGATCACATTAAAGGCCTCCTTCTCCCCCCAACTTCTCATTTTTATTCATTTGATATTACCAACTTCATCACCAAGGGAATAGCAGCAGAATGTGTCTACCAAAAGCTCCCTGTGCCAAAGCAGCAGAGACAATTAAATCATCTCCTGAAGTCTTGGGAGCTCAGCCAGTGCCTGGTTTCTGCTCTACAAGAAGACTTCCTTGTAATTTTCCTTTTAAAAGATCAATGTCACCATGCTTGCTTAAGTGTGGGGATTGATGGTGTTGGTGACTCGAATCCTGCAGTATGTTTGGGCCAGCTGCTGCACTGGGTGCTTGTGATGCCCAGCTATTGCCATGCCTTTGAACTGAAGGGCACTTCTAGACAGAAGTTTTATGGCTCTTTAGGTCTCAGTTATCTACTCAGTTTTCATCAAGGGCTCCATCTGGCCCAGTGTGCAGCATTGCTAAGTGGCGATGACTCTGTTCATGGGTACTTCTGGCTAGGACTTGACAGAGACTGTGAGCAGCTGCACATCTTACACAAGGCAGGCTCTTTTCATTGTGAGGGAGGAGGTTCCTACTCAGAAGAAACGTTATTTTTGTCTGAGTGTTTAGGGCCTGGGCTCTTTCTCTTAACTCTTGGAATCCAATGTCCTGGGATTTTTTGCCGTTCTTGTAATTGGACTTCCTGGTTATTTGCAAGAAAAATGAAGGCTGACAGCGCCAGTATTAACGAAGCCTGGTTTCCAGTGAATCCTGTTTCGTGGTTGATTGACTTCTTAATCTAATTAATCAACCAGAAATATTGTAAGACTGTGATGGGAACTCATGCCTTGTAAACATCAGAGTCCAGGAGGGAGAGTGACATTTGTAATATCACTCATGGGAAAAGTTTTGCTGAGCTTTTACATCTCTTTGCCAAAGAATCTTCACAGGGGAGAAAATATTTCATACCATTAATCTTCTGTAGATCTTCTGGTATCTAAGGAGGATTTGCCTCCAGTTATTTCCATTACCAGGCCACTGATAAAGTCTCTCTATCCTGCTGTGTTTGAGAATATATCTACCAGTCTCTGTCATCTTTGATCAAAATTAATCAGTGAATGCTGTTACTAGGTGGGGCTGATAGACTGTGGTTGTATGAACCCTCATTCCAGGCAATACCAGTTAAAATAAACATAAATTTCTTGCCATAGACCTTCCTGGCCACGCAACAATAGCTTTTGCTTGCCATGGGGGCTGCAGCGCTTGCTGTCTTCAACGAGTGAGCCATCCTTGTGGTGCCCTGTCGCTGCTGCCTGCCACAGAAGTAGACCTGCTGGTTATGGACGGTGTTGTCCAGAAATGACAGGAGAGAGAAGAAGACTTTGGCACGTTCAGCATCACACAGTGTAGGTTGTTGAGCTCTGCCAGGATCACTGCTCTAGCATCTCACCTATATTCTCCTTGTGAGACAAGACTCGTGATCTCTTGAAAGAGCAGGTAGTTTTAGGGATTTTATTCACTCTTGCCGCTGGCAAGTCTTCTCCCAGGAAACTGTCCAAAAAAACCCCCCAAAACTACAGTTTCTTCAAACTATCTGATTTTTAACTCTCAATAATCAGGTGGAAACTGTGTAACTGAGCAGAAACTAGTGCTTTGTTTGTGCATGGAATGCAGGTTTGTTCTTACTCACTGGCTGAAGTGAACTGGATTTGAATTCTAAACTGTGATTCCCACCATCCCACAGGATTTACACTGATGTCATCGGTGAAGTAGGAGCTCTGTCTGAGGGGGCCAGGGATGAAAGAAATGGAAGCCGAGCTTAAAGCAAGCTTTTGGCTTATGCTGTGACTCAACTTGGCACTGTGTGCTGTGACTTCTCCTTTACCTTTACTTATACTTTGTGTGACCATATATTTTTAATATAAAAAAGTTATGAGACCATCTTCTGTTTAATCCTGGGTGGGGGTGTATTATTTTCAAATTATGTAAAAATATTTTCAAATATTTATTTTTAAAAAATTACCTACCAGGTTTTTTTTTAATGCAAATGTTTGCATGGGGAAAGCAAATGCAATTTAGGAATGAATCCCAAACCATTCCTAAACATCTACACGTCTCTTGCATTGTAAGAAGAGAATCAATACTGTTTTGAGTATCAGATTAAATTTCCTTCCCAAAGTAGTTTCAATAACACATATATACATCTTTGAGTTGTGTGTAGTAGTTTACATACATGGAGAGTGTAAGGAATTAAAATACTTAGAATGGTGGCATTTTTCTCCTTCACTTCGTGCAGACAACAGAGCTGCCTGTTAGGCAGGGGGAATAAAACATGTAGCGTGGGGAACCGGGTGGGAAGGGAAAGTGTCCAGGTATTTCTTAAACCCAGAAATTTCTATCTTTCCACACCAATACAGCGTTGCATATATCAGTATTGCTGCTATAGAATAAGTTTAATTTCTAACCTTGTAAATGGACAGTAGCTTTTTCTGATGGAGATAAAGGTCTCGACTTTCAAGACAGGAATCGAAGCCTTGTCCACACTATTGCATGATGTACCTCGGTTCTGCAGCTTTCTTCATTTAATGTTCATTTTGCAGTCGTGTGTTGGAAGCACGCACTGGAGCATAGAGGCTGCGATTCTGTACTTTCCCATCTTTAAGAAGAAGGTTCAATTTGAAATAGTTTTTCCTGAAATTAAGAGCATTTACAAGAATTTATAATTTTTATATTTTATTAATATTATTATTATTTATAGTTTTCAATTTTTTGATCTGGTTATTCTCAGGGTAAAAGCTGAAGAACATGTTTTATAGGGCTGAGACTCCAGGTTTATAAACGATGTCTAGGGTCTTCAAATATTATGGATATATTGATTTATTTATTTTGATGATGAGTAGAAACACACATGTAGGAATATGCTGGCAGTGCGATCTTTCTCTAATGCACTGAGAAGAAACAATCTAAACTTTCTGCTGCGAAATACTTGAAGCCTCTGTGTGCCTACTGGGCTTTTCTAAGAGAAACAGGTTTTATCATTAATATTGTGAAGAATTCAAATTTCAACTTTTTCTTTTTCCTCGATGGGTCAAACCTGGGAACATAAAAAAACTCGCAAAATCTCCTCCTTCCATCCCTCACCTCCCCTGCTCATTACTCCAAATTTACTTTCATAAGATTTAGGCTTGCTTGTGTTCTGTTGTGGCAGGTTTCATTCACTGTGGTGGGAGTCAGACCCCTTCACCTTTAAACCCTTCATAGGAGTTGGACCCCTTCAAACTTTATCCTCCGATATTTATCACAGGATGACCAGTTAGTCTAAAATTAATAGACTGAATTTTGTGATGGACCATGTGGCAGGTGACTTAATGATGCAGAAATGGAAATTTAATGTCATGCTATTCAAGCTTCTGCTTGTTCTCATTTATTTTTATTTTACTCAACTATCTGGGAGTTACACAGCATCCCCTGGAAATGCTTAATGAAGAGCATGAAGGAAACTGGCCAGGAATAACAGTGACAGTCTCGATGTCACCTGTGTTAGAGGCCAGATCACACTGTACTGACGTTGCCCGGCAATAGGCTGGTGGGGATGCACTTACGCTGGAGGAAAAACAAGGTTTGAGGAGCATGTTTGGAGGCTTTGCTGAGTTTGCTGTGCAGCGCGTTGCTGTTGAATCGTGGCTCCTGATGGCTGTTTCCAAGGAGGTACAACATATTGTCCAAGGCTTGAGGTGTGTTTTCCTTCCTCTTGCCTCTCCAGCTTTCAGCAGCGTTGCTTGGACGGCTGCAGTGCTTGCAAACAAAAAGCCAGATGGAACTTTTTTTCATCCTAGCGAACATCAGGCTCCTTTCCCTGTAATGCCGAGTCATGCAGAAGGAAGGCAGAGGAGACAGTGCCCTGCTTGAAGAGATCAACATTTAAAGATGAGATGTGACAAGGATGTGTAACTGTTGATGAGAATAAAATGGGGATGAAAGGTGAGAATAACAGTGGAAGATGATGTGAACAAGCAATTGCATGGACTTAGTTTTGTGGAATTACTTAGCCTTGACCTACCTAATTTCTTGATCACAGGAAACAAATCAACCACTAAAATAGAGGTAATCTCTGCTCTTCCCTGCCTTAGTGGTTACCAGCTGCAGAAGCCCTGTCGGTTTCATGGGAACAGGCCCAGAGGGGTGTCCTTAGATGGAATATAGTCAGGGCATCATAAAGAGAGGATAGTAGGAAAAGATGATTTAAATCAAATGCTTGTTTGCGGCTGCTGAAGGACTGCAGAGTGCGTATTGTAAGAAAATAAATAGGAAAAAAAAAAATCAGTTTGTGCCTCTATTTCTGCTCTGGTGTTTCTGTAGGTGGTAGATGACTGGAACCTGCAGCGCTCAGCAAGAAGTTGCTGTTGTGTGAGCAGTGGGGGCTTTCCTCGGTGCAGGGAGGCCGGAGGGGAGCCGGGGAGCAGGCCCTGCGTGGGCGCAGGCACCGCTTCCTCCTGCCTGAGGAGAAACTGTCGAGCACAGAGAAAAACAATGGCACTTCTAAATGTGGCAGCCCATGCCAAAGGAGCCTGCTTTTCCTCATGGTGTAGATTCAGGCGCTTGGCTTCAGACAGCTGTAGTTACAGCACAGGAGGGACAGGGACGGCAGAGCAGGGCCGCCTGGTGCCTGTGTGATCGAGCCTACCTTCCTCGCCTCCCCCCGGGGGTAAAAGAGGCCCTGTTGCTACAAGAGCATTTTAGGAGATTTGGGAAATGGCTTTTAGTCAGAAGCATAAGGCCAAGGTGGTAGCACAGCCCATTTTCCCCTCAGCTTTGTAGTTCAGGAGTCTCATCTACCAAGAAAACCCTGGTCACAAATTTTGGGGGTAAATATACCTGCTCATTCTCAAGCCTAAAGGGCAGGTGCCAGCCACACACTCCTGGTGTATATTAAAAAAAACTGTTTGTTTCTGATCGTAAGAAGGAAATGGCAAGATCATTAGAGGTGCCACAGGGGTAGAGAGAGGTACGTCTGGGAGAGGAGCTGTTGGTGGCCTGTTGGGTTAGTCTTGCTGGAAGGTAAAACGTGGCTTAATTGCATGAGATTTTCTGTTGTTGGTTTTTTTTGTTTTTTCTCCTCAAGAGCCTCTCGAGCTTTCCATCGTTTGAGCACAGCAGGCATCTGTGCGATTACTGTGGCATGATGCAAAGAGATGGGGGGAGAAAGCGTCGGCTGGGGGATCCTGGCAAACATTACTTAAACCATTGGAGACGTGCGGCAGATTGACTCCCCCACCGTCGCTGCTGATAATGCTGCTTGTAGAGCTTGTCAGCATTCCAGATTCCCCTTTTTATAACCATTTAATTACTGCCTGTATTGAATATCGCTGGAATTCACCATTGCAGCTAATGCTCTAGAAGTGCACTGTAGACTCTAAGAAAGTGGAGAATGTCAAGCAGGCAGCCAGGCTGTAATGAGTTTGCTCATCTTGTTAGGTAACATCTCAGTAATAACCACAATAACCATTCTGTCTGTTCTGTGTGTGGGTTTTTTGTTTGTTTGTTTGTTTTTTTCAGGATATCGTGTCCTTCATTTGATGGAGTTTTCTTTTCCATTAAATCCACAATCCCTTTCTCAAAATTGAATTCTAATTACATACATTCTGTCTTTTACTTTCTTCTATCTTCCCATGCATGACAGAGGGGTGGTGGTGGGCCATGGGCATGGGCACCTCATGGCTGTTTTATCAGAGGCTTCCCCCTTTGCATGGAGCAGAACAGGGCAGAGCTGCTGCCACAATTTGATCTGCCTGTGGTGGGTGCTGAGCTGCTGTGAAGCAATCTGAAAATACAGATGCGTAGCACATGCTCCAAATGCTGTAAAGAGATTATTATCAGGGTTGCAATATTTCTGTGTAATGGTAGATAGAATTTCTGACATGAACGTGTTGGCGTCATTCACTATGGCTCAACACGTCGCTCACAGGATGCTTCGGCTCTTGCTGCTGTGCTTTCCTATGGGGACACAAAGTGACAAAACACAGGCCAGGAGCCCAGGGCTCTGCTGGGGTGGGAGAGGCGCTGGGGCCCAGTGAGAGCTGCGAACTTATGTGCATGGAGCAAAGGGTGAACAGCGATGGTAGTTATCTCCCTGTCTCTTCTTTTCCCTCCTTCCCCTCTGCAGCAGAGTTTAGAGGCTGAAAGGGAAAGTGAGGTGTTTTGGTTAGGGAATGGAGCAGATTGGCACTTATTGGGATGGGTGAGAGAGGGATGTGCAGGGTGTGTCTGTGTGAGGAAGGCAGGGAAGGGGCTGGGACAGATGCTGGTGTGAAGGGGAGACTGCTGCTGAGCAGTTTGTGGCAGAGAAAAAATCCAGATTTGGTCCAAGTGGCTGAGGGGGTACGGCCACTGTGATCAGATCACAGCTTCTGGGGGACTGGGGAGCCAGAAATCTCTAGGTTTCCCATTCCAGCATCCTAGGACATGGTGTATGTTACGTCTATATATTACTATTCTGGCTTGTGTATATATAGTTGGTCTGTTACTACTAAATTATGTCCTCAACACTTTTGTTGAAGAGGGCTTTCTGACCATCGATCATTAACATCACTGCTTGCTAAGCACAAATCTTTAAGGTGCAGAGCATGAGCCAGATATTAGAGGTTGTAAACTAAACTGAGGTGTGGAGATTATGCTATCAACCTGGAAAGATTCCATGAGTCTTTCCCGCCCTGTCTGTGAAGTATATGATGATTTGGCCCTTTGTTGAGCTGAAACAAGGCAGTGTTAAAAACTGTTATAAACAGTGTGAAAAATAGTCTTGAGGAAGCTGAAGTGACCTCGAAGGACTCTATTTACTGGCACGTAGTTCTGGACTGGTCTTCCCACTTTCCAGTTTATAGGGCTTGTACATTCTCCAGTCTATTATGCATTTAATAAAAGAGTTACAGAATAACCCTTGGTTAAACAAAGAGTGGATAAAGCCCTCCAGTATTCTCAGCTCCTAACTTCTAGTAACTAGTGGGCTATTATCTACCCGCCCAATGAATAATTTTCTGACAGTTCCTGTGGTAGAAGAGGTATAAATATTACAGGCATACCTCCACCACTAGCTAGTTTAAAATCATCTCACAGCTCTGCATTTCTTTTCTTAAATGCAGTAACCAACCAGGCAAATTAGTCTTAGGTTTCCTCAAAAGTGTTGCTTTAGGCGCTCAATCTGCCACCAGCCTCTTATAGGCTCTGCAAGAGAAGCAACTGCACAAGTGGTCTCTAAAGGGTTGCAGATAGGCACAGTATAAATATTGAATTGTTTTTTAGTTTCTGACATTTGATGAAATCTAGAGTTTCAAAGTTGTCCTTTAAAAACAGGAACACAAACCTACTATAGCAATAAGCCCAAAGGTCAGCTTACTTATCTGAGTGATCTCCTCAGTGATACGTCGATAATATTCTGATGGCCTTTGGTGTGCAAGATGAGAGAAGAGTCACCCAGACTTCGGGGACACAGACAAGCTGGTGTTTGTCATTTGCGGTGAGCTATGGTCCTTTACGGCTGAAGTCAAAACTTTTCCAGTGATTCCATTTGGGATATTTCTTGGTGAACTGGAGTGCAACAACTACTCATGCACCTACCTGTCAGGGTTAGTTTTCCTCCCGCTTCTCATTCTTTCCCTCTTTGTAGCCTATTCACATCTTCAGCTTTGACTATTGGACCTGATCTAATTCACATTGAAGATGAACCTGGTGACTTTAGCAAAAGTTGTAAGTGATACTGAGATCAGAAGCTCTTTGAGGCAGAAATCGTTCTTGATCTTTATTTTTTTTTTTTTTTGCTGTGCCCCTCTGTGCTGCTGATAGGATGGAAAAAAATAAAAAAAGAACTGATATCATCTGATTGTGCTCTCTGCAAGTAGCGAGAGAGACCTGCCCTTGAACTAAATAAAGCAAACAAACCTCAAACAGATAGTTATCCCTCTTGTGTATCCCCAAGC
This sequence comes from Nycticryphes semicollaris, assembly GCA_013400055.1. Classification (NCBI taxonomy): domain Eukaryota; kingdom Metazoa; phylum Chordata; class Aves; order Charadriiformes; family Rostratulidae; genus Nycticryphes; species Nycticryphes semicollaris. Next base: position 175,758 of record VXBJ01007310.1, read on the forward strand.
CTCTGTAAAAGCACAGATGATCTGGATTGAAAAGCTGTGCTTTCAGCTCTTCTTTTCAAAGGTACTCCCACACTGGAGCATAAAGAAAACCAGTTATGCTAATGGCAAGCATGCACATACACCATCTTTCGCTTTCAGTTTGCCTTTGCTTCGCCAAGCTTATTTACTTTTGCAAGATTATTATTCTCAGGATTTACAGGACAGACATATAGGGAGGATTTCTTTCCCTTTTGTGGGAACTGGCCTGAATATGTGAGGCCAAGGCATTGAGTGTGAGGTTCACCAGAGGTGCAGTTAACCTGCACGCGTATGGAGGCCTCTTCCTTGCATTAACAGTGCCCAAGTCAGTCCCCCTGTTGATACAGGTTGTGGTGGGCATCCTTGTCTAGCTAGGTGATCCCAGTTGCTTGAGGTACCCTTGCTTCAGGCAAATGGTTTTAATATATACATATCTGTTTATCTATCAGCAGAGTTCAAGCAACAACTCCAGTGCAAAATCCTTTTATGTCTGAGAAGGTGCTGAAAGTTTAAGTCTTGGTGGAGTCCCTGCACGGGAAACACCAGAGATAACAACACAGGGAAAGTTCTTGCCGCTATTAACTGCAAACATATCCTAGCAACTGTATCACCCTACTCCTATTTCCTTTTCATCCTCATGTTTTCCCCGTGTTTTTACAAACAGCACCTGCTGCAACTGTCTCTGTTACAGGGGAATACAATACAACTGTAACAACACTGGGAGATATGTGCATAATTTTTTACGTAGGCTCTTCTGCCTGCTTATTTCCTTGTCATGTCCCTATTGTCTCTTAACTTGTACTTGATTTTTAAGCTCCTTGGGAGGGGACCAGCTTTTTGTTCTGTGTTTGCACAGCATCTGAGGCTGTCATGCCCTGGCTCTTCACTAATCCTGCTAAGTGCTCCAGTACTACAAATGGCAAACAAATTAGCATTCTTCTCACTGATTAAACAAACCATTTTTTCTGTGATGATTTGAACTGGGGTTGCATTTCATTACAGCCCTTTGAAGCTCAGCTGGGAATTGCCAGGTTCTTTTCCAACCTCTGTTATCAGCCTCCCCTACTAGTTGACCAAAAAGTACTTGTCAGGCAGTTTGCAGACTCTGAAAAACAATAGTTTGTACTATTTTAACCTGGCTTTGACCTAACCTGGAACAGTCAAAACTGGCATTTGGTATAGTGAGTAAATATGTCTTGATGTGCCGAGTCAGCTGCACTTGCTGTTCAGCAGCTGCTGACAGAACCTGTGTCTGTCTTGTCCTACAAAGACGTGGCTGGACCACGCTGGCCCTGGCATCAGCGCGATACCAGGCGAGTCCTGGTAATTCTCTGTAATAGAGCCTGAATGAAGCAAAGAATCACTGTGCCCTTAAATTGAAGATTAATGTGATTTTTTTCTGGGACAGAAAACATTGCTTGTTTTCTGGATGGATAAAGTGTCCACTGAAACAGGATTATATTTACATTATTATTGCAGGACCATCTGTGAAATAGGCTTTCTGTACTACAGTAAAGAGCCGTGACCCCTCACAGCGTTATCTTTTAAGCTGCATGCTAAACCCACGGGGGCTTATGGCTCAAAGCTAATGGGGATTTAACTTCTCACTGAAAGGAATTTGAAGCCTAACCCTATTTAGGTGCTCTTTGCTCTCATTGATTAAATGCCCAGTCCACTGCAAGAAACCTAATGGAATCATAACTATATGAATTTTCTATCTGACAAAAGGGATGCTGAGGGACACTGTGCAATATTTATTAGAAAAGGAGTTTGATCATAAGTAGACATTTTAAATCAAAATGTCAGCTCAAAGTACTATTTCATTTGTAGAGAAAGAAATGGATTTGAATGGGAATGTATTTTTCAGATCACGCCACAAAAACATTTCATGGGGAAAAAAATCTGTTTCTGAATTCAGGATTTTTATGAGGATTTTCACTGCTTTCCTTGTTCCCTGAGTTCACTAATTAATTTCTGAGATCCTGTCTGCAGGATAATTTTAAACTATGCTATTTAAAAACAATAAATTTCTCCCCCCCCCCAAAAAAAGAAAAGAAAAAAAAAAGTCTTTTATTTTCATCCTCAAATTGTATTATGCACTGGAGTTCCAGAAGGACCATATTCCATCAGGGATCATTTGTAGTTAAGATATAGTAACTACAGCTCCTCAGGGTTGAGGATAGAAGAGCTCTCATCTTGGGAAGAGACTTTGAGCTGCAAAGAGTGGCACGTGATGCCATGGTCCTGTGTCAGCACAGCTGGGTTTCAGTAGTGGTGTCTTTGGGTGCTGTGATTCTGAGAATTTCCTGTGCTCAAAGTGCTGGTTCTTTCTGAATACCTTTTAGGTGGTGCTAATGACTAGTGTGCTTATTCTTTAATTGTTGTCGTTTGTTATTAGGGTTTTGGTGGTTTATTCCTAGAGAAAATCATAATCCCTGGCCAAATGAAAGGGCTCCATTCAAATGGAAGCCCAAGCACTGAGGCACAAGCATGTGCCACGTCTAAGGGTATGGCTGAACGTTTCATTGTCCTTCTCTTTTCATTGCCCTTGCTGGACATACAGTTGTGATTCCTCCACCTGAATGTCTTCAGGTGGAGAAGAGGCAGTTTAAGACTGTATTTGGACTTCAGAATTAGGCAAAAGTGGTCTTAAGCTATCATTATGACACATTGAAATAAAGAAAAATACCGTTGCTACATTATACCCACCTCTGATCAGAAAAACTCATCTCAGTTCCCCATGATTGATTTAGGGACCTCCTTGGATTTGTGTTTGGTTTTTTTCTTTTCTTTGTTATATATAAGTCTTAAGGCTACTGGACAGGTTTTCTTATGTCTTGTCAGAAAAGTTCTTGGGCTTCTCCTGTTCAACTGTGATGGCACAGCAGCCTGGAGATGGTAGTCTTTGGAGCTAAGTGATTCCAGTGGGTTCACAGTGTAGAACTAACTGGATGCTTCTGCAAATTTACCACTGAACTTTATTATTCCCAGTTTAAATGAGAAAAGGAGAGAGAGGTAGGCAGGCACACTAGGAATTTTAGTCCAAGTCACTGAATTTCAGTAAGTTCATATTATATTTATCTATCTGTCTGTATTTATGTATCTGTATGCATACAGATGTAAGTATTTATAATCACTGGCACTTGAGTGTTCTGGATATGGCCATTGATAAGGTTGGAAACTTCAAGGACTTTCTACAGGGAGAAGAGTGTAGGCATCATGAATCGGTTTTCACTGGTAGTGGGACCCCTTTGGGTTGTTTAAAAATGCAAAGACATAAAGGGGTAGGAATGAAGTTTAGCACTGAGAACTCTGCCACTGACTTACTGCATGACTTTGAGGAAGGCATTTTAACTTGCCTGTGTCAGTTTAGCCATCTGTAAAGCAGGTACAATCATACACAGCATAATAATTTCCCTCAGTGAGTGCCATTTTCAGTCTATCCTGTACTACTTAATGATTTGTGTGACTGCTGAAATAACACCGTGCTCTAAAACCGTAATGCCCTGATGTATTTTTCACATAATCACTAGTGGTTGAAATATTTGTTCTGACACTTGAGATTACTCATGTAAATAGAAAAATTATAGCACGCTGGCAATGCCAGACACCTTGAATTCCATCTGAGTGTGTGGGTGATTGGAGAAGGATCTATAAATACTAACAGAGAGGGGGAACAACAACCATGAGCAGCACATTAGAAATTCTTATTCCTGAGACACTATGACAAAATGTCAATACTGGGTAGGAGGTGGTCCTTGGGTATCTTAGTACTGCAGGTTCACTGACGAAATGCATTTTGCTCCATTTCCCTGCTTTACATGAAGCCACATTCTTCTGTTTTACTTTGTACAGAATTACATGGAGTATGATGATCTAGGGCTAATATCATGTTATTAAAGCCTTTTTTAAAGAAAAAAAATTAACTTACGAAGCATTCTGTGTTGGAGACAACCAGAAGCTCCAGTTTGATTATCAGTGAAGTGACTCATAGGTCCCACAATGCTTTTTCTCAAAATGTGACTGCTGATTTCCACGTTCAGCTTCCAAATTGCCTGTTTCAGACATTTTCCACTTCCATTATGAAAGATTTGCATAGTTCTAATTGTAGAGTTCACAATGTCACATAACAATGTAGCAAATGAGCAGTGTCATATTTTACATAAAAAATGTAAGTTATATAGCTACTGCTTGCAGGCTTTGACAGTAAATTTTTCTAGCTTTTAATTTATTAGATAAGGGACACTTACGCAATGTAGTTTCTCCCTGCTCTCCAGTGGGTAGTGTTTATTTTGAGTGCAAGTTCTTCAAGGTGCTGCCAGTGTCTCCTTTTAGATAAAGCCAAAGCATCTCCTTTTTAACTAAACATTGTACTTCTGGGGATTACAGAATATTTACAAGCTAAAATTTGATTTTCAGGTCATGAAGAAAGAGATGCGTCTGGATTTATTTTTAGAAAGTATGTAACATGTTTGAAAGACAGATAAATGGCTTATGGGATATTGCCATTAGAATTCATGCATTTATCATTAGTGACATATCAAAAACCAGAACTGAATATATACAATTGATTGGAATGGTAACTTTGAAATTTAAAAGCAACTAAATCAATTGAAGGAAGCTGTAACATATTCAGTGTAGTAGGTATGAGTAATGGAAATCATAATGGAAAGTACTGAGGAACACCAACTGTAGAGTTTCTGTTTAGTTTATTATTAATTTGGCAGTTTAACATTTTTGTATACCAGATTACTGACAACCTGTGACTGCTTTTGGTCACTCCATCAGCTCTAGTGCTAGTAAGTGTCGCATAATTAGATCTCTAAACCAAGCCAGTGACCCAGCCTCAGGTTTTGCTGTGATTCTGTGTGACCTAAGTTTGTGTTTGTTCAGTTTCCGTTAACCTATTTTGAACAGAAACATGAAGATCTCACCCTGGCATTAAAACTTGTCCTGCTGCTTCCTTCAGCAGTGTGTGCTGTTAACCTCAAAGACAGACTTAATTGTTAGAACTTGGTGAAGGAGCTGAAAGGGGATGGTTAGAAGTGGCCAGCTCCAAGTGACAGGAAGGAGCAGTGGGTGGAAAATGCTGACTGCAAGCGAAGCTTTTGGGCTGTCTAATATAGACTGGAGGGGGAGTAGGTTGTGTATTTTGCTCATGCTTGCTCTATGTGGAGTATAAAACTGTGGCTTTGTGGAGGAATGAAAATGGATTCATATTTACTAGATTACAGGCTTGGGGAAGTGTGGCTGGAGAGGTCCCTGGCAGAAAAGGACTTGGGGGTTCTAATTGACAAGCAGGTGAACATAAGCCAGCAGTTTGCCCAGTTGGCCAAGAAGGCCAACAGCATCCTGGCTTGTACAAGAAATAGTGTGACCAGCAGAAGGAGGGAGGTGATTGTCCCCCTGTACTCAGCACTGGTGAGGCCACACCTTGAGTATTGTGTCCAGTTCTCAACAAGAGAGATGTTGAGAAGCTGGAGCAAGTGCAGAGGAGGACTTTGTAGAGTAGGGCTGATGACTGGACTTGATGATTCCAACCTGAATGATTCTATGACTCTAAGTGTTTACTAGAGGGGAGCATCACGCCTCAGGCATCAGTAGCTGAATCCAGCTCACATCATAGGCAAAGTCTCAGGAACAGAATCTGAGGGTAAGTAACTCGGAAGATTTTTATTTTTTTGGGTGTTACACAGAGGCATAGGATGGTCTGGGAATGTAATCTCTAGCTCCACAAATGCTGAAATCAGAGGGGAAAAAGGATGTCCCTGGTGCAAGTGAGAAGGCGGCATCCGCATGGGCTGCCTGTGGCTCCTGAAGTTTCTCCTGTAGTTTCTTGACTTTTTTGGTGGCAAGTTACTTTTTTTGAGACCTGCTATGGATAACAGGGTGGCTGATCACTGTGCCCTATTCGAGTTATCAAAACCATGAGATTTCACAGATTGCACCCCTGCATGGCTTCCTGAGAGCAGCCCATTTTCTCCCATTTGATGGGGGCCTGGACATGCTGATCCCTCGATCTGCTGTCTACACAGCCCCTCTTCTTACCTCATTGACAAAGAAATGCTCTGAACCACTCAGAACTGCTGATTGCAAGGTGCTTTGAAAAGGAACTGCCTTAATTTTTTGCATGCAAGACTGTGATGGTGCTTACAGCACTGCTTAATGTTGCTCCACCTTTTTTATTAATGCAGCTGGTAATTGAAAGGAACCCAGTGAAGTATCCGTTATATTTTTGAAATGCAGTAGTTGGTCTTTTTCACCCAGCCTGTCTTGTAGCCCACTGAAAGCTTGAACTTGAAGCCTGGTTGCCTACCAGCAGTCTCTTGTCACTAATTGCTAACGCCCTCCCCTAGGATAAACTTTATCCCAAAGGTAGGTCTGTCTGCTGGATCTTTCTGAGGTTACTTTCAAAACAATCTTGTCTTCCATCTGAAAATTATAATAAGTGCATACATTGAAAGTATTTTTAAAAGATTTTTAAAACAGCCCCTTGCAATTTAGATCCAAGCCTGTCTCTTTAAGAGAATGTACCCCGAATTCAACTGAATTAATTTAAAAACAGCAAAAAATGTAAATTCAACTGAGTTTCACTACAGTATGAGAAGTGGCCCAAGCATAAAGGGGATTTGTAATCTCACAAGGTGTTTATTTTAACTAATTTATATCATTTCCCAGAGGTGGATATCTGATGCTCTTGGCAGATCAAGAGGTTTACTATTTCAAATCCCTTTCAGCACAGGGGAAAGTAGATGATGTTAATGGATGTTACTTGTCTGAACACAGTAACAGATGTTTCTGTAGGAAATGGAGTAGAAACACTCACAAGCAGGATTGTTGACTCGTTTCTGCTTTATGCCCACATTAAAGCTGTTGAAAGGGTCATGGCACACATCTTCAGAGATTATCTGATTCACAAACTCTTTTCTTCAAGTATTTGGCTCTTAGTTTTGATAATAGCTCATCTCATCTCATTTTTATACAGTATCTTCACTGTAGGTTGTGTTGCATTTAATGAAAATTTTGTCTCTAATGGAAAACCTAGCAGGCAAATTCTGGTATCATGATACTGAATTAATTTCAATGCAGCAGACTTTTCTCTAGCTCTGTTAATCTCAGTTCCATTGGCGATACTGTGGAATACTCTGCATTTATGTTGGCATTGCTTGTGCACAGTTCATAAATTTTATGAACTTAAATTCTCCTTTTGGGTACTACTAACTTCGAAACCAGTTGGGGTATTTTGGCCTGTGCCTTACCAAAACTGCTAGACTGCACATTCTCTCTTTTAATGTTCCATCAAGCAACATGACACAACCGTGCTGAGTGATTGACTTGCTTGGCTGATCTGCCTTTCTGAAGGCCATGTACCTGCAGTGGTTCCTTCTAGCTTTTCCTACTGTCCACTCTTTTTTTTTTTTCTTCTTTTCTTTTTCTTCTTGGGACAGTATCACTTTAGCAGCTGTTAGATGGCTCTGAGTTGTTAACTTGGACTTGCAGTGATGCTATCTATGACCTCCGAAGTGTTTGTTTTCATTTGTTTCCTCCTTTTCATGTGGGAACTGTGTACATGCAGGATGGGTCTCTTCTAGTTCTGCATTAGCAGCTCTTCTCAAGCTAACCAAGAATCATTTTTGCAAGAAAAGATGTGCCATGCTCCTGCAATACCCTTGCATCTGGCCTGGTGTACTTGCTTCAGCACAGATGAGTCAAACAGCCCTTTAACACGGAATAATCTGATAAAAGCAATCGATCTCATCGTGTACAATTTTTGGGGTTGAGTGACTCCAAAGGTTGATCCCTGTGTGCAGTCTTAATACATCTTAAGTATGGTGGAGGACTTGCCTCTCTCCTCTTTTCTGAGCCATCTTTCAGCTTTGCAGAAACCAGACCGGATGAAGATGGATTTATGGGAACTTTCTAAAACCTGTCTTTTGGGGGGTATATATATCAGTAACGTTAGCGCATCCTTTGAAAACAGCCTAAAGAGGTTTCTGGGTAGTTGTCGCAGAGTACTTAGGAGAGAATGAATGTATAAAGAGGAGACTGTGCTTTTCCCCTGCAAAGGGGGAATTCCTTGATCATATTTTTTTGAGCAGATTCAGGCATGTTGTTCCTTTTGCTTTCATGTTGTAAACTTACACATCCTGTCCTCATTCCTATAGTAACGAAAGAGCTTTGCTCAGGAGCGCTGGCTTCTCTTCAGTGGTCTTTGTCTTCCTTCCTAGGAAACAGTCTGAATGTGTCAGAGGAGTCCCAGTTCCTCAGAACTGTGTCTGGCCAAGGACCTGACCAAGCTGGTCTGTAGTATTTCTCTCATTAAAAGCCTGGTTCTTTCCCCCCAGAAAAAACAAAGTGAACTGTGAACAGTAACAAAGGATTAATTGTGGAGACTTGGGACTTGGCAGCACTGCCTATAAATGAAGTGCTTTTTTGGAGGCTACATTGCCTGTCTTGCAAATCAAAAAATAAATGCAAAGTATTTCAGTGTGCATCAGTGGATTAATTCATTTGATTGCCACTTCCCTTCCTCTCCTCTTTGTGGGGAGGGGTGCGCCGGAGATTGCAATTTTAATTGCTTGACCGCAGTTTCTAATTAGTGGTGCACCAAAAGGGCATGGATCAGTAATTAGTACTGAATATAAGGATCTCTGAGGTTGAGCTATAGAATCAAATAGATAAGTTTAGACAACTCTCAACTGAAATTACAGTCTATCAGTAAATTGAGTTATAATGATGAAACCATTAGATTTTTTTCTCAGTCCATGCATGTTGGTTTCTGTGTTTGCAAAGAACATTGTGGTGGTCTTAAAGAATGCAGCATTTTAATATAAATATATTTAATATTTGCATATGTACTAGAGATGTATCTATTCTGAAGGCATATATATATACATACATACCTATAGACTAGTTATACATACTTCAGAGTTGTTATACAATGATACGCCTTATTTAATTTTATTAAATTTGAGGGAGTGGGTTAATCCCTTTCTTTGGCAATATATAAAAACAGAGATCTCTATGGTCACTTTCTTTTTCCATCTATACCTGGATTTGTGCTACTGTATCCAAAGGGAAATATAGCTCTTGAGTGTAATGGTCCGAAAACAGAATATTGCCCCCACTATTACTTTAATGTGCAATAGTCTGTATCTTATTTTTTCTGGTTTTAAAACTTGATGATGGAATTATATAGTTATACATTAACATTGCTGCATACAAGATTCTCAGATAGTGCAGTGTGGAATGGGAATATGCTTATTATACATACTGGTCTCAATTTGTTTTTTACAAAGTGGATTAAGAACTGGTTAATGGACAGACTGCAAAGTATAGATACATGTGGGGTCACCATAATTTGCTGTGTGTGTCACCATAATTTACTGATGCATTGGTGTTAAACAGAATGTTCTGCAGTATTTGCATCCCAACTTTAGATGTAATAGGAAATAATTGTTGATAAAACTTATGAATCATCTGAACAGCATGTGCCTTGTTTCAGCTAAATTCATAAACTGGACTTTGGTTATAGACATGTAATGATGGATATTGATGGGGCAAATGGAAAACATTGGATCTGAAATTTAAATGATATAAAAAATTATATAAATGGATCGAGTTCTGATGGCTGCTCCGCTCCAATATTACATTTGTACATTTAAAACATGAAACATGTTTGAATATGCAGCAGCCATAAAATCTGATTTGTAAAACCTAGCAAAATTCAGCGTGAATCTAGAAAGCTGTACTTGTATTTAGTGGGAAGTAGGAATTAATTCATAGAAAAACTACTGAAGTCTATTTCCTTTTTTTTTTTTTTTTTAACAAAAAACCATATTAAGTCATGAATTTATTTTTTAATCCTCCTATAGGAAGATAGTGTCCAGCATTTTACTAGTATATTAATAGGTCTTTACTCATGTAAGTCGCTGTGGCTGAGCATTCATCTCCTTTTGAGAGTTAGTAGAAACTAGATGTCTGGGAGTTCAGAAGTTGGCAGGAGTTTTCATAGGACATTTTTCCTCAAGGTAATTTTCTTGGCTTTTGCTGTGTTTGAGACTCAGCTTGTGGAAAGTGAGTTGTGTTTCTGCTCTCTCCTCCAGCTCCTGCTTCCTCTTTCAGAGGAGTTTCTGAAACGGTGCAGCTGCTCGCCACAAACTCACCACTGCGTCGCATGGAAACTTGGCTTTGTGACACATGGAAGGGGTGGCTCTTTTCTTCTGCACCCATCTCTGGGGAATTAAATTCACATTTTGGGTTCTTGTTTAAGTTTAGAGCCAAATTTTTCACTTTGGTTTCCTTTCTCTCCCTGACCCTCTTTCCTTTCCTTAATGAAAAGATGCTCAGGTCTAATGCATACAGCTGCAGCTGAAAGAGGATAAAAATAACACAGAGGAAACAGCTACATTATTGAGACCTGGACATTTATTTAGCATCACATTTGCTCGCATGTCCCTGTAACAGTGATCAAAAACTGGCTGGATTACTTTTTTCAAGAGACTAATTGATAATCTCTAGTTTTAAAGGGAACAAAATTTTGTCTGCAGTCAAACGTGATTTTTACAGCTTCAGCTGTTCCTCCCATCTAAGTTAATGACAAAACCAAATCCATTCACTGTAAAAAGGAATAGATTCACCACCTCTGTATGTGTTCATTCTCTCTGTTTCCCAAAGGCTACGAGTACATCCAAACTGATGCACCTACTGCTAAAGCCAGTATCTCTGTTGCACTGACTAAAACTCCTTATTTTCAGCATCTTTGAAAATCAGGTTATTTATGGAGTACCTAAGGACAAGCACTGGTTTTGAGAGTCAAGCAACACAGATTTTTACATAATGGACTCTAGGTAGATGTCTACAAAAAGATCAAAAAATCAATCTTAACACCTTTTGCCTTAAATAGTTTAGAGAGGTCTGGCAGAATCCCATGCCAGCTCTTTCCTGAGCAGGGAAGAAATTAATTTCAAAAATCACTCAGACTAGTATGGGAAAAGAAATCAAAGCAGTGGTGTTGGGTAGAATAGCATTTCTAATAAATGACAAATGAGGAATATCCTGTAAAATAACAAATACAGAAGTCCTTATAATTGATATTAACAGATTTTTTAAAAAGAGAGAGAGCAACAGCAAAATGTACATTAATGTGTTTTAGAGAAAAAATGTCAATAGATGCTCACAGAGCCCACACTCTAGTTTTGCACATGTATGTCTCAGTAAAGCTGTTACGAAGCTCCTTGAAAATGCGCTGCTGAAATTACTCACCCTATCTGTGGTTTTCACAGAAACACTCTTTTTTTCTCCATTCCTCTGAATAACTACCCTTGCTTTCACTTTGAATTAAAAAAACTGCAGTCTGCTTTCCTTAATTTAACCTCCTTCTCCACAATGCCCTTTTGTAATTTACCCATATTTTTGCTACTCAGTCATTCCCAGCTTCTTCAGCTGAGCTAACATGATGATCTGCACCATTTCCTTGAAATAATCTCCCACAGCATTTTAATAACTTCCCTAAATAAGTTCACGGTGCTCCTGCCCTTTCGATTCGTGTCGTTGCTGTTTGAGTCATGGGTATAATCAAGTGGCAATAGCCAGTTAGGCAGCTGCAGCTGTCTACGTTGGATATATATGTTTAACCGGGGTGCTTAAATGTGAGTGGTTTTCTTGGCTGAGCTCCATCAGGTTTGTGAAGGAGAAGGAGACTTCTTGCTGGTACATTGGTAGCACATGAAAAGCAACAGCTAAAGTGATCTTGAACTACCAAAAGAATTCAAGAGGGGGAAATGTTGCAATATTTGCCTGCATAAAGAGGGGAATATAAAGTCCAAGTGTGAAAACGGTATTGATTTTTGAATATAAGTAAGATTATTTGGGAAACCTACGTTTGCGTTCCCTATCCATACTGGAAAAAAACATTGGAAGAGGCTGAGATCTAATCTGACACCTTCACTCTCACAAAAGGCTCAGACTCAATTTTATTTCCCAGAGAGAAGTCTAAGAGGTGAACTGGTTTATGTTTACTTCATATATGTATGCACAAGTAGATCAGCTAAAACTGCTTCTCAGCAAGCAGAAATAGCTGTCGAGATCAGTGGCAGGATACTGACAAGTGTGAACCAGAAGCAAGATGTGAGGCTGCAGCACTTGGAGTATCACTGGAACATTTTTAGATAGGGGAATAATAGATTCACTGTCACTTGGTTGAATGTCTTCCTTAAAAGCTTTCCTATAACTCAGCCAGCTCATGGCTTCTGTACAAAGGAATTGCAGCTTGAGGACTTACAGCCTGTGAAATAAAAGTTGTATGGCTCTGCTGGCCTTACACTAACTATATGTTCTTACTTCAACGATTCTGTTCTTTTCCCGTGTTGTACTAGTTCCTCTCTACTGAGATGGGCAGACGTCAGATCTCCATCTTCTGTTATTTGCACAGCTTCCAACGCTGTGATCCTGGATGAGTAGAAATAATAAACAGCGCTGAGAGTTGGTAGAAGTTTAGAGAACTTACATGGGATGCAACTACTGAATATCCATTTATTTATTGCTTTCCTTTTTCTTCTTTTTTTTTTTTTTTTCTATAGTGAAATACATGAGAGAAGCAACCCCTTATGTGAGAAAAGGCTCTCCTGTTTCAGAAATTGGATGGGAGACGCCTCCCCCAGAATCTCCCCGCTTGGGTTGTGCCTCTGCTGACCCCCTGTCGCAGCTTTCACTCTCCATCCACAGAGACAAGAAGACAATACCACTCAAGATGTGCTATGTGACACGCAACATGACAGTGTCAGACCCCGAAAACAGGTGAGCAAAGGATTTGCCCAGGGCTGGAATTTTAGCATTGCCTTGAATTGTTGTTGATCTTTTCAGCGGTGGGGTTGGTGAGGAGGAGCTGGTGGTGCGCTTTGGTCACATGCAGCAACCCAGTGAGGGCCAAACAAGGTTTGGGAAGGGTGGGTGATGGTCTCTGAGTTCAGCTTTTGGGTTGTGCTAGAGAAACACTTCAGTGTGGTAATCCAACCTTATTATTAGAAATAGAATCACAGGAGTTTGTTTTCATCCTGATTAAGTGTCTGGTTTTGAACGAAAAGACACTGTACACACTAATTGGTTACATGTTCCAGGCTGGCTTAATCTAATTCCACTAAATTGCATTTTCTTTTCTTTTCTTCTTAAATGAATGTTATTTTAAGAATGGCCTGTTTTGTCCATTCAGTTCTGGGCATTAAAGTCAAGAATAGGAGAAAAGTTCCACTTACAAGGCATTAATGGGAAATTTCTGTAACTTCTTGATTTTTTTTCATAATGTTAAAAATAGAATGAGCTTTTAATAGCCCTTATTTATAACATATGTGGAACAGCTGCACCACACCAGCACACCCTCTGATCCCTGCTCTAACAGCTGCTAATAAATAAGAGACCAGTCAAGTCAGTAATACAGGCTGATTCTTCCATCCAAATAATGGCCTTTTTGTTTTTCTGCAGTGTGCTGCCTTGCCCAGAAGCTGGGTGTAATGCCTTTGGTTCTCAGCACTTATGTATGGGCATAAACAAAAGTTACATTTTCATTTGCAGAGAAGGATAAGGAGAAGAGGGGAAAGCAGAAGGGGGTTTGGGGAAGACGAGTTCCCCTGTAATCCCTTGCACTGCAGTTCAGAAAGTTTATCAGCAGCTGTGTAATTTTCCTTCGTTGTTTTTTATATTTGTCTGATCTTCTTTTAAGGGTTCTCTTTCCCCCTGCTGTGCTGTATTATTTAGTAGTGATTAACTTTGTTTCTGCTCTTCATATCACCAAGTGATTACCATCATAGTCAGAGATAACTGACCATTACAAAAGTGCAATTGTAAAACAGCAGTCACCCTAGCAGTCCTCAAGTTTAAATGAAGATGGTCCTTGATATCAGCCACTTCTTTTCCCCCTGTATATGTGTATAGCATAACATATTGAGGTTTGACAGCTCTGTCACTAGCTTGAGACTTTGTTGTTCTCTGTGCCATGGTGTGTATTTTTAAAATACCCACACAGGTCAAACATTGTTTGAATCAGTACGATGTAATGATGCTTCACACATTGGCTTCATTCTCTCAGCATTTTTTCCCCTTTTGTGTTTTTTGACTGTATTTTAATTCTCCGCTTCTGTCACTCTCCTGGTCCTGAGATTTGTTTGAAGTCTGGGAGGACTGATTCAGAGGGGGACACACTCATTGCTCGCGACACTCCTGCAATGGAGCAGACTTTTTCAGAGCGTGCTACAAATGTGTGTGTGTTCTTAGGTGTTACGAGGAAGTAACGCGTGGGAGAGTCATATTGCTTATTATCATGGTTTAAATTTTGTGTTGCTGTCATTTCCTGTGGAAAGAGTGACTTCTGACTTTTCACTGTAGTCCAACACAGTGCAGTGCACAGTCTAAGCTGGATTTTTCCATCCAAGCACACAGCACCTCGCCATTGTGCTAGCTGCAGTGTGATAGCATCCCATTGATTTGCATCCTTACCTATTTCAGCGTTCACAGAATCACAAAATCTGAATACTGATTTCCCAGTATTGCTATTACAATGCAGTGACCCTTTCCCACTGGAGTATATCCCAAGATAGTAATCTGATTCCACAAAAATAACTTGATCTTTGTTCACAGCAGAGCCCAAACCATGTCCTTACATGCTTATGACACTTCTGCTTTATAACCCAGTGACCTGACACACACAGATCTTATAACTGATGGTGTCACTTTGCTGGATGGCTTTAGAATAGCACTGCTGGCAAGCTGCCACGGCATATTCTGGCCATAAAAGGGCTCCTTTGCTCTATAGCTGAGCTGAATTTTGTCTAAGATCAAGCATGGATATAGAAAACACAAGGTTTCCCCAAGCAGATGTTTCTCCAGTGCGGGCTGGAGATCATGTCACAGCAGCGTTGTAGGATCAGGCTGAACTGGTTCGGTCTTCAGAATGAGAAGATAACTATGTTAAAAAACTTAGGAAGAAATACCTGATTCTTGGCACTGAAACATCTCCACTTCTTAGAAAGCTTCTTAATAGTACAAGCATGGCAACAGGAAGAAAGATGCAGAGAATCTTAGTGGCATCTATGCCATTCTCCTCTAGACACAGAGGCCATTGTCATATTTTAGGCTGGAAGAAACTGGGTTAAAAGAACTACTACTTAAATCTGTTGTTTGCCTGCATTTTCACTTGTAAGTGTCCTTCTTGGTGGCAGGATTAAAGGTTAATGTCAGACCTCATAGAGGGGCATCCCCTCCCAGTGAAGGTACTTGTGGGAATGGCCACAGCTAGTTATAGCAAAAAGCAGTAAGTCTTATTGCAGTATAAAAAGCTTTTCTTCAATTTCTGGTGATGATATTAAGGAACAGGAGAGGGAGGAAAAAAGGAAATAGGTCTCTGAGGTAAAATTTGTTCTGTTGTTTCTTTTAAAGTCCTGGGGCATAATACAAAGGTAGTTCTGTACACAGCACAGGAGACGTGAAATTCATGGTAGGAATGTGGCTGTGCTGTGAAGCCTGAAAATGCTTTCTCATCTGCTTGTGAAATCACCCTAAAATCCTGCCAAACCCAGGAAGTGTGGGCCTGACACTGCCAGCACTTAGTGTTCACAGATCATGTTTTTCCAGTGATAAGAGTGTAATCCTTAGAGGAAACTTCAGTAGGATCCAATCTTAGGAATCAAGTTATTCGCCATACCTGCTGTCAGGATTTGGCTCTCTGACTGGAAAGGTGTGCTTTGGGTTTGAAGCTGGGAAAAATGAGCCAAGGACAGCTTCCCAGCAACGCAGTGGCAGCACGTACAGGTGCAGTTAATAGACTTCACACCAAGGATACACAGAGAAATAGGTGAACTTCCCACACCTGTTGTCCATTTCAGGGTTGAACTGAAAATTAGTTAGAAGATAAAATCACAGAATCATAGAATCAATTAGGTTGGAAAAGACCTTTAAGATCATCAAGTCCAATTCTAAATCTAACACTGCCAAGACCACCACTAAACCATGTCCCTTAGTGCAACATCTATGTGTCTTTGAAGTGCCACCAGGGATAGTGACTCCACCACTTTCCTGGGCAGCCTGTTCCAATGCTTGTTAACCCTTTCAGTGAAGAAATTTTTCTTAGTACCCAATCAAAACCTCCCCTGGCACAACTTCACACCATTTCCCATCTACCTGGGAGAAGAGACCAACCCCCACCTGGCTACAACTTTCTTTCAGGTAGTTGAAGACAGTGATAAGATCTCCCCTCAGGCTCTTTTTCTCCAAGCTGAACAACCCCAGTTCCCTCAGCTGCTCCTTGTGCTTTAGATCTCTCACCAGCTTCATTGGCCTTCTCTTGAGATGCTAAAGCCATTCCAAATTCACCAGGTATGTTTTAAAGGTGGTAGAAGAACTGGGTGGAATCCTGGGTTCTGTGCACTTAGCTGTGACTGAGAATTCCCTGAGCTTCCTGGGACGACAGGGGGGGGTGAGTCAGACTGAAATGTCTGTACTCCAAACGCAGCTACAGACTTAAGCTACTTCATTTCTTTGATTAATTTATATTTTGTTTGCATTGGGAAGTACTGATTCACTGAACAAAAAAAAGAATTTGCAATATTTATTGATTCCTTTTGGCACATTCTGTTTGAAAATGTTTTTCTTGCACTGTATAATAACACACCAGAAATGCACAGTAACAGGGTCAGTGGGGTTTAACATTTTGTGTTGTAATTCTTGTGACATCAGTGGAGAAGTTATGTAAGCATGAAATGTCCCAGTGCAATTCTAAAATGAAATTTCAAAATCTCAAATTTCAAACAAATTCTCATGAATTTGGATGTATTTAATCTTATTATAAGGCATAAAAAGAATAGTTGACACTTCTTCAAAATAAAAACTGAGTTTCAACTGGATTCAATATGACATCGTAAAAACCAGTCCTTGTGCCATAAATCTTGAGCCATGAATGCTGATAAGAAATGTAAGAAATTAGCAGAGGAGTGTGAAGATGAAATAAAAAGACAAGCATCTTTAGAAGTCAGGGAGTTGTGACACTAATACAGGGCAGCGCTACCCAAAGATGTACTTCATGAATGTTTTTCTGATGCATTTTCAGCTGTGAGGCTGATTGATTATTTATAAATGTGATGTCTGGAGTACTAGTAGAAACTTCATGCCTTTTCAGTAAAACTACAATAGATGACTGTGTGTAGTTTGGAACCTGCCAGCATTACCAGTTTCACTGTTGATCCAAAGCACAACTATTTTTCTTTAAAAGGACTACAAGACCTGAAAAGTTTGGCCTTGATGTTAGGAAGCATTTCTTTATTCAGAGCGTGGTCAAACACTGGAAGAGGCTTCCTAGAGAGGTAGTTGATGCCCCAAGCCTGTCAGTGTTTGAGGCATTGGGACAATGCTCTTAACAACATGCTTTAACTTTTGGTCAGCTCTGGTCAGGCAGTTAGACTAGGTGTTTGTTGCAGGTTCCCTCAAGCTGAAATATTCTATTAAAATACTCTATTCTGTTCTAAGAAGGAATGACAGACATTTAGCTCCTGCCCTCTTCAAGCTCATGCTGGTATAATTTAAGGATGACCAACAGGGCAGGAAGTCAAGTATTAGGCAGTGCAGAAGAGTCTGAATATCTGGTTGATGAAAGCATGGGCTGGCTCATGCCTCCACCCTGCCTGTTTCCTCGTGGTAGACAGGACCATACTTTGATGTTGCCAGGCACAAGCAGACACTGGTATGCAAAGCAAAGGCTGGATTCTCCTTTGAAGAGCAGTGTGGTTTAGTTGTGTAGCTTTGCAGCCCAGTTTCTTCCCTCACCGACGAGGAAGCAGATCCTCCGAGTTGTGTACCTGGTGTAGGGCTTGCAGAGGGCAGGGCACTGTGCTGTGGAGGGTGTGCCCATGGTACTGAGAATGAGTTATGGCTGCTCCTGCTGTGGTGCATAGGTCCCATTTGTCTGTCTTTTTGCCTCTTACCTCTTAAGAGGTGGTTTGCTAAGACTCAACCAATGACACTGGCATGGGTGGAGTGAGGTACTGGGCAAAGGCTGAGCTCTAGACCCAGGACTAAGTTGGTGAGGGACCATTTCCATTACCGTGCTGGCACTACTGCAACACACTGCAGTTGCATCAGCCCTGGGTGGAAATCAGTGGTTCTGTGGGGCTTCCTGGGGAGGCAGAAATCTTCCCTTCCTAATGGACAGCACAGATTTAGCAGGACTGGCCTCAAGTTTAGGAAACATGAATCTTTTCTCTATTATCATGTTCTGTATGGGGACAAAAGAAAGAGAAAGAACCTATGCATGCATGGGGGATAGAAAAAAAGATAAAGATACTATAATGGGTGCATTACCAGTACTAAAAATCCCTCTCCACACCTCCCCAGGGAATCTGTGCCTTGTTCCTTGTGGTGTTATTGAGCTGCTCTCTGGCTGTAGACAAAATCTCTGTGAAATGGAGAGATTGTACTTAATTTGCAGTGCTGTTGTAAGCTACAGCTTGAGATCCTTGGATGAAAGGCATATAGCACTTAATTATCATTATTGGTACAGACATGTTTTGCTATTTGAATATCAATAAGTTCTTTGAAGAAGTCATTGAGCCTGCTAGAGTCAAAGTCCTGATTTATATCAATAATTTTTGTTACTGTGGTTTGGTTTTTTTCCCGGTGGGCTGTGTTTATTATCTGTTTAGATTACTGTTAGACAAGGGAAGAAATCAACAGTCCCAACATTAAAGTAAAGAAACTTGAAAGGATGTAATTCAAATCCCAAAAAGAACAAAAATGCCGATAATCAGGGGAAACTCTGGTTGACTCTCCCCTCACCCTTAAACCTCCCTTGTTGTGCTAGGCTATCGCAGTGTGCACAGTCTGCTGTAGAAGGATGTACTACCATAGCAAAGCCCTTTACATCCTTGTCCACAAAAGGTGGCAAATTTAAGATCAAGGCGAATGCGGGAATTTAACCTTAGCTCCCAACTATTTTACTGTTATAGATCCAAATACTCCTTTTATGTAAAGTTGTCCTCTTCTTGTCATGTTCTTGTTTGTTTATAGCACTGCAACTGCTAATCTGCCCCTAAAATCTAGTCTTTCCTGGAACAGATGAATAAGTAGCAGCACTTGAGATTTATCTACTGTTCTCTCTTTTCAAGCTGAGAGAAGTTAGGTGATTTAGCTAAAAAGGCATTTACAGAATTCCCTTCAATACCCTGAGGATAGGAGAGGGAAGAAGTTGGAGTGTTGGCAGAGGGTGAGGAGGAGTGGAGTGGAGGGATGGAAGAATGGCCAGGCAATGGGGGAAGGCCTCCTCTTTGATACATTACCATGTCCTCTCTGAGAGCTGCATGGCTGTGGGACCTTCCTTGGTAGCTAGGGTCAATGCATTCAGGGCTGGGGTTGTTAGATGAGAGACCCCGGAAGATTGCATTTCTTTTCTTATAACAGAATTTTGGGGTAAATCATTAGCTGCTAGAATTAATAATTGGTTCAGGCTAGGCTGTCTGATAGTCCTCTATTATCTACATTATCTGCTTTTCAGGCAGCTCTGCAATTGCTGGTGTATTTTGGAAGCTGCAATCATCTGTCTCGCTAAGGGGCAGTTTTCCAGCCCTGTAGGAACTGGAGCTCTGAAGCCTCTAAGCAGAAAGCGTGAATTTTTTATTTTGGGTTTTGGTTTGTTGTTTTTTTTTCCTCATTATTAGGAATACTTATTTTCAGTCTTTTGTGAAAATCCCCTCCAGCCAAAGAGGTCATCAGGCTGGGTCATATGAACATATGTCTTAGTCTCAGTCTCTTCTCAGCCTTCTTGGAAGGTCACTGAGATCAGACACCTCTGTAGGACTGCCCCTTCTGTTAAGATGAGCGTTTTCATCTCTCTTGAGTCAAATCACTAGCTAAGCTTTTTGGAAGAAAAAAAAAAAACTTCACCAGACAACCTAAAGGCCATTTTCTGCAAAACAGTCTCAAGGGTATTCATTTACACAAACACATCAACAAACGAGGTTGAACTTTGGATGTTCACTTACATTTATTTACTTCAGGTTTAATTTTTGTTCTGTTAAATCATGTTCTAATGTCCTAGGGACCTACTGTAGTCTCTGGGTGACAGTTTGAGAAGTGAATTGCTGGGGGAATGTGCCAGGATTTGGGGACACAGTGGAAACTGCTGAGTTTTCCTGCAGTGTAGAACAGGATAGTTACGGCAAGTTGTGACTGACCTTCAATCTGTGCATGTTCTGGTGAATCTGGCATTAGTCATGTCTCACTTTCTTGAAAAACAAGTTGCATCTTTTCCCCTGATGTAATGACATGGGGCTTTCTCCCCTCCCCATCTTTCTGGGGTGGACAGATGAGCTCCTGGTGTCCTTCCTGACTCTGGCACAAATCGAATGGGAATGGGCAAAGCTCCTGCACGCGCTGCTCAAAAAAAGTGTCTGTGCATGCATGCAGATATGTGAGTGCAAATAAAACTTTGTGTGTGTGTCTATGTGTGAACAGGACCAAATGTGACCTGACAGGAATAAAATGTGTCACGGTGTGTGGGTGGCAAGGAAGGACATGTGTGGTGTGGAGGTGGCAGTAAGTGAGGCTGTCAGAATGTTTTCAGCTGAATTTTTAAACAAACTTTTAACTGTAGTATTTCCTTTTGTTTTTTTTTTTTTTTGTTTGTTTGTTTGTTTTTTTTTTGTGAAAATATTTAAATAATGAGTTGATGGACCAAAAGACGATATGCTGGTGGGTTTTTGTGTTGTATTTTGGAGTTCTTTTCAGTCACTGCTTCAGTTAAGGGAGTTTTGAAAGTCATAGAATTTTAATGTTTCCAACCAGCTTAAACTGTAGAGGATTGAACTGAGGAATGGAAGTAAGAGCAAAGTAACTGAAAATTAATTGGGGAGGGGGAATAAGAAGAAACTGGCTTGAGAAATGCATGGAGAAGGAGGGAGGAGAACAAATTCTGAAAAGGTGATGGAGAAAGAAGCCAACCAACACAGGGAAGCGACGAACCAGGAGAGTGAAAACTGAAGGAGACTTTACTTAGTGAACATTTTTGCAAAAAAAATAGAAAAATCAAAGCACTGCAGAGATGGAGGAAGACAAATGCTCTGAGAAACGCATTGCAGACTAAAGGGAAAGGAAGAGTGGTGTGAGTACTGCAGGGCAGGACAGAGGAGGGCAAACAGTTAATCATGTTCTATGTGAGTCTGTATGTAAAGGTATGCAAGTGCTGACATCCGACCTGCCCCTAAATAACGTTAGAGATCAATTTTAACACCCCTGAGATCTGCCAAACAAACAAACAAACAAAAATTTGATATGCAAGGGTTTCAGTTTCCTGCCATGCTCCTTGTCCCCTCAGTCTTTGTGTTATGTCTTGGAGCCTCAAGACCCTTTTTCCTGCCTGGCTGTTGTCCTGTCCTCAGCACTGGGCTTCTCCTCCCTTATCAGCAGGTCTGCAAATTGGATTTCAGTCTTATAGCTCCAATCTGGCCTGACCTTGCCATTAATCAACAAGCAGGATTTTCAGCTGATGTATTCAAAGATGCTCTCTCCTGCACCTTCTGTAGTCACTTATATCACAACAAATTGCAAATTACAGCCACAGCAAGAGCCACTGGTGATGGGTTGCTATCATAGGTGCCCCAGTTCAGTGTTGGTAGGTGCTGAGGTTGGGCTTTAGTGCCGAAGTTGTATGCACAGACTTTGCATTTTTAATATTCTCTGGTCACTTCCAGCTTTTGCATGGTTTTCTGCTGATGGAAATTCTCACTTTCCTGCAGTAGGAATTGGGGAAAAGTAACATTTAAGTTGTTATTTATTCTCATAGCTTACAAACAGCTTTTCCATTGATCTCGGAGTCTGTTAAATGGGAAGATGAGTTTACTGCCAGTAGTGAAAGTGCCAGGAGGTGACCCATGCTGGCGGTCCCTGAAGAGAACACAGCATCACTGGGAGGCTGGTTCCCAGGTGGTGCCCTCTCCCTGGCTCTCAGAGGGCAATAATTGATGCGAAAGGTATTTGTGGGTTTGTCATTGTGGTTGGTGAACAGTCTGGCTTCTGTTTTGCTTCACTTGGCAACTAACTGGTGATCCCTGGGAATTTTCTGATCATGTAGACCATAAAATGGGCATATAAAAAGAATGAGACATTCAGACAGATACTGTTAGTTGAGGTGGACCTGCTGTTAGTCTCTTTCAGGGAGACTTTGTCCTGTCATCCAGGCTCATTTATCCCCTTTTCCTATTAGTCTATGCTCATGGATCATGTCCCCTTCTTTCCTGTAGGTTCTACTACATACAGTGCTGCCTACCAGCAGCAATAACAGTGGAGTTCTTTCCAGAAGACATCTAATTCTTTTCCAAGTCTGTGATCTCTTATTTATGCAGCAGCATGAGACTTTCTACCCTTGTCTCAATTTGAAGGTGTCATTAACCATTATTACCAGCTACAATCAGGTGTTCTTTGCTTAGCCCAGACACAGGTCCAGCTGCAGAAGGTTTGGTTTGCTGAAGAAGATGCTTTGAGGTTGGCTGTGGCTTTGCTAGAGGTGCAGCTTTTGTGGCCAAAACTTTTGGGGTTTTTTTTTGGTTTTTTTTTTCCCCCTAGCATTAATACACATCCCTCTTGCTGTGAAAGATTTGCTTCAGAAAGCTGTGGTCAATGTATTGACTGCACCAATCACAGCATCTTCTAGTCTTAAAGTTTCAGGCAGCAACTTTTAAAGGTTAAATCAAATTCTTACCATGCCTCTGAAATCATTCCTTCTCCAACTCTGCCCCAAGTAACTGACCCCACTGCTCCTTGAAACAGCTGCACTTTTGCCGTGGTTTGACTCTGAGTCCACTATGAAGAGGGCTGGACTGTGTTATCCTGCATTACAAATATTCAGCCCTATTACACCTGGAATTTAAAATTAAAAATCAGGAAGGAAAAAGATAAGAGGCTTATTTGGGCAATGCAAGGAAAGAATCCTGCTTATTTGTTAAGTATCCATAGATATTTAAGGATTATTACATGTTTTTCATAGTTGTTTTGGGTAGACAAGGCAGCGTGTGATGTTATCTGCAGTTTGGTCAGCATTAGCACACCACGGTGTGAGCGAGTCCATTGCAGAACCAAATCCTTTCCTTGCTTGCATGTGGTGTGACTCCACTGATATCCCTTTTACTAAAGCCCAGCTGGTGGCAAATAGAAACAAAATCAACTGTGACAGCTCATTAGTGATACATACACTCTCTGTTTGGACATCAGTCTAGTCCAGCTCCCAAGAAACAAGTAACTACATCGTTTTTACCACCATAAGTTGAAAGTCAGCAAGTAATTGTTAATACACTGGGTACCTGACAGTGACAGGTCTGAGGGACTTTCATGTAGAAAAAATCCACCTGATTACCAAATAGCACTGGCTTGGTAAAATCGCTTTCACCTCTGTTTAGGTGCATCAAATGAAGGTACTTCTTCAGTGTGTCCTGGGGAATTCATTATAAGGCTAAAGTCTCTCTATGGAATATTTTCCTTGCAGATTTTGTTCCCGATTCATCCTGATGCTGCATGTAGAATTGAAAAAGAATCTTGACAGAGTTTTTTACTTATTTTCTAACAAAACCTACAACTACTTAAATGTAATCACTGATTGTGTTCTTCTAAATCCACCCTTATGCTGGAAAGTTTGTACACTCAGAAATCAACAAAATTACTTCCCACAGTTTCATGTGCAGACAATGATGGAGGAGATGGAATGAGCAATTTAGCCCTTGCCCCCTTTTTAAGTGTGCAGTCAGTGGCAAAGTGTTTTGTTCCTGGCTATGCCAGTGCAAAATCAAAGTAACATGATGGACTCGAGTAACTCTGGCTCCAGCTTATCATTAACTTCAAGGGATTTACTCCCCACTTTAATCAGTGACTAAATGCATAATCTGACCTGAGAAAAGACAGAAAGTGTAAATCAGTGCCTGGCTTGGTCCTGAGCCAATGCTGGTGGGAGAATTTCTTTCAAGAGATTTGATAAAAGGTGTTTCTTAGATAAAGAACTCTTCTACAGAAAGAAGCCTTATCAAATGTGGAATGAGTATGGTCTACCAAACATCTGATTTCAACTTCTGATCCTCGGTGAAGTAAAGGCTCTAGATAGTGCAGTGAGGGAGGGAGTTTTGGCCTCTCACATGCAAGGTTATAGCATTTGGAGGCTCTGGGTTTCGTGTCACCCCTGAGTTCTGCAGGTGGAGAAGGGGTTGCTGGAAACATTCCTTGGCTCAGTGGGACTCTTTGAGGAGGAGAGAGAAAATTACTCTTTTATTATAAGGTTTGCCAAATGATCTCTGAGAAAATGTGATATCATTCATATGCATTGCCAAGCTGGAGAGATGCCGTGCATCTTGGCAGCCATCTAGAGCTAACATATAATTCCTTTGGGCTGGTATGGGCTTTATCAGAAGCAGCTCCATATGCAGTATTTACATAACTGTGGTGGAGTGTGAGAATAAACACAGCTGTGGCATTGCCCTAAATATTTCAATTCAGTGGGGAATTGAGGGAACTTTATCACTGAACTGCAGATAAACAGAAGTCAGTAAGCGGTGGTCAGTTCCAGCCAAGGAACAAATCAAAGCTACAATTGCTGGACTGCTGGAAACATTGAGGTGCTTTAGTGCTGGAGTTTGCTAAGGCCACTGGCATTTTTTTGCTTTTCAAAAAATACGGAAATGCCATCAGTCAGCTGTTATACAAAAAGCATCATCCAAATGGACTGGTGAATCAAAGCAGTGTAGGTTGAAAGGCAGAAGGGGGAAGAGTTTATAGGGATGCAGGGCTTTCTGCATATGATGTTCTCAGCGCCTGTGGGTTTCCAGGAAAATTCTAAGTTTCTTTTAGTATCTTCGTCCCAAATGACTGCAGAGATGAAAGTCCTGGATCTCCAGCAGAAATCTGAAAGCCCAGTTTCTTAAAGATAGTGTAGTGCCAAGATCTTATAGTGCCCAAATCTTATGATCTTTAGTGCCCAGATAGTAGCAGAGTTCTGGCAGCTGAACTTTTAGACACTGGTCCTTATGGTATGTATAAGGATAAGGTATGTATAAAAAAGGTGCCCTAACTAGCAGCTTGCACAGAAATGATGCTAGCAGATGTATTCCTCAGGCTGGAGCAGTGCAGCGGATAAAAGGATTCACTTTCAGACCTGTCAATGCAGCATTTATTCCCGTTTTGGACTCACTTTTGAGAAGTGTAGCAGTATTGTCCAATCTTCCTGTCACTCAGCAAAGGGAATGAAGCAGACTTTCTGCAGTTGTTAGTGCAGCACCATCAAACGTTGATGACTGACAAGCAGTCCCCAAAATAGCCTCACTAGAAGTTGCTGAGGGATGATATCTTAAGAGTGCTTTTGCGAGCGTGGCCCACTATGTGTGTGTGCATATGTATGCTAGAATATATACATTGATACCACAGTACAATGTGTATATATTAGAATATACATAGTTTAGAACCACTTAAACAGAATGGTTAAGAACTAACTAAACATTCATTATTTTAGAAGACAGAACTCTTGTAGAAATATTTAAACAGCCACCATCAAGGGAAATACACTTTGATGAAGGCCCAGGTAGCAAAATACTTGTCTGTATGTTAATTCTCTTGCTTTAAGAAAGAACTTAAGTGTCTTCTAAATTGGAAGGAAGCGAGCTGCCATTTGGAAGCCCGTTCAGTTTTCAATAATTTATTTTTAAACCAAAGCCTGCTACAACTCTAACTTAAAAAGAAATGACATGAAGTTTGCTGCTGATCCTTTGCAACTGAAAAAGCAACACATTCTTCTGTGACTTTATAGTCCTCGATCAGCGCTTTGTTTACCACACGATATGCGGTTACTCGGGAGGTGGGAGTTCCCTTATAGAAACCACAGGCTTTGTAAAGAGCATTGTTTCACACAATCCATACAGGGCACTAACATTTTTCAAAACTGGCACAATGCTGCTGTGCTGTGCAAATATTTTTCTTTTTTCTCTTTAAAAGATATATTAAAATGTGAGTTAGAGTGCAGAAAATACTCTAGTTCTGCTCCTGGCTTGTTCCCTGCCTCATCTGGTTTATGCACCTTTCCACTTTTTGGGTGGTGAAACAGGGATACTGTCACTGACCTCATTTGTAAAATGTGTGAGATCTCCTGCCAAAAAGTGCTTTGTAAGTAATAAGCAATGTTTCACCAATTACCACCATGTACTTTGAAAATCCAAGCCTGTATGGTTTGTTTCCCTTGATAGCTGCCTACAAGAACAAGTCCCAACTCAAGCTCATTACGGCTGCCAGAGAGCTGTGTTTCTCATGGGAAGACAGACCAGGGTGTGGTAGTAACCATCATTGGACATTGCTTTACTGAGAAAACCTGCATTATTATGTTTGCTCAGCACTTTCTGAAGAATCAACCCACTTTTTAAGCTACCCAAACAGTGATTTAGGACCCTGAACAGCTCAGCTGCTGAGTTTGGAAAATCATGACCTTTTCTATCTTTAGAGCAGTGTCTACGTGGGGACCTCCTCTTCCCAAAATGGACAAACACGAGGCCAGCAGTCCGTGCTCTCCCAGCCCTGGAGAGCAGCACAGATCAAGTCACCTTCTGTTCTGGATTCTGCTCTGGTTTAACCAATTAATTAAAATCTCTTAATTGTTAGTTAAGCTCCAAATCGAAGGATTTTTTAATTGCATAACAAATATTTGTATTATAATACTGTCTTGAACCTTAACCTGAATAAATTCCAGTGAACTAATTACTTTTCTGCCACAGAAAGGAGTTGTTGTGTGTCCCAGAGTTCGGGCAACAGTACACAGGACAGAATTACGTGCTTAGTCTCAGATTCCAGGTCAAATTTGTGTGGGTAATGGTCAGGGGCAGTCACTGTATATGTATAAAGAAAAAGCCCAACTGTGATACAGAGTTGAGAGAAGGGCAATGACTAGGGCTTGGTTATATAATCACTACATAAAGATAAACCTGACAATTACTTAGTGGGTTATTTAACAAACGTTAAAATAAAACAAAGCTATAAGGAGCACAGAAAGCCTCACAGTAACTAATAACTTCACTGAGAAAAGAGCTGACATAGCTGTAGCTGCCTCTCAAAGCGTTTTTGTTGTTATTAGCAAAGGTGTTGGCACAGGTCCCACCACCACAACAGCGATGGACAGGATTCGTTTTCTTGAAAACTGTGTTCACCTGTGCTTTTCAAACCACAGTGGTGGAGTGGAAGCCCATGGGATGGACTAGTAAGCATGTGTTTTGGGGGAAAAAAAAACCCATGTCTATCCACAGGAGTTTGGAAAACTGTAAAAGATGCCTGCCAGCAGCAATCATATGGTTGTGGTTAGCACTTCCTTGCTCCTGCTGTTAAGCAGGATCTAAATGGAGCATTGAGGACGTTGGTAACTCCTGCAGAAGGCCAGTTGCGGTGAGCTTCTGGTTGATGTTTATTGGTGTCACTGAAACCACGGTACAATCCTAAGATAACTCCTCCATTTGAGTTGAAGGTGGTTTTCATTTAGCTCTGTATGTGTAAAATAAGGACCACGAGAAACTCTGGGTGGGCTGTGATTGCCAGCTAAAGACGGCAGCAGCTTATCCCACCTACTCAGCAGTCATCTCCTGGGCAATTCTGGGTGGTTATCGTGTCCATGAATGGTAATGGGGGAATGCTTTTCTTGCCTTTAGGTTTGAAATTCATATTGACGTTCTAGATGTGGGGTTGCATCAGCATTGGTAGATCTTTTTCTCAAGGATTTTACCGTAAAGTCAGTACAGACCTGGCTTCCATTAAGATGATCCTACTGTATTCAGGTATTGTAAAGGTAAATTTTTAGTGTTAGGTCTTGATACTATTATCCTTCTTTTTAACTCATCACTGACACTAAGCGAGGTGATAAATTTAGCTGCCTAACGATATCTGAGTGAACATAAGTTTTTTTTCCCCCCATTTTTCTAGACTGATTGAAGTTCATTCACCTGATGCCAAGCACACCATCGTGCTCAGGAGTAAGGATTCGGCTACAGCCCAGGCCTGGTTCAATGCCATCCACTCCAGCGTCAATGAACTCATCCCCAGGGTGATTGCAGAGGTCAGAGACCAGCTCGGTAAAACAGGCATTGCTGGAAGTCGAGAGATTAGGCATCTGGGCTGGCTGGCAGAAAAGGTAATGAAAGCATTTTAATTTCTAAGCGCTCTCTTTTTTGCTTGCTCTTTCTTCCTGAATTCAGCCTCTTCTGGAAGTGGGGAGGCTAAATGAGGTTCTGGGGTTTGATTTGGCTTTCCATGGAGACCCCCCTTTCCTTAATGTGCCAATTTGTGTGCTTTAAAAAAAGAACAAACAATAAAACACCAAAAACTAGAAGGTCCCTTAAGTCTTTGCTTCTGTATGACAATTAGCAAAGACTTTACTGGGAAATGAAAAATCACATATTTGACATCATGATCGGTCAAGCTCAGGCATGGGACGTGAGTTACAAAAAACTGACACCAGCCTCGAGCTCCCCTGCTGTTATGTGTCCTGTTCATGTATATGATAAGCCACCTTCTCACTCCCAGCCTGGCAAGTAACCAGTTACTTTGTCCTTGATCTACCTCTCTGCTGTGCTGGGCCACAGGAGCTGGGCATGGTCTGGAGCATGAGGTGGTGTCTCTGCTGTGCCTGGGGGTTTGTTCTGTAATTGTAACCCCAAGTTAGAGCTGATCTTCATAGAAGGCCAATATTGCAATTGCAACTCTTACCCCATGTCTTGCACAGTTTAAGTCTCGAAGTAATTTACCCCACAGGGGAAAGCTGGTGTTAGTTGGGAAAGTAGTTTGGGATGTGTTGACCTGTGGAAAGCCAACCCAGGCATGCACAGGTATGAGATGATCAGGTTTGAAATCGGTAGTCTCAGAATTTGTTTTAGGCACTGTACCAATCGATAAGTGTGGATTTGCCATGGTACAGCATTAGAGTTGTGCCTGGAAATACCTCCCATCCAGATATTTCCTGGGTGTCTTTTCAGAGTATCTTTGCTCCTCCAGCCGAGATGCATGGAAAAATGCCCACTATGTACACAGTGCCCTTTCAACCTCTTCATCCAGCACAGGTGTGGAAAGATGACTGTGACTGCCCTGAAAAAATTACTGTCTGGAATTTTGTAGATAAAATTATGGGAGCCACAGGTACAGGTGCCTGTACCTAGCATGCTTTAAGAAGGCATAACATTAATTCTTAGCAAAATGTGAGTCAGTCCACACCTCTAGTAGTGAGGCAAAAATTGCAAAACCTTTCAGGCAGATCTGGTATGTTTTGCTGTCCCTCCTCCTGCAGAGCCCCACTCTCCCACTCCTCCCCAAAGACAGCACAGCTCTGTGGCCTAGTGTTGTAGAAAATGTAGAAACTGGGTGGAATAATTTGGGGTTAAAACACCAAAGCATTGGTAAGTAAATTTTATCAGTACTAAACTGTACAGCTGTGGGATCTTTAATCTTGTTTTCCCTTTTGTATCCTTTTCTATAAACTTATGAAAAGCTGAATACAAAAGACTCTTTCTGTTGCTAAACACTTCTCTGAAAAGGTAACTGCTCTGTAGCAGATCATGTAGACCTTATATGTAAAATAATCACAGGTTATCTTAAGTGGACACATGGCACACTTCTGGATTATGAATTTCCTCTTCTTACAGTTAATGCACAATATCCATTCACACACTTCTTTCTCCTGTTTTTTTGCCTTATGGACTGAGATCTTGTTTCATGCTACTCATTATGAACAGTAGGTTCAAGATACTGCTGAATTTAGTGGTTGATACTAAAAACACGGGTGTTTGCTGAGAGAACTATGACTCAAGATACTGCTGAAACTTGTGTTGCCTTTAATAGGGCCAGGCTGTGGCTCTGTGTACTTTCCAGTGTATTTACAGCGGTTGTCATCAAGAATTAGCCTTGAAAGATTTGCATGATGTTGTTATCCAATAGTCAACATGGGTTGTTTTTTTTTTTTCACTAAATCAACCATCCAGAGCTGTGCAATAGTTACGGAGTGAGGTCAAAAGTTTCCAGTGTCTTCTCATTTTGGAGACCTGTTGAAAAGTAGAGAAAATCACTACATATGGTAAAAAGCAACGTGGAATTGTTTTTATTTTGTTATTGGACTGTGGGCTGTAAAGCCTGCATGAAAGAAAGATAACCTGCAGCATGGGAGATCAACACATATATACTGTATATATTCAAATTCTGTATATACTATTTCAGAGGAGGTGTTCAAGGCAGCCAGATGAGGTACTGACCACAAGGGATTTCCCAGACACTCCTCGTGCAAAACCTGGGTTTGCCGGTGGGGAGAGATTAAATTTTACAGTGATTTTTGGAAGCACACCAGGAATACCAGCTTTCTTCTCCTGGGGTGAACTCCCCTACCACATCCACTACTGCTTAGTTTCTAAACTCTGAAGTTTAGAAAGGGACCTCATTATTATTAGCCCCAAAATAAAACCTGTGCCTGGTATTCTTCCTAATATTACCATTAATTTTTTATTCTGTGGTATTTTGCTATTTTTCCGTGGATTGCAGGGGGAAGAAATCTGAACTCCATTTTGCAAAGCATCTTAGACTGTAACTTTTAAGATAGGTTTTATGGCATTGCAGTTACTTATAATGAATTGCATGTCCTTACAGTGAATTCTCAGCAAAACGGAATGACGCTAAGTAAGATGAATTCCTCTGCTTGTTTGGGGAATGCAAAATGTAATCCCATAGAAATTTCACTGTAATTTGCTGTGATTACTCTCTGCTTTCATTAAGCTATTTCCTGGTTTGACATTTTTTATATGTCTGCTCTAAACTTAGCTCTAAACTTCAACCTTTATGGTACTACAAAAATAGATTCATTAGCAGAGCCTCCCTCAGGTGGGTAACATTAAAATAAATGGTAGGTTATCTAAGGTACTATGCAATTGCATGCTAACAGGATTCTTCCACCTTCACTGAACTTCCCTGTGAAGACAGCCCTAAATTTGTGGTCTTTGGCATGAAGCATTCATCTTGCAGGTCCACTGTCAGGTCCCTGGATGTGCTGTCGGGTGGGCACTGAGGGTCTGTCAGCAGGTAAAGCAAAGAGTTTTATATGACTTTAAGAAAGCAAACAATCGCTGTGGCATTATTATAGGTAAGGAGAAAAACAGCCAGAAGCAATCATTAGAGATGCCATATTCCCTCTTTTATTAAGGCACTAACCTTGTCCTGACCTTGATCTCATGGCAAGGGTTTCTGAGGCTGGCCAAGGATTAGGGAGTTACATTAGCTGCCAGCGACCTAAAACTTTTCTATAACCAAGAGAAATGTCAAGTACCAGTTTGCAACAAAGTGTGTGTGCTCTCCATCACCGTTTCTTTCTTGTATTTGTCTTTTCACTTTAGTAATCCGTGTGGGATTAACAAGCAGGCTAAATGGGAGGGAACAGCTACATGTGGGTTTTAATCTTTCCAGGTCTTTCCTTTTACTAATGCTCCCTGTAAAGATACTTTTAGCCACTAAAGACAAAAAAAAGGAGTTAGTAATGACATCCTAAGTGAGGAGCTTTTCCATGTGTGTGTTAATTGTCCCTCTTCTTTCCAGGAATCCTTTCAATCCTTGTAGAAATGTCTTTTCCACCTCTCTTTTTACTCACTGTTTTATATTTCTGCATACCCTGTGGCTTGTAGAGGAGCTGAAACAGGCATCACCGCTTTCTTTCTCCTCAAATTTATTCACTTACCATTGAATTCCTTCATGAGGAGTGAATTTGGCTTTTGCACTGGAGAGCTGAAATGCTGAGGGAAATGGTAGTTTATTTTCTCGTAATGCCTGTTCCAACAGACAGAGGTATCATTGGCAAAACCTGTATCTACTTTTTTGCCTCTTTAATGCAAACACAAAAACATGTTCTGGCAAAAAATGGTTTTGCAAAGGTAACTTTTGCCAATTTAGCACTCGGCCACACCAGCGAAAGCATGACTGGTTTCAGGGGAAGCTGAAGCTGTAGCCAGGCGCCAGACTTGTAGCTCAATCTGTTAAAAAAGAAAACCAAAATGAAATACTGAGCCTTGCGTCTCTCCGTGTCCTCACTGTGCTTGTGACACTTTAAATGTAGGCTTTGAGGAAAGAAGTGCTTCTGCAGCCAGAGACTGCTCTCTTTTCTGGATGTCAAGTGTCTTACAGGCAGTTGGCTTCTTAAAATGATCTCAAAGCTCCTTTGAGAAACTTAAAAATAGGATTTGCTGCAAGTTGTCTTTTATAATGTTAGTATTTGAAGCTGCAGAAAAATGCCCTTGTGGGCTTTTCTCACTTAGATCGTAACCTCAGTGCTTGGTTCCTGTTCACAACGCTCTGCCTGCCCAGAGCAAGCGCGTTGCTGTTCCCACAAAATCTGGTCTGGGGATCAGAGGAGAGAAAACACCTGGTATTGGAGGGGAAATAACCAAAGTGGCACAGTGAATAGGAGTTGTTCTTCAGCTCCTGACACTATCTCCAAAATGAAAAGCGTGTTAATATATTACAGGCTGTTCAGTCTCCTCCAGCCTTAGATAACCATATCATTGTATTAGAGCTGAAGTGTGAGGCATGTCACAGCAGAGTGATCTTCTTCGGTATCGAGCTGTATATTGCAGTATTATATCTGTTTTCCTGCTCTCACTCTAATGGAGAGGAGGGACTGATAACAGCAAGGTTGTGAGCCATACAAGCTGTCCAAACAAGATTTAGGCAAATGACATGAAGAGTGCATTTGAGGGTTTTTTCCCCCAGTATGAAATGAAAATGTTTCTGCTTCACCATTTCCTTTGGAAGTATGTTCCCTAGTTTGCACAACAAGTAGACATCACATTGTTACTCTCATTAGAGATAAATGAGTTTTCAAAGAATGGCAGAGAAGCTTCAGTCTTAAAATTTTATATAGTCTCCAAATAGTAAAAGCAAGCTTAAAATGTCTTTGCACAAGAAAACCACCAGAGCCATCACATTGTTAAAACATTTTGCCTTTATTTAACATTGTGACTATCTGATTTTAACTACCTGCATATGAAGCACAGCAGCTGCTAGGAAGCATTTTAAAACCCCAGGCATGGCCCTGTCCCTGTTGGGGCTGCTGCCGTTTCCCCTAGCTCTCCCAGTTCTTCCATCATGGTGGTGGTGGCAGTGCTCCTCTGCCCCTGAGTTTAGACCGATAGTTACGCTGGTAGAAAACTCATTACTATTGGGTTGGGGTAAAATTAGCTTTCTCCAGGTTTTATGACAAATGCAAATCCCAATGCAAGAGAAGTAGTGAGAACCTGTGTCAGAGAGGCAGGGACTGGGAAACAGGGCTGCCTCGTTAGGCAGTGGATAACCCTTCCTCTGGGCTAGTTGCCTCGTCAGGCTGCACAGACTGAACCTGTGGCACATTCAGGAATAAATCTTGGGTTGTGCTGATCCCCAGGTCAGTGTCCTGTCCCTGGAAGGTACCTGTGTGTGCTTAGGCTGAAACTGCAGTGAGTCTGGGGTTGTACTGTGTCTTAACCCTCAGTGCAAATCAGTGTATGGCTTTAACCAGGTAAATAACTGCTAGAAACATGGGTGTTTGCTAAGAGAACTATTATTCCAATGCCTAATTTCTTTGCAAGGAAATTACATTGCTGCCGGGTGGTCTCCTTCACAATTTCTAGTCTCTAGAGGGCTTGGGCTTTTTTGTTGTTCTTTTCTTTCAGTCTCTGGTTTCTTTACTAATTATGGAGGCATGTTTGGAATTACTATCCATCTATCATGCCCAAGAAGAAGAGCAAGGCAATTTGGTCCTTACCTCATGTTTTGAGTAGGTCAAGGACCCAGTTTCTCATACTGATTATTTAGAGTTGGTCATAATAAAATTGATCTGACCTTTTTTGAGATTACACCTACCTCAAATCAGAAAAACTTCTGTCTATGCTAAATTAGAAATTGTACTTCTAAGTGCCAGCTAATTACTTGCTGTGGAGAACTTATATCCAAATGAAGAGTCCTGCTTTTGACCTGTGTCGCTTAAGCTTTTAATTCCCAAACTTATTTGTTTGCTTTGTAAACCACCACAACAGAGTGCTTAATTACATTAACAGTCTTCATTATCTGGGATAACGATCAGCCTGTTCTTAGGAAAGACGTAAACCTGAAATAGCATGAAGAGTCATTTCCTCTCCCAGCTTCAGCGAGGTTCCTGCACAGGCTACTTTTTCCAGCAGTAACAGTGCTCTCTTCTTGCTTTAGGTGCCTTCCGTAAATGGATACATTAAGGAAAACTCAGGCTGAAAACAGCCTTTTCATTCAGGACACAGTTTTAAAGGCTTTGCCAGTCTTTATCCATAACATACGTGCTATTTCTTCACATGCCAATGAGAGCCGAGCAAACGATCAGTCTAAGTCAGGGAGAAGTGCTCAGTGCAAGGGGATTGGAAAAAAAGAATAAGGGTAAATAAAAATGAAAAGTTATGGGAATATGATGGTAAGTGCATGAAGGATCTGAGCTCAAAAGTCTGTATTTCTGCAGTACGGCTTGGTTGTACTGAAGGAAAAGCCCTCTATAATTAAGGAGCATGGTTAAATAGTGGGGGAGTGCCTTTGTGCCTGTGGCAGCCTTCAGGTGTTAAATTATTCTTGCATGAATTGAGCTGAAATGTAAAGTTGTATAAACAGTGTAGATGTGTAAAAGTGTAAATGGGCCTTGCACGTCCCCTCGCCCTTCCCACAAGGATTGTGTTAGTTCTGGACAGATCCCTGCAGAGGTAATTGCACCCTGCCTGCTCTCCCTTAGTTTCAATCTAACCATCCTAACAACTCTCTTAACTTTTAAAATAAAATACAGCATATTGCTGTCACTATTCTTGTGAGCACTAGGAATGACAAGAAAGTTCCTTTTTAATTTCATCCTACCATAGAGTTTTATTTAACATCTCTTCCTGCGTGGGGAAGAATTTTGAGCCAGGAGATGTGACTCCTGCTCTGGTAGCTGTGCCTCTGTGGGCAGGGGGGGACATGGAGCATAGGAGTGATCCATGTAGTGGCCTGTGGCTCTCTTGCAAGAGGGACCTTAGCAGATATCCTGCTGACAAACCCCGGGCTGGGTTTGAAAGGGGAAATGATGGACCGTAGTTTAGGAGGAAAGGATGACAAAAGGAAACAAGGGGAGTTCCCTGCCCCCCATGGGGCGTAGGAGCTGTTTCTCTGGTTCCTCTGTGGTGGCTGTGGGAGCGCATCCTGAGCACCGGCTGCAGCTGCCACGCCATGTATGCTTAACTTTTTTTTTTCTATGTAAGCCAAACCTGAACTGCTGCTTGGCTGCATTGGGCTGGATTTTGCTGGACAAGGAATCTTCTAGATCTTGGTAGATGAGGGATTTTTCTCCTTGATCCTGTTAAATTTTCAGGGTGTTCTGTCCATCTCGCACCTTAGCAGCTGCAGTTGGTTCTGTCCAAAAGGGTCCATCTTCCCTTGCACACATGCTGGGTCAGCTCACCTTCTGGGACTTCGTGGGTTTGAAAGCCTGTGCTTGAATGTATTTGCAGGCAAGTTCAGTTGTAAAAGAAAGCAGTAAAGATACAGTTAAGATGTGAAGGAAGACTTTGATCACCTTCCTGCAAAAGCAGATGAAAGGTGTCCTTTCTTTCTTTCAGCCACTGATAGTAAATATTGCAAGAAAGACAGTGAAGGAATTGGAGATAGTGATGCTCTTTGGTTTTCAAGTGTGATTTAAATGCAACATGTGCCACTCCTTAATGAAACACATGTTGCAATAGGAAGCAGAGACCTTTACTGAACTTATATCCAGCCTTGCCATCAGTAGGGATAAAGGGTTCCCTTACCAATTATTTTAGGCACTTAAGCACCAAAACAACTGGCCTCCTTCTGCCCTGATGTGCTTCTGCTTCCTTCCACTGGTGCAAGCAGGTTGGCAGCAGTGGTGGGGTAGGACAGGGGACAGCACCTGTTCTTGTGCAGCTCTGGGATGCAGGGTGGGAGAAAGCAGACCAACACGCTGGTTGGAGAAGATGTGGAGCTCATCCCCTGCATTTGGAGATGCTGTGGAGTGGTTATCCAGGGTGGGGAGGCTGCTATTATGGCAATTCTTTGGGGCAAACTCAGCTGAAATAAAAAACAAGGCAAACGTAGACTGGGCAATAGGAAAGCCTCCATCAACCACACTGATGAATACCCAGCTCACCCTCCGGACCCTGGATCCCACTCCAGTTGTACAGGGCAAACAGATTTATTCTTACATCCCCAGTGCTGATCTACACTGATTACACATCACTGTGATTTGAGGGGTGCTGAGAAAGACAGTGTTTTGCAAGAGCTGTGCCTTTGCACTGTGTCTGTTGGCTCGTTTGTCTGCATTTTCCTGCCTACTGGCTGCTTGTAGGAAGTCTGAAATGAAAGGCATTGTCTACCTTAGAAAATCTTGGATTTTCCAAGCATTAAGTTCCCATCCAGCTGCGTCTTCTCTGTTCAAAGTTGCCTTATTCTCATTTGCTGTTTTTTTCCTCCTGAAGTTAAAAATCACCTTCAGGGGAACGGAGGGGGCCCAATAGGGGCACATTGACCTTCAGGCTCTGCCCACTGTGAATTCCCCTCACCCCAGGTATCAGGTTTTTTTTTTCCTAGTACAACAATACCCACATTTCATTTTTTTTTTATTAATGGCAGGAATAAATAGATTATAAAGCAGCAAAATAGTCCATAAAAACATGCAGCCGTTCTGCCCCCAGGGCCCCCAGCCAATCCCTATGGAGAAAACTCCTGTCAAAAGTGGAGCTGTTCCTAGTAAAAATGCCTTAATTTAGAGAACATATCCCGCCCCCCAATCTTTCTGCACAGTGTTGCTCCATCCTGCTCGCCCACTTGGCTTGCAATCAGAGGTGTGTAGTCTCTTCCCACAAGTGCTTTTAGGACAGATGAGCTGGTGAAGGTTTGAGAGGTGTTGCGGAAGAGCAGAGTGTTGCTGTTGGAACAAGCAGAAGCAATATATGCCTTGTATCCTATTTTGCCTAACAAATGTTAACAGAGAAAAATAAATAGATTTTCTAAAAATATCTTGAGAAGAAGCTGTGTTCTCTGTTGGAAGGAGGAATTGACCTTTAGAAGAATAGGAGAGTTTTAAAAAAACCAGTGGAACAGGGAAGAGTCACATGCGTTGTAATTTTCAGTGTGGCAAGATGTTTACTCAATGCAGACTCTACAAATCTAGTCCAATTTTAATCCTCAACCTCTGTTTATGTAATAGGTTCCTAAGGCTATTAATGCCAGCCTTTTACCTTATTCTTGTATTTTGTAAAAATAAAATTAATATACCCATAATACCATGACAGCCTTTATAAAAATGTGCCATTAAACAATTATATTGCAACATAGCAACTCTGGAGACTGCAGGGAAGTATTTCTTGTACAGCTTAATTGTTGTATCAATAGTATTTTCAACACCCTTTGTTACTGAGGAAGAAAGAACATGATGGTACCATATGTAAAACAGCGTACTTTAAAGTATGGATTTCAGGCCCTGACTGTGGCAAGAGTGCTTGAGTTATGAGCAAAATCCTTGTAAGAACTGTGCTTGAAACAAATCCACGGTTGAAAAGGTATCTCATCTTGTTGCTGTCTTCTCTCCGACTCTTAAACTAGTGTCTGTTTTATTTTAGTTATTTTAAGATGGGAAATGTTTTGACACTGGAGTTTTAAGTAAAAGAAATAATAGAGCTGATTTAAAAAAAATGCTTTTATTCCCTTCTCCCAGATCCTTCGGGTCTGAAGATTTATTTCTGCCCGCAGAGTTATCCTCTCAGTTAAACTGGACAGTAATTGATAGTGTGCATCAAGATAATTAGTCTAACGAGTCTCCTAACCCCAAGCCCCACAGCTACCTTTAAGCTCCCCATTGTCTTTACTGTAACATAAATAAAAGGACTGAAAAGGACTGAAAAAAAAAATTGATAGTGAGGGGGCCTGCTTTCCTTCTCCAAGGGGTTTCCTCTTCTCGTTTTTAATGAGGCCCATATTAGTTGTCATTTGTACCTTCCCTGATGAATAGCTTGGAAGAAAAGCTTTCTCTGTACACAGCAAAATCTGTGCCAAGTTGCTGACCTTTGCTTTTGGTGAGACCTCATTTGAGTCTCAGTCCCAAGCCCAAACATATTGTTGGATCAATCATGTTGATTTTTGGCTCTGATAGTAATGTGCAGCTAATGAGTTGTACGGTGTACACATTAACCTCAGACCCAACAGCACTAATGCCAGGCACGTAGCAAAAATCGCGCTGGGGCTGCAGGAAAGACATACAGTGCTGGCATCTTAATAGAAGGAGACAATTAAAAACGGTAGAGTAGTATCACAGGTTCACTGCTTGTGGGATGTAAGATTTAATCAAGGCAGGAAAAACAAACTGTCTTCTGTCTGTTCGGAAAAAAAAAAAATGTCAACACTATAAAGGTGCTTTATGAACTGTGAAATAGAGAGGAAAGCCTGAATGTTTAAACAGTAAGATAATGATTTTACTACCAAAAGGGAATCTACTTCGGGGAATAGCCATTGAATAACGTTAGATTTAACCTTGTCAGGGATTACTACCTAATGATTATCACGGCGTTCCAAGGAATTTGAGAGCATTGCTGTTGGTTTTTTTTTTTTGATTAGTAGATACCTTTATTTAGCAATACTTCAGCAAAGTTCTCCTGTCTTAACAAAGTTCCTAGGACCAATTGTTCAATTACCAGAAACAGCCAGCAGCTTTTTCTGATCACTTCCAAAAGTAACACTTGCCTTGAAGGGCCAGATTTTGATCTCATTCTACAATTGTAAATTTAGGGAGATAGATTATTTTGCTGATCATCCCATGGGGAGATGGACAAAAAACCTGTCATGCACAATATCTTTCTCCTGGATGTTTTCTTCACTTGAAGGATTAAAGAAGGAAGGAAGAGTTACTCAATGATTAAATAGGAAAGCAACATTTTCAGTTTTAATGTAAGCCCTAAAGAACCAGCTTCAGGGGACAAAGAAATAGCGATAGAATAAATGTAATTTCTGCAGGTCACACATAGTTTTATGTCCTGCTCTTTGTGTAATGAAAACTGATCATTAAAGCTGGAGGACCGTTACTGCTTCAAACAGAAAATCAAGTGACAGCAAATGGAAAAACGCAAAGTACATAGAGATGCAATCTTTGATATTCACATTAGACTTTGGATGCAAGATAGAAAAAAACAGCCTGACATGTACAGGGCAGGGTGAGAAGGGGGATCAGTGTATAGGAGAGTCCAAAACAGGATGTTCTGGAAGAGTCAAGTTCCCTAAACGTATGAAAAACTGCCCCATCTTTGCATCGTTCCTGTTGGAGTTCTCTACCAGGAGTCAGCACATGTAGTGTCACAAAGTCCTGGAAAAGGTGGGCATGCTAGAAGTGAAGTGGTCTCACACGCAGATGAGGTGCTGGGGACTTACCCTGTCAGACATACCATAGATGTGGAGAAATTAGGTACTGTTACAACACACCTGACCTCATGCCAGAACCTGTTGGGATGGCATTGGATTTTTTCCAGCACTAGCACAGCACACAGGAATAATGTAATTGAAATAGAGGTGTGCTACACCACCCTTAGTAATAATCACACAATAGTATCCATGGAGAACTCTGTAGTCCATTTTAGAGCTGCTTTTACCAAAATGTCCCACAAAGTCATGGCTTCTTCTGGTCTAATAGTGACATTGAGTATCTTGCTCTTCTAACCCAGTCATGTTACCAGTTTTACTGGTGTATAGGTTAGTTGTTTTTTTGTTCAGGAAGGTCAGACAGCAGCAGTAGAGTCCCAGGTATTACAAATGATAGAGGTTAAACTTGTTGGAGATGGGGATCAGAAAAGTCAGAAGAAATTGGTAAAAAAAGGCAGTGCTTAGATGACATGGAATTATGAAGAGTGAGCCATCTTGTCAGCAAGTACAAACAAATAGGGTGGTTTAAGTCCAGCAAGGTCAGAAAAAGCACACTCATTCTCACCAACTATTAGTGCAAGACTGCTGAGGAGCATCTTGGAGAAGTTCCAGATCCCTGGAACTTTTTTTTAAAGTACAGGGATTTTTCTCTCCTCCTTTGGCACAGTGCACCTGTTCAATAGATAGAGTTCATAAAGGGACTCTGAAGCCAAAGTTGCTGTTTCTTTGGGTGTACATCAGAAGGATATCACACGTGTGTGTTCCTGTGTTTGGACCTGCTGCTCCCAATACAGTGATGATGCTGTTGACAAAAAATGGGCTGAACAAAGGTTTTCTAAGATGTTATTTGGATTCCCTGAATTTCAGGTGCTCATACGGTAACCATAGCCCTGCTGGAAGGAAACACCTGGGTTTTAATGACTTGATGCTCACGTCTGTTAGCTGCTGTGAAGATTCCTGAAACTGTGTGCACACAACATGTTATTGCTGGGGCTTCTTTTATTTATACATTTCTGCTGAGTAGATGTCGCTGTGCAAACATTTCATTTGTTGATCTTGTGCTGAAAATAGTTGCAGACATTGGCTGGAGCAGGCTGGGGGTGCGTAGTATGGCTAGAGCTGCTTTTGTGTGTTTCATATTGGAAATGTCAGTGATGTTTATGGAAACGGGTCTAAAAAGTTCATCTTTGAGGAGAAGTCTGCTAGGGAAATAAAAGCTTACCTATTTGTTTACAGAACTGTGCCTTATTATGAAAAGAAGTACTTTATGGTGTTGTCTCTGCCCTCATCTCATCCCATGAGGTTTCTGCAGGAGGAGAATA
This sequence comes from Nycticryphes semicollaris, assembly GCA_013400055.1. NCBI lineage: Eukaryota > Metazoa > Chordata > Aves > Charadriiformes > Rostratulidae > Nycticryphes > Nycticryphes semicollaris. Next base: position 216,545 of record VXBJ01007310.1, read on the forward strand.
CATTTAAACTTTAGGTTTGAACACACACATGTGTTCATTTCCCTTAAAAATTATTGCTTATTATTGCTATTCCCCCTGGATTCCTGAATCACAGGGTTAAAGAATACATTAACATTCTCTAAAAATTTCAGAAAGGTGGTTAAAATTTGCATACTCAAAACTGCAGGCTGATATTAACAAAGCAAAGTCAACTGGAAGAGGTGGAAGAAGTTGTTGGCAGTGGAGGTGTTGCAAAGAGGATCAGTGTGCAGAGGATGGTAGAGCTGCATGTGTAGTGTGGGAACCTTATGTGTGACGGGGTTTTTTGAGGACCCTTGTTTGTGTGTTTATTGGGAGAGCTGGTTGTTGAGGAGAAGCTGACTTACTGTTGGGTTCTTGCATTATTGCTGCAACAGTTTGAAAGGAGGAAGAGAGCAGCACTTGTTCTGGTGGTGATTGTTGTGGTTAATAACATAAATAATTATGTTTGCATGAGACTAGCCAAAAGTGGAATACCCTGGTGCCAGACTGCAGTATAAACAGTGCCAAAAAGAGCAGACCCTGCTCCAAACTCTAACCGTCTGAGTAGATGAAGTAGAGAATGGAGAAAATGTGGAGCCACACATCAGACATTTTCCTTCTGCTGTGACTTTTGTTCCTGTGGAACATAAGCCAAATGAATGAGTGCAGAAAAACAAATAGATCCTTGGAGAAGGGAAGCGTAGGACAGCACTGGAAGAGATTGGGAGATGAAGCCAAGCTACAGGAGCCTGCAGGAAGGTGACAGTGGAAGGAGCAACCCAACGATGAGCTGCAGAGACTGTTGGGCACAGACAGGTGTACAAATTGTTGAGTGGGCTGGAAGATGTTGAAAAATCCCCTATTGGCAAGAATATGACCAGCCTTCACTGAACCTTTCATAACCCTATAAGATTAATTCTTCACAGCTGCAAGGAGACCTCAAAGAGAGGAATTTTAGCTTCTCTATCTTCTTTCACTTCAGATTGGACAGAGGGGCTGTTTGCACTCGTCAAAGGTCATGTACATCATCAGTTTCCATTAGCCTGAATGTGTCAAGTAAAACTTCAGTGTCTAGCCCCTTCAAATATCTTGAAACAGCTGCTTGGGTATTTGCAAGCACATGCAGAAGGAGTAGGTTGTGGTTATAGGATCGCATCCAAGTGAGTGAACAATTCTGTAAAACAGTCAGGAGGAGCCAACCACTAACTGATACTGGTTGCACACCTGTAGCCCTGCATGGGGTTCAAAGTTTCAGAAATAACAGCGTTGCAGGCTGCTTTGCTGAAAAATGAAATATTGGAATACTGGTCTCAGAGATAACATAGATCTTAGGCTGCTTTTTTACTAGGAAGGCAAGTAGCCACCATGTTGTCTTGTGTCAGCCCCAGATGTTATCTGTGTAGTGCCCAGGCTTCAGCAGCAGGTTATGAAGGTTATGTGGATGTGTGGATGACAGCAAAGGAAGTTCACTCCCAGTCAGCTCATTCCCTTCCCTTCTATCACTCTGCAGTTCTTCCTTTGTATCCCCCATCACTGATTTCCCCTACCTCTGATTTTGGCTGGGTCATCTGGGGATGCATGTTGTCTGAGGATGTGCTTTTAAAGGGGTGCTAGTTCTATGCATGAAAATGTAGCGATAGATACCTTGATTTCCATCTGGCATAATTTATAAGTAAATCCACTGACGTCAGTAGAATTGAACAGATATAAATATAATTGGACTCAGGTCCTATATTTTTAAGGTTAAGCCTAGAAAATGCTGTAGCTTACTCTCCCACATGCACTTTCTCTTCTCTTTAAAGCTCTGCCACAAATATGAATGCCTTAATTGGGATTTAATCTATTTCTGCCCAGTTTAATCAAAGCTCTGTCAGTAAAGAATTTTATGAGATGCAGAGGTGAAGCCCTGCTGACCCCCCACCTATCTTTAGAAAAATCTCGCTGGCTGATATTCTGAAAAACCTCGGCAGCAGTTGTTCTTTTTTCCCTTGGTCAGTTATGTCAAGCAGCATGTCTGTAGCTATGTTTAGTTCTGAACACAAACATGAGGCAGAAATGGAAGCTTTTTGGCAAGCAAAGAACGTGATTTTCAGCTCATTCGCACAGAATGGTAGTAATTAATAGATTGTTTTCTGACAAATAGTTAATTGTGCCTGACTGTTTTCCATATGGCTAAGGAAATAAAAAAGCCAATGAGGACATGGTATTTAAAAATCCAGAAATTTTGGTATGAAACCATTGGTATGATATCCAATCCTGCTCTCTCTATTTCTGAAATGGGTTATATGAATATATGCATATGATAATGTTCTGAAGTACATGGTTTCCACTTTTTTTTGGTGGTTTTATCCTCAACTGAGTTACTTCAGATTTTTTACACCAATATATGTAAGACCTTTAGGCCAGTACAAACTACAAAAGAAATCTCAATGACTTTGCCTTCATAGTAGGAATAAAGCCAGAGAAAATAATTAGTAAAATTTCTCCATGACTGCAGTGTGTGTACATTTCTAACACCAAGGCTAGAATTAGGTGTAGCAGCTTTGATAGTACTCATACGTACTTGTCCTCCTGGGGTTTTCACTTTCTTGTAGTGCAGAAGTAATACCAGCTCTACAGTGTTCGTGTTACTGCAGCTCTTACTGTAAGTGGCTGGCACTTGCTGGCTGGAGTGATTTATTAGCCCACAGCAGGAAAGAGTCCTCCATTGATAAAATCCGTTGGTTTGTGAGATCGTGTATCTCTTATGCCAAAAATAATTTCTTTAGGGATATGTGATGTGTTTGTTAAGAGACGGAAAATCTAATGCCATTACCAGGAAGTTCTTTATTCTATTAAATTACGTATTTCAGGGATAATTCTTAAATATGAAACCTTATTTTCCCACCTGGCCCCAGGGAGATAACCTGTAGCATGCAATCTGTTTATACTAACTGTGGAGATTATTCCTCCGTAGTGTTTCTTCTAGAGGAATATTCAGTTCTCAGTAGAATTATCCTATGAATAGTTAAATGTGGTGGTTATTGCAAAAATATGAAACACTGAGTGTTAGAGCCAGATAAAGAACGTTAGCTTTCAAAATTGCATAGCCTATAGCATGTAATTTGCTGATATTTGTAGGATTTAGGTCTGTAGATTGATGGCCCTAATTGTGTATCTTCTGTTAATCTAGATGAAATTACATGGCACAGCACTAAATCCATTTGTCTTGTGTGGCTAATTTAAAGCTCAGCATAGATAACTGCCAAGTAGAAGGTTCTTTATGTTTATCTTCCTTGTATGTCTGTGTTGAATATTCATGGTTTCTATTAACACATGCCCTTCAATATTTGCTACATTTTTGGTTTAGATAGTAGATTAATTAAAAGAGTCATTGCCATGAACCCCCAGGCTGTGATCTTGTCAGGTCTTGTAATATAGGCAGTATCAGGTCAGGGAAGGTGATGCCTCTTGAGAAATGACAGCTCACATCCTGGCCATAGGTCCGACCTTCATAGCTTGAATACTTTTACTTGAGGGATATTTCTTCTACTACCATCTTCAAAAATAAAGGGGGTTTATGGAAGTTTTTTACTCTAAGTTTCTGGCCACAGAGAAAAGCTCAAAACTATGGAATGTCAGCAAAGCAAAAAGGCTTGATGGATCATCAGGAATTAAAAGTGTATTTTAAATACCAAGCAAACCTCAGACTGACTTTGACATCCCCAAGGGAGCTTTGGCTGGGTAAAGTTGGTACTACTGGGCTCCTATTAAAGCTGCCTTGTCAGTTATTTTTGCAACATTAGGGATAGGTATTTGTTCCTTCACGTACCAGATAGGTGGTGGTGACAGCTCTCCAGCAAATTGCAGGACCAGTGGCAAACTGCACTTATTCTCTAGCTCTGAACTTTTTCTCCTTCATTCTTCCCACTTACCCTTTTCCTCTGTAGCATCGCTCTCCTGAGATGACTTTGGCAGGGTTAGAATAATAACCATCTTAAAAAAACATTTAGCTAAAAAAAACAAATTTGAGATTTCTATTAGTCTCTCAGGCAGGTAATGATACCTGCCATCACAGTATCCCCAGGGGCACAGTGGCACAGGCTCCAGCATGGGCAACAGCTTGCTAATGGTGAAACTGGCCAAGGACTGTGATAGAGTAGCTGGCGACAAATCTTTCTATGGATCTAAGCAGTCACATTTCTGAACCAGTGACTGGCTTAAGCCTTCTTGGAAGGCAGAAGAATTATATTCCCAGCTTTTCAGTGGGGCAGGTGGCACTTGTTGATTAGATCTTACTTGTCTTCTTTACACATTCCTTAGAAAGCTAACAAATCCCAAATAAAATAAAAAAGCTCTCTGTAAGAGAAAAGATTTTAAAATTCAACTTTGTCATGATTAAGGAGTGAAAGTGAATTAGATATTAAATTGAATAACCTACCTTCACTGGTACCCTGGGATACACCAATACTGAGATCTACCATAAAAACATACTAGATGGTCTTCCGAGACTCCATACTGGTTGCCGAGGTGTAGCAAACTGGAAACCTGTTTGGTGGGCAGAGATCTGTTGGAGCTCAGCTGGGTTTTTGAGAAGAAAAAAAAAAAAGAAAAAAAAAGATTCTGTCCATCAGAAACTTTTGATAAACAAGACCCCCACCTCCCTCCAAGAAAGGAGATATATTCCTTGAATATCACAGGTAGCTTGTCTTTGTGCTGGCAGAGATGCAGACTTTCTCTTTCTACTCATTTATAAAAAGGATACGGTCTCAGATAATTGAATGCCATCGAAAATGACAAGCAGGTAAATAAATACATAAATACAAGACAAATAGAGGAAGTTTGTGTTGATATATCTTTACTTAAGCATCAAAATAAGTAGATTTGCATTCCAAATTGTGCCTAATTTTCACCAAACTTTTCAGAAACCTGTGGCTGCTCCACATTTTTTTCAATAATAAGGCAGATTGCTAAGTATTCTACTTGTATTTTTGCTTTTTCAATAAGGCTTCCAAATATTTCTCAGCATGTTCAAAATTCCAGTTGATGAAGCATAACATATAGATTTCATCAGTGGTTTTTGAAGATAATACATTTTTGTGCCAGACGTGTACTGAATTCACTCATTTGCTTGAGGTCATTAGTTGCATTGCAGAATTACTGAATATTGATCAATGACACAATAGACTGAAATGGCACTGTATTCTGGACTGTCCTTGAGACACCATAATAACAATGACAAAGAAACATCTTGTTCTCTTTGTATTGCTCCCCTACTATTTTTTCTTCCAGCGCTTGTGATTTATAATGACCTCTTCAAATCTGTCAGTCTTCAAAAGGTACCAGTCATGATGGACCATTATTTCTGAGACTGAATATGAGGAAAGACAATTGATAGAGAAAGGCACAAAACATCTTCTGGGACAGATTTCAGTCACTATAGTTTTAATGTTGACATTGATGAGTACCTGTCCTTCACCAAACAGACACCGTCATAATTTCAAATGGCATTTTACGTTTTCAGGCCATCATTAAAAACTGCAAGCTGCTTTCAAATCAAAACTCCACCTCCAGCATTCATGTTTGATTGGGTGCTATTGACAAGTGTTCTTGAGCTGATGATTAGAAATCCATGCACTTTTACTGAACTGAAAGATGAGATGTGTATATCTTTTGAGGTAATGGGTATTATTCCTCATTTATCCTAATCTGGTACCCACTTGATCAGCTGAAGTCAGATTCAATTGTAAATCATAGACTCTTTAGAGACAGTGAGTGGAAACTCTGGTGTCTTTACATTGATTCTGATGATGATGAACTCCCTCATAAATTGCTTCACCTTGGCATGAACAGAAAACTCTGCACACAGCAGAACTCTGGCATATAGCAACCTGTAAGGCATAGCAGGGAGTAGTGGTTGCTCATAGTATCCTGGAGCATACCTAGGGAAAACACCACTAAGAGTTATCTGTTCTTAAGCAGTTACACAGATGTGGTGGAGTTTCCAAAACTCCCCATCTCTTCTTGCCTTTAACAAAAAGCCATTCACAGGCACGATCCCTTTTCTTCTGGGGCAGACCCCAGTGTGCCAAATAGCTCCATGAACTGAAGAGGAAGATACAAGACCATGCCGTGGTCCTTCTTACTGTTTCCTAGGGCAAGCCTGGCTTACTGGAGGAAGGGAACTGCTCCATTTAAAAGGGAACTTCAGTGATTTTCCCTCATTACTAAGATTATTGTGCTTTGAGGTCCAGTGTTTATTTTGGAGACAGCACAGATGTTCATCTCTCTGAGAACTGAGCTGTGTCTTAGAAGTATTTTAATTCTGTGATTTTTATTTAAAGATTTATTAACCTTCAGGCAGTTGCTATCACCAACCTTTCTGTGATATATTCATGAGATGTGTTTCAGAAGCAAGTTTACACCCACCCTCACTTGCATTCTGAAGAACCCAGACATCCCTTGGATAAGATGTACGTTCTCAAAATGCATAAACACACAAGGGATGCAAAGGTGTCTTCTAATACCTCTTGACTTTTATCCTGAATGTGTGAGTGTGCTGGAAGAGAGATTGCTGGGCAAAACACAGGTGCTGGTAGGTCATGGAGGTGGGTAGTTGTGATTGCCTCCACTTTTGCACAGGTCTTTGCTTTTATATAGCAGCTTTGTGCTCACCTCCACTTTTCAGGCTTTCCATTCATTTGTGCAATCAGTACAACTGATTAGAAAAAGCCTGAGGTTAATGGTCTTTCCTTCCCTTTTTCCCTCCTTCCCCTGTGCTCTTTTATAAGCAATACTTAAAGCGTGACCTCTTCCAGCGCAGGTTTGTTCCCAGTCAAACTGGCTTTGAAGGTCAGTTCAACTGTAGCTGACCCGTCCACTATCTCTTGATCAATCTCAGTTGCCAGTGCCAGCTGGGCTGTTCTGACCTTCCCACATTATCAGACTTACCTCTATCTCTGTCCTTGTGACTTGCAGCTTGGGTAGGTCTTCCTTGCCACAGCCCCTTGAGTGATGAAATGTCCCCTTCTCTTCCCTGCTCTCTTCTGGCAATTTCTGAGAAGCAATAAAAAGGAAAAAAAAATGAAGATAGCAAAGTGCAGGTTTTTCTACTGAAATCATTTAGCCCAACACTCTATCTTTTCAGGAGTAGACCTTTGCAGTTTGCAAAGCCTTGCTCTCATAATTTACCACAACTTAATTTCAGACAGTGCTCTCCTGGTCTGAAGAAGGTGCTACAGAAGAAAATGTGTTTTACTCAGAAAGTATCAGAACAATTCTTAAAACAAGCCGGAGTTTCTTTCACCTTCTCCAAGACGAAAAGCAGCAAGTGTCTTTAGCAAATGTTGTGGGACATCTGCCATCTCTGATGCACGCTGCTGGTTTGCTCTGCCCTGGAAAGATCCCTGACATTATCAGGAATTCAGAGTCTCCTGCCTCACTGTAAAAGAGCTCTTACTTATGGACCTTCAAAGCTCAAATTCATGCATAGCAAAATGATCCTGGGTCATGGTAGATGTTTCTAAAATAGATGAATTGTCTTTTTTTTTTTTTTTTCCTTTTTGAGTCCCCTGGAGTTGGATTACTGTGTATTTAGTTAACCATTTTCTGTGGAATCATGGATCAGGAGGAGAAAGAGGACACATCAGGATTTTAAACTTTCTCGTGCAGTTGTGAAATACATTTTTACTTTGGGTATGTTGTACAGTGAATTAAGTTTATGTGATGCTGGGTTTTTCACTCCCTTACATTCCTTACCTTTAGCAAGGAATCTACTGCAAAGGAAATCCAGAGTGTTAAACCCTACCAAGTCAGAAGGATACACATTTTACACAGCTCTAAATGATTTAAGGTACAAGGTAACTACAAATCATCCTGCAAACTCTTAAACTATAGTAACCATTTGTATGACTACTACGTTCATATTGATGCAACAGCCATGCAACACATATGCATGAAAAACTGCATGTGTACGGAACAATAATCAGGGGCAACCTAAATGATGTGGTCCAAGTCTGGACTTCTTTCATTTTTTCCAATGTTTCATAGACTCATGGAATAATTTAGGTTGGAAGGGAGTTCCTGTGCCTCAACACCCCAGCTCTAAGCAGAGCCAACAAGACCAGTTTGCTTAGGGCCTTACCCAGTCACATTGTGAGTATTTTGCTGGGTGGATATTTCACAGTTTGTCCCAGTGTTTTACCACCACGACATAGTGAAAAAGTTTCTCTGAGTATCAGAATTTTCCTTATTTCAACTTGTGGATATTGAATCCCATCCTCTCACCATGCACCTCCAAGAAGAATTTGGCTTCATCTTCTCTGTGGCGTAGGAGACAGGCAGCCCTCCAGGCCTGTTTCCCAAGGGCCTGGTCCAAAACCTTAACAGTCATTAGAAAATCTCTGGTTGACTTCACCAAGCGCTGGAGCAAATCTCCGCTACAAAACTGGGATCGGGCATCCTTGTTTGGCTGTAGGAAAGGTCTCAGATCACCTGCCCTTCTTGTGTGGCTAAGTACAGAGGACTGAGGTGCTTCTCTTGACACTTAGAGATATTTGGATGTGAGCCAGAGCTGTTTAAAAATGTTATTAGTCCATTGGCTTGAACAGATTGCTGTGCTGATGTGGTTGACTGTGTTACTTTTGACAAAAGTTGGCTTGTATTTTGTCATTTTAAAGGCTTTTAAAGGGAGTTCAGACTTGAACAGACCTGTCTTGAGAATGGGTGTCCTGTCCATGCTTAGAAGTGACCATAACAGTAGCTGCCAGTGTAGCCTAAGCTCTGCTCAGGAGAGCACAAGAGGTGGATCAGCGTGGACTCTGCTGTGGTTCCCACTTGACCTGCATGGCTCTGGCTGCTTGCACAGCAGTGGCACCATGGCCAAGCATGTGCATTGCTCACTCACTCCTCACAGGAGGCAATATTGTGCCCTTTGGGGGATTTTTGCATGTGCAGCGACTGTAATCCAGATCTGATAATGGCACAAGCCGCCTTTGAGCCGTCACTGAGGTCAAAGAGAGAGAAGAACAAAACCAGATGCATTTTCATTAGCCTTTTCTTTCCTAAACAACGTGCACATTATTTCCTGTTTAAAACTACAAAGTTTAGCAGCAAAACTCATCCGTGCATGGCGAGGGCAGTGTTGATATCCCCTGCCTACGGCTGTCACTTACACCCACTCCTACATTGCAAATTGCCTCCAGTCAAATGAACTCACAGAAATACTGGTGGTGTTGCATATGCTGGGGTTTGTATGATGTATTTCTGCATCACTGCTGTTCTTCTTGCAAAAATCCTTTTCAGTCCCAGCTGTTATTTTCAGGAACTGACAAGTAGGTTTCTGTAAATTAGTTAAATTTATTCTGAACGTGGCCATATCCCTTCATCAAAAGACAATGAAAAGGCAAAAAATACATAGCAGAACATTTTCTAGCCTGTGTGAAATCTGATTCTTGTCAGTATGGAGAGATGTTAAGTGAGGGAGGGGGGAAATCAGCAAGAAAAAAAGTTTCAGAAAGCTCTTTCTTGGTTGCTCCTCTTATGCTGTCTGTGAGGGAGTAGTGTAGCTCTGAGATTTGGGAGGGGAGTGATGGAAAAGAGGGTTAAACCACTTACTGTAAGTGTAAACCTGCTGCCTTCACAGTGATTCTCCAAAAGGCCACATTTTTGGACACGCTGCAGTGGAGTCTGCTGGTAATATATAATTTGTTTACTAAACAGGGAATGTAATTGAAATGTCCCTTTTGAGTTAATGAAAATACAAAACAGCTTTCCAGAGTAGACAGAGTCCTCTAATTTAATTATCTGTGAGCCTCATAGATTAAAAGTATCCTTTCATCCATTCCTGGCAGCCTGAAGTAGATGAATAACTGAAATTCAAAGAAAAACCTTACAAAAAGGAGACCTGGCAGATGAAAGAGTAAAGGGCCAAACGGTTTGTAAAAGGATTTATCTTCACTGAGATGCCCGTTGTCTTTCCGGCAGCTAATTATATATGAAAACTATTAAAGATTTGGAAGCTGTGATACCCATTAAAGGGGGCAGGGGTCCCCATTGCCTGCAGGAAAAACAAGCTGGCTTCTCTTTGAAATACTGTTTGTTATGTATCAGAGGAGTTGCACTTGAAGGGCACATTGGAAGCAGTGGCCTTAAGCACGTGAGCAGTTGCCAGAAAACCAGCAGGAGCAGTCATACAGGTGGTGTTGAGCTTGCTCTGTCATTATTTGCAGAGCCAGTCCTTCTGCCTGACTGCAGCTTGGGCTCTAAAGCAAAGCCTGGAGCAATGGAGCCCCAGTACTGCAAAGGCAGCCAGAAGCTGCCAGAGCTCAAGAACATCCTCGGTGCGGTGGGGTCTGGTGCATCCAAATGCTGTGTGAGCCACGTGCTTTCTGCATTGAAGCACTTCTGCTCTTGTGTCAGCCAAAGGCTGATGGACAGGTCTCCACGTAGTGCTACAGCAGCACTTGCTGCCCGGAAAGACACCATGGTGTCTGTATGGAAATGCAGGGCACTTAGACTGACTTTACAGAGGAATCCTGTGGCTGTGCAAAATATGAACACAGGTTTCCTCTGGTGTGACCCCAGGGCCAGTCATCACGTAGTTGTGCACGAGTTTCATCATTACATGAAATATTTTCTGACTTTGGAAAGACAAAACAGAGGTGCTTATGAGAAAGAGAGGGGTATGCACTTCACGGGGTGAGTATATGAGGAGCAAAGAGGTTTGTGAGTAGGAACAAGGATTCTTCACCACACTTGGGGTTGTTTTGTTAGAATATGTTCTCCCTTTCAGGTTTGCACTTGAAGACTTGGATCTAGAGGCACAGTGTGTCTAGGAAAGGGAAAAAGATAAGTTTGCTGCTGGTATAAACATTTACAGCTTCATTGTCTTGAAGTGGAATTTCACCAGCTAAGCAGTGACCTCAACTGAGGTGACCTGAGCATGGAGAGGAGGCACTGGTACCTCTTGCTTGGGGTTGCCTGATCAGTGCCCAGAAGACCAGCAAAAAATGTACTGATTGATTTTATTGTTGTGGAAGGTTTGAGGAGTTCTGCTTTTTTTCTTTTCTCCGTTTCATCTAGATTGGATCTAACAGTTTGGACTTTGAAAAAGGGTTGAGTTTGAGAAGTTTTTTTGAGTGGGTGGCTCTGCAACACAGATCGATTCACTTTGAGTTGTATGTGTGCAAGTGGGAACTGATGCAAAGAAACTAGTGCAAGTGCTAGATTTCTGTGAAATTCTGGCTAAGAAGCTGGCCCTAGTCGTCATCTGAAAGTGTTACTCTAATGTGTATCACAGATGGTACTTAGAGAAGTATTTCATGTTATCTTTGTGATTAATCAGATTTAAAAACCTTTAAAATTTGAACAACTCGTCACTTAACTGCCTGTAAGCAGCATGCTTTTTGCTTTTCTTTTGTAATTTGCTGTTATACTTGTGCTTGGTATGACATTTGCTTGATCTAGATTAATTTCCCATGCTGATTTGTTCTGAATGTGCCCTGCAGGCTAATGGTATATTTGCAGCCTCTCTCTTCTTTTGTAAAATTTCCTTTTACCATTTATGGGACAGCGTGTTCTCTTTGACACCTTCCAGAAGTGCCAACTGCCTGTTGAACAGCACGGCATCAGCTATTAACGTCTGATCCAAACCCGTGTGAAATCAGGGAACAGTAAGGCAATTCAAGGTTTTTAAGGAAAGGCAGTGTCTTTTATTAGATCAGCTGTTACAGTTGGAAAAAAAAAACAAACCACCAAACCAGACAAGCTTTCAGGCTCACAGATCCTTCTTGAAGTCTGAAATAGCAGCAGTATTGCTTACACCAGCATTCCTTACCAGTGAGACAGCTATGGTCCCAGCAAGGTTTAAAAAAAATGTGATTAAAAGTGCGTGTATTACATGTCCCTCCTTTACTGGTGAGGGCTTCCTAGCAGGATGCAGGCAAACATTGTTCTCCTCTCTCCCCTGCCCAGAAACCCCCCAGTTTACAGTGGCTATGTTCTACAAGGATAGGTAGCAGAAGGTCCCTTATATTTGGGAAAAAGTCTTCAATACCTTATGACCGTGCCACATCTTCTCCATAGTCACTCTGCTACTGGGAAGGGCAGGGACAAAGCTGGGGGCTTTGCTGTGCAGGTGGTAACCGCAGGATCCCACGCTGGAAATCCATGCTCCCGGTGTTTATGGCTGTCCAGCAAATAGTTGTGGGATCAGCTGGCAAAATGAGTTTTATTCCCTTTCTTGTGGTTGCTTTACAGGGAAGAGTGTTTCCCAAATTTTCTGGAGTCACCGTTGGCTGACCAGCCACCTAAGAGCAAAGTTTGTGATTGAAACCGCTGCACTGGCAGGATGGTTCTGCAGAAAAGCTGTGAGCAGCTTCCCACAGTCTTTGGATTGGCTGTTGTCACAGAATTGAAAAATAAGAAGTAACAGCCCCGTACGCTGCCTGCTTATTCTTCCAGATTAGGGATCTCAACATCCTACCTTTTCTTCCTATGAGAGATTTCATATTTATATTTCTTTCTCTTTTCTGGAAATCTTCAAAAGTATGTACTAAAATCTTTCTACTTAAAGAAGACGGGCAGCTGCTCAAAAATTAAATGTTAACATTAACATGCCCGTATTTCCACACTAGGAACTGGGATGTTAGCAGTAGCTAGTAACTGTGGTATTAAGATGCTGAGGATACTTTTTGCTCATGTCAATATTTCTGTGGTACACGGACTGCAAGAGCTCTGGATTTTGCATTCCTTTTGGAGTGTATTAATAAGTGTGTTAATTATGTGGCTTCGCTCTTCATCCCTGTTTGAAAATGAAAGGGTGCATTTCAAGAAACTGTCACCACAAGAAAACTGTAAATAAGTATTGATGCTTCTGAAGAAATTAAAAGGAAGAACTGTTTCTGACTTTAAGTTGATTAACACAGAGACTTGAACAACTAATGAGCAAATACCACTGTAAACAGGAATAGGGTTATTGGAAGAGCTTAATTCAGAAGGAAAAATACCTCTTGAAAATTATGCAAGCGAAAATTTTAGTTTAAGATCTGCTTTGGGCATTGGTGTTCTGGTTCTTATAACTGTCTTTAAAGTCCCTAGAAGTTTAGAAATTTGTGAGAGCCTGTCTTCATATAAAATACAAATGTCTCAAACGTGGTTGTGCATCTGAATCCATCACTGAAGGCATGTTGTACTTAGTGATCTGAATCACCATTCCTGCCTGTGCCTCGCCCAGCCTGGCAACTTTTGATTGATCCTTTTTATGTGTTTCTCCACCCAGTGATGTGCCCAGTGGCATCAACCATAAAACAGCGTAGACTGTTTCTCTTTCCAGAGAGGGTTTTAGTGGTGGAGTCGAGTAGACAACCATATTCTCTGGTGAATCTCAGAATGTGCTTCATTTCTATTAGTATCCAGCTGAGATGTCCATGTTTGAAATCCCAGCTGTGAGTGTTCCTGTGTAGCAGGATTTCTTTTTCCTTACGTGCACCACAAGGAAATGATGAATATGTCTCTGAAAGACAGGAGCTTCATTCTTACTTGAAACTAAGACCCTTTCATATTCCCATCTATTTTAAGACATTTCTATGCTGCCAGAGTGGAATAAGTGAAAAAGCAGGATCCATACTTGGTCCCCATAATGGTAATTGTGTCTAATCTGCAAAATGTATTTCCTCCTCTGAGTTCTGCAGCCAGTAAAGGGCTCTGATGCCCCAGACTTCATACATCTCCTACACGTGGGACTGAGATGTAGATGCAGATCCATCCCTGAGTCGATGCTTCAGATCAACCCCATGTTTAGATTGGATCTCTTTACAAATTGGCACTTGTAAAACTGAAAGAATGGTATGAAAGGAGGAGAAGCAATGAAAATGTGAACTGCTGAGGAAAATGCAGCATCTGCTCCCAAACCATTCCTTTTTTACTACCTGACACTTTTCTTTAATAGTGATGGTGCTGCAGCTTTTTTCACTCATGAAAACAGAAACAGCAGGAGCAGCGTCCCTCACACAGGTTAATGTGCCAACTATGCATGAATGGTGCACATTATAAATATACATTTAAGGTCCTTTCATGCATACCACAACTAAATAGCAGCCAGTTCTATCTCAGTGTTCTACCACTACTGCATTTATGGAGTAGCCTGTAGTAAGGGAAGGCTGCAAGGAGAGCTAGAAATGGCAGTGCTAATGAAAGCAGCAGATGTCATTGCACTTTACTCTCTTTCTGCTGCAACTGGTTCAGGTGATAGATGTCAAAAAGCCAAAGAACTAAAACTCCCCTTTAGCTCGTTATTTTGCCCAGGGCTTGACACATTCATATTGTCAAGCTTTGCACAATAGTAGCTTTGTCTCTTGTTTGTTCACTGAGACTTTGCTATTTTTCAGGTGCCAGGAGACAACGAGAAGCACTGGAAGCCGGTGTTAGTGGTCTTGACTGAGAAAGACCTCTTAATATATGAGAGCATGCCGCGGATGAAGGAAGCTTGGTTCAGTCCTCTGCATACCTACCCTCTGCTTGCCACCAGGTACCTGAGCTTTTTTATTACAACCACTTCAAGAGCGGTGGGAACAGCTGAATCAGCCAGGAACAGGTGTAGCTGGTGCACAGTTACATATCACACTTGAAATGTTGTGGTTTGAGAAGCAGATTCTTATTCAATGGGTCGATGTGCTCAGCATAACTCCTCACTTCTCCCATTTCAAGTTCTGGCCGAGGCTGATGGCCAGAAGCACACCAGAGGGATTATAGACGTGGCTATTTGGTCTGGATCCAGAGGTAGGAGTGCGGAAAAACTGGGAGCTCGATCTCCTGAGATTTCTATCTCATTGTGCAGACCTGAGGGCTTGGCAGTAGCCCACAGATTTCCAGCCTCTCCTCCAGGTTGAAAAACCTGAAATTGTTGCCCTGAGTTGGATGTGCTGATGGGACAGTTCTGCACCACTGGTTTGGGGATATTGGGAACTTGTACATGTGACTGAAACAATTTCAGCACAGCTTGTGTTCCTCCTTGAGAAGATGAATTCCTGGGTTTTTTAGCTTAAACTGGTAAGCTTGGAAGATGCGTTTTTGTGTCTAGGTTGGAAATAACTATCCGCATTATTTCAAAAGTATCCATCAACACTAATTCAGAGAGAGCTTTCCCATGGCTGTCTTTATGCAGTGGAAAACGTCTGTGCTTCTTCTTGTGAATCTTAATCACATTTCTCTGCCAGTATGGTCAAAGGGCTTGAGAAAGAGCTGCGATTCCATTATGTTGGCCTTGCTACAGGCCTCTATTATACCATTTTCAATGAGTTCTCATTCAGAAGGGCTGGTAGCACATGGCCAAAAGCAGTGGGTCTCTCACTGTGCTCTCATTAGTTAATTTCTGTTCTTGGTCTCTTAGTTCTCACCCTGAATGAACTGGGGCTTTGCTGCTAAATCATTGTATTAAAAACCAAAAATTAAGCTCAGTGAATTATGCTGATGGTTGCTTTGTCCCAGTCTACCTACCCATGATGGAGCTTTCAGGCTTCCCAGGAAGCTGGCCTCTGTCTCACCCTGTTTTGCTGTAACACGAGGTGAGAGCCCCAAGCTTTGCAGCTGGCAGCCTGCTGCACGTTGTGGCAGTGATGGTTGACAATTCCAAGTAACAAGTCCCAATGAAAACTAGGTGAGGTGTTGGAGCAGGAGGCGGTGTCACTAAGGCCTTACTGTTCATGGATAGAGAGCGCTCCAGCTGAAGGTGATGCAGCTCTTCACCGTTGCTTCAGGGTGTCATTTGTACATGGACCTAAATCCTCCTCCTTAAAGTGACCAGAAATCTACCACGCTTCTTCCTGCCCACACGTCTTCACGTGTCCAGACAGCCCTTTGGTGGGCATCGCGAGCCTCCGTTATCAGTCACCACTAATTTACTGGATCAAACAATCTAAGTCCTCATTTTAGAGGGCCTGTTACTTAATTTTTCTCAGAAGTTCAGATTTGAGAGCCGACTGGCTTGCCTTGGGCAGGGATAGTCATCTCCCTGTCAGATGGCTGGAGGGAAATGAGAAGTTTCTTGACAGGGGTTCAGGCTGCTGAAGGGTCTTTATGGATTGGGAAAATGGTCTTCAAGAAAGACAGGATGCGGTTCAGAAAGGATAAGCACAAAGTTTAGTTCTGTGAAATAATCAGCTGTACTGGTTTGGGGTGGTGGAGGACTGACAAAACAGTTACTCTGCCAGGGAGCATCTGAGCAATCTGGTGATACTGCTTAAATCTATGGTGTTCTGTTGTTGAGAAAACAATCATCTTGGGTTATAGCAGGTGTTGCTTGTTGGGCAACACTTGAGTAAAGCCTCAGGAGTCACGTGAGGCATTGTGTTGCCGAAAAGATGCCAAGTAACTGTGAGAGGTCTAGTAGAAAGCAACATACATGTAAGACCTTGGAAACCCTATCAGGAGGGGAATACTCAAGAAACCTCGGTCATTTACTTGAGAAGTCCATGGAAAACTTGTCAACAGATTTCAAGTATGAAGATGAGAAACCATGAGGAGGACAGGGGAGCATGTTCTCCAGGTCCCTGTGGATAAAACAGGACGTAGTTGGCTCCATTTGTGGCAGGTGAGGTTTGGGGTAGGTCCTGGGAAAAACTTGGTGTGTGAGTGAGGTACTGGATTAGATTCTACAGGAAAGGTGCACAAGCCTCATCACTGCGGATGTTCATGGATGGGTAACACTACCCCTCAGAAGCATGTGGGCAGAGTAAGCCCTGCTCTGGGAAGGGAGATGTGCTGGGTGACCTCCTGAGAACCATTCCAGCTCCTTCTCTGTGATTTCTTACACGTATCGCTGTGAACTTAACACTTGGGTGAAAAAGACAGCGGATAGACAGAACATGATGTTCAGAATGGAGTCGCAATCTGATGAATACACAGAAATACATGAATCCCCAGGGTGAGCAGATTACAGAAAGGGACAGATTCCCTAAATCATTACACCTACTGTTTTGGATGATTTTGATTAAAACCCTGCAGGATTCTGCTTTTATGATCTGTCACACTGAGTACACTTACACCAAAAAATACACAGGGTTTGCTGTTGGTACTGACTGCTGTGCTCATGCTCAGTCAGTGATTACCCTCCTCATGATGGGTTTTTTAATCCCCTCTGTACATTGATCAGTGCAATTTAGAACTTTTCACCTGGAAAGTTAGCAGATAACATGTTGTAATCTTGGCTGCTCCCATCTTTCAGATTTTTATGAGTCCTTGGGAAAACATTTTTGCTTAGCTAATGCATATTTGAAAAGCTGCTGAAACCGGAAAACTTCAGTGCCAGATACTATACGGAGTCATGCCTAATCTACCCAAGACATAATGAGCAGAGAAAATTGGAAAGTGGTAGAAGGATTACAATCTTCTTACAGTATTTTAATGGCAGAATTTCAGCGTGCCCTTTCTGTTTGTTGATAAGTTTGGACGCTATTAGGACTTGAAAATATTTTCCAGTCAGTCTTTCCCAGCTCTGGGTGGAATATAAGTAAGAGCTCAAATAAAAGTGAGATCAGGAGATTTAAGTTGTTCCTTTAAATCTCTGCAGCAGGAGGCACAGCAGCTGGCCCGTAGCCCTGACTCCAAGGACCTTTTTGTCATAATCTCTGTTTCAGTGTTTCCTTATGCCTGAATAACAGTGCCTCCCTCTAGCATGGGAATGGGGCTTAAGTAATTACAGCTTAAATGTTTGCAATCATATTGCGTTATCTATTGTAGCCAGATATGAAATGAAAAAAAAAATAAAATATAATAAAGCAGCCCATGTTGGACGCTGATTGAAGATCAGGTAGGTAGCTTTTGTGTGAAGCTGAGGTCTGTAACCAGAAAGTATTACAGCAGTTTGACAGTGCTATGGAAAGTTGAAGAAGGAGTTTGGACACTAATTAGTTGTTTGTGAAAGTGGAGGGAAGGGCAGGTGGGGAGCAGTGGGGTCCCCAAGCACCCAGGGAAGGTGTATGAGGTAGCATACAAGCTGTGCCAAGTTCCCTGCCTTGTCTTCCCGGGGCAGTGAGAGTGGTTGTGGCTCCCTCCAGGGCAGAGCCTGGATGAGCTGCAAGCGTGTGCATCAGATTCCAGAGTATGGCCATTCCAGAGCAGGTTTCAAATGCTGTCAGGGGTAAAGGAGTAGTTTCAAGATCCAAAAGGTCAGATGGCAGTGGCTTTGTACTGGGCAGAGCTGCATGTTGATGCACTTGTATCACAGTCTCTTCTAAGTTAAGTCTCAAATGAGCAGCTGAATGCTTGCTGTGAATGTCAGCGCTGGTTTCACTGTGCTTGTTGAAGAGTCCATTAGATTCTGCTGTTGCAGCAACTGGTTGAAATTCTTTTCATAGTGTTAGAATGAGAAGCAAGTCCCAGTGCATCTCACCCAGCACCAGCACTTCACGGTTGACCGTACCCATATTGCTATCCGTGTTTGTAAAGAATAATGCCAAAAAGGTCCCCGAAACATAGAGAGACAAGTGAGAAATTAGAGAAGATGTAGAGGTGTCTCCCTGGCTCTCTGGAGCTGCATTTCACAGCCGCTGCCTGCTATCTACATTCTGTGCAAACACACTTGATGGTGACCAACCTTCTCCTGCCCTCTTGCGGCTCTGGCTGCTCCTGGGAAAGGGTGTTTGGGCTCCCGCGAACTCGCAGACATCTCAGAAACTTCCATGTAGCCCAGTGACCTTCAGGGACTGCAGGTAAACATTTCCAGAGCTGGCCCTGCGGTGTCTTTTTGGTGCTGGGATGCAGGATGTGCTGTGCATACAACTCCCTCAGCAGTCAGAGTGACGGGGGTGAGAGGAAGCCTTCTGTGGAGTTTCTAAGACTATTCTCTTGCCTTTAAAATTATTTTTGTGATCTTTAGGATAAAACACCTTTTATATAAATGAAATAGCTCCTGTGAATGCCGCTTTATGGATCCTTTAACTTGTACCCAAATCCACCAGTGCTGGCAACTGGTACATAAATGCTATCAAGTATCCCCCTCCACTATTTGTCTAATTCCTGTTTAACTGCATGATTTTCCAAAGCATGGTCTGGAGTTGTATTTTTAAATATGACTTTGAAACAGTGAAACTGAATTTGTAATAATGAGGGTGAGAAGGCAGGCAAGAAAGAAGGTTCATGTTGGATGTGTACAAGTACTTCAATTTGCAAAGCACGTGTTCATTTCATCCATGTGCTGAAAAACCTAAACTGCCAGTGCTGTGGATAAAGCATGAAGATGTGGAAGGGGGTGGATAGAAAACATCTGTCACATGCTCAGTATCTGAAGTATTAGAAAACAGTTTTTAGCACAGCTGATGAGCACTGTGTAAAGGAGAAGGGATGACCCCGGGAGAAGATGGGAAAGGTTTATTTTTACGGACAAACTTGGGGTGATTTCCCACAGTTCCCCCCGGGTAGCAGAAAGCAGTGTGAGAGCGGTGGCCCTGCAGCAGCAAAAGCCACCAGAGACTTTGGCTCCTGGTGTCATGCCTTAATTGTCAAGATGCAGCTTCCCCTCCCAGTTTGCACCTCCTCAGGCCAAATGAAAGGTTTTGGGCTGTTTGTTTGATGTGGATTCCCTGCAAAATATCCCTGTGTGCAGATACTTGGGGTGGAGACCCCAAGTGTCAAAGCTGAACAGGGTGTGAATGCAGCCCTTAGGGAGGCAAAAAAAGCATTTGGAGAAGGTGGTGGCACCTTCCCAGGTCCTCTGCCCCTTGCCTCCTGGGACCCTGAAATCAAGGTGAATGCTCAAAATCCAAAGGAAGTTACTACAAACCTAAGCATGAACAAATCTTGCAAACCTTCTAGCGGGGTATGACAGAGGGATGTATCTGTTCAGCACAATGTACGCCCCAAAATATCAGCATGGACTTGCCAGGCAATGGGGGAAAGTTTCAGATGCCTGTGGTTAGTGTTTCAATAACCAAAAACCTAAAGTTGTGCTTTTTCTTTCCTTTCTGGTTTTTTTTTCTTTTTTTTTTTTTTCCATATTAAAAACCATCTCTGTTTGCTGGCATACTTCTACAGTGTCAGCTATCAGACAACTATTCTGGCAGCTGCAAAACAATAATTTGAGGGCGAATTAGCATTCAGTAGATGATTAGTATAATCTAATGATTTATACTTCAGTACAAGTATTCTGCTACCGTGCTACATACTTACTTCACAGTTTCATGGGACGTATATTTGCCTATAGAAAGGGCAATAGGAGACTCAAGACAGAAAAAAAGGCTTTTCAGAAGAATTTCCCTGGTTTCACTTTGTGACTCCCTCAGAGGGTTAGTGCCTGGATCCCAAATATTCTTTTCAGCTGAATCAGTGTCATGTCCCTGAGCGAATTCTGTATTCACTGTCCACACTTCGGCAGGAAAAAAAAACCCAAAAGGACAGTCTTAAAGAAGAATGAAATCTGATGAGCTTTTCTCGCTCAGAAATATTCCCTGCAATTCGTGTTTTCTCAGATGAACAAACCTTTCCTGGTCAGGGGAGATCAGCTGTTGATGATAGGCATAAAAAAACCCCCAGCAAAATGTGAGAGAATTTCAGATGACAAATAGCTGCAGCGTTTTGTGTTTTGCAGGTTCTTTATGGGAAAAGTGTGCACTAGACAGTGCTTTGGAATCTGTGTATTTTACAGAACTTCTTACTTTATCTGACAGCATTTATCTTTGAGTTTGTCTGCAGATATTTAAGCTTTATGGCAACTGCAGCCTGACAGCAAGAGTTGGATTCTGCTGCCTTTTCTGAGTGAGGACTCTGCACCAACCCCCATCACAACAGACCAGTCGGGGATCTCTTTCAGTTTCTTTTTCAAAGAGGTGTTTTCTCCAATCCATTAGGAATTTAGGGCCCTCTGGGACATCCCCCTCATCACCTGCATGTCTGGCTGCTTCAGTACTCACCGCTTTGGACCTTCACTCTTCTGCATCTCACTGGGAGTCACTTCAGTCTCAAGTACAGAGGAGATGCGAGTTCTCGTGCTCCCACCTGTGTGCATTTCGGAGCATTCAGAGCTGTGCTCAGGTGGGGATTTCGGCGCAGTGCTGTGTCGGTGTTACAATTCCCTGATGTGTTTTCAAATCCAATTGCAGGTTGGTCCATTCTGGCCCAGGAAAAGGCTCACCGCAGGCCGGGGTGGACTTGTCTTTCGCAACCCGAACCGGTACAAGGCAAGGGATCGAAACCCATCTGTTCAGGACGGAGACAAGTCGAGACCTCTCACTGTGGACGAGGAGCGTAGTGCAGGGCTGCCACAATTCTGCAGAGCTCATCACGGAAATCACCACATGTGAGTAACCCCTGGGGCAAGGCAGCTGCACACCTCCTCGTGACACTCGGGTGGTTCAAGTTCCTTCTGCTAGAGGCGATTCATTTCAGAGTGTTCTAAGCTGTTGGTCTTGGTTTCAGCACATCGTTTTCAGACACAAGTGTACAGTCAACCAGGTAGGGCTGTGTGTCATGGAGGAGTGATTTGTCTGAGAAACTCACAGAAAAGAGCATATTCTGAGGCTCGGGAGAGCCCCGAGAGCCTAGCAGGGGTTTCTTCTACAGAGGGAGGAGGCAGAGGAGGACCAACACATTCACAAGGGTGAACCGGTCACCTCTTTGGCCAGCACTGCACACTTAAGAGTAAAAAAACATACAAACTAGTCCAAAAGCTAGATTTTAACAGATAGTAATTTCCTTCCCTGAACATCAGGGTGTAACTTCTCAGCACTTCCATAGACACAAACCCAACTGGAATAAACCTAATGGGCTGCAGATGCTCTGGGCTGATGCCCTGTTTGGCCAGGTAGCTGCTAGCATGGGGTGGCTCTGGGGCTTTGCAGCTGCATCTGTCTCTTGAGTGCCCCCAGGATTTGGGAGTCTGACTAGCTCACCAGTTGACACAGCTGTTAAAGTTGAACATTATTTCAACTCATTGCCTGAAAACGTGAGAACCACCTCGAAGGCATGTCCATCTCCTCAGCCCAGTGACGTTGATGACTTTCAAAAAACAGGAGGGCATCAGCCCTTCTTTTATGGCAGTGCTTTTATCCCAGTGCCGAGGTCCCATCTTGGCAGAATGTTTCACAGGAAGGTAGTGGAAAAGAGAATTTGGGATGTGAACACCTACACTCTTAATTTTTTAATTTGGATCAGGGTGTGTGTTTCTGAGCTGAGGGGAAGATGCAGACTTTCTGCTGCAGTAGCTATTATATACAATTATCTCAGCCCTTTTTCAATTACAACACTAATGAGGACTCAGGAGTGTCTTCATCTTTGTCAAAGTACTTTAGGGAAACCCTTTACAGCTTCTAATCTTCTTGTGCATTGTGCTCTACATTTATTGATCTTGACTATGTATGTCAGACATAAGAAGAAGAGTAGCTGTGACTTTGTGAAGGTTTGGAAGGAGGAAATGCCAGCCTGACCCTTCCTAAACTTCAGCAGACTGGTTTTGTGTCAGCAGGTAGATGTCTGCTGCAATACAAAGAATGCAGTGAGTAACTAAGGACTGACATGGGTTTTGTTACTGCTGAGCACCATTTCAGTCCAGGAGTTTACACCACAACTAGCAAACCATCTTTGGACCTTGCACAACGGAATGGCTCCTGTTGCTTTCTTCCACATCTGCAGGTGTACAGCTTGCGCACCATTAGCCCAGCTTCAGGAGAGGTTTGTTTCCACCAGGCAGTGCTGAGATCAAACGTGAGATGCAGGTATCTGCAGCCACGTGGAAGTTGTTGCTTTTAAGGGCGTTAAAAATCTAAGCTTTGTTTCCTTCTTCAGCTTGCACATACAAAAGCCAGGAGTGCCGCCTGACCATCCATTACGAACATGGGTTCTCTCTTACAACTGAACCGCAAGATGGTGCCTTCTCTAAGACAATCGCACAATATCCCTACGAGAAACTGAAAATGTCCTCGGATGATGGGATAAGGATGCTTTATTTAGACTTCGGAGGAAAGGATGGAGAAATTGTAAGTAGTGCATTGAGCAGTGATGCACGTTGCCATCTCTTTGGTGGTCCTTCAGGCTCTGAGGGTGGAGGGGCACTAATGGAAGTTAGATGATTGTCGTAGGTCCCTTCCAGCTGAAACACTCCAGTCTAAGAACAGCTGAACAGTACCAGGTTCCCGTACCAGTAGTTAGATGCTTTGCTTTCTAGTACAGCATGAATGGCTGGCTTTAGAACGAGATAAACTAACAAGAGAGATAAATCGATAAAACCAGGCAAAGAGGGATGAAAGTTTTCTTAAATATAAGAACAAATTGTTCTCTATGTAACCAGATCTTAGAATTTTATATGTATCCATTTCAGTTTTTAAATGATTGTGGGTGAAAAACTGAAGAATGAGCTATTAATTCCAACGACCACATGGGGACTTCATGTTATGATGACAAGCTCTGTTTTAGACATTTTTGAACATCTAGTTGCTGAAAGAAATTGAAGACAACAAATGTAGCTCAAACCGTCTGCTTAGGCCTCTAAAGCTGCCGCAATGACTAAAAATAAGGTGCTTATTCCTACAAGCAGTTTAGTTACCATAAATTATGCACGTAAACACGGTCTTTCCTGCCAGACGTTTTCAGCAGAGCACACCGGGTGCTTAATGCTTCACATCGCCCTTGAGAACGTTAACTCTGTGAGAACTGCTGCTTGTCGGGCTGGCAGAAGGGGATCTGTTCCTAGCTCTCAATAAAGTTGATGCATGACTGATGGAAAGGCCAAGGGGGTTTGTTTTGATGTGAACCTAGTGCTGAACCTCCTGTCCACAGGGGCAAGTCTGTCAGGCTTAGCAAGCGTGTGGTGAGATCATCTGAACTGTTGATTTATGGGTAAGAGTCTCAGTTCGGGGTCACTGCCACCTGGGTGAACAGGGCAGCATCAGCTGAAGGTGCAGCCTCCTGCCTTCAGCAGTGGCCAAGAGCACTGTGTACTGGATGCAGCAGCCCCACCACCACCCCTGGTTGGAAACAGAGCCCAAAAAGATGGGGAGGTCGACCCCCCTGGAAAACTGCTTGCAGCATCTGGTTCAGTTTTCTGCTGCTTACCCAGGGGGATGCAAGCCCAGAGGCACCAGGATCTCATCTGCTCTCAAGATGCTTATTACTTACTTTTAGTAACCTAAATATTTGCAGCTGTATGTAAAGAAAAGACAATATGTTGTAATAAAGGGTTGTTATTAATAGAAGTCTGTTGAAAATACCAGGCAGCAAATCAAGTACTCTGTAAATGACTGCTTATTTGAGCTGTAATCTAATCTAATCATTCTCAACTTGATTTCTTTCTGTACTTTCAGCAACTGGACCTTCATTCCTGTCCAAAACCAATTGTGTTCATCATTCATTCCTTCCTCTCGGCAAAGATTACCAGACTTGGCTTGGTGGCATAAGCAGGATACATCTGTTCCTGCAGAGACAGTCGGCACGACCGCGCTAATCTGAAGGACAGTCAAGAGTAGCAGCCCCGTACCAGTAGCAGCACACACCGCCTTGGGGTCATTTCTGCAGTCTTCCAAGGCCCAGGTTCCATTCTGATCAGCTAAAGAGGTGGCATGACAAGGAAAAGAGTGGATTTCATTGTAAATAATGGGATTTTTAAATCCTATGTGAGACAGTAAAAGCGTGTAGAACCACACATGTAAATGTTTCAGACTCATAAATTGTGCCTATTTCAATGTACTTGTTTATATAGAATCAGTCAAGGGCTAAGCAGACAAGAGCGGATGTTGGTTGTGACGCAAGCTCAAGGCTGGTTGAGTAGAAGTTCTCCAAACCAGGTTGTCCCACCACCCAACAGTAAAGTATTTTTTTCTGTGCCAACCTGTGCATCGCTTACAGAAGATTTTTTTTTTGGGGAGGGGAGGGGGCACCATCAGAACCTGTTGCTTGAACATCCAGCAGAGCAGGCAGATTTGGAGCTGTGAGCTTTGAGATCAAAGGGTAGACATACACAGATAGACATCTTACATACATTCCTAGCGATGGACCCGAGGCCAGACTAGTGATAGCGCTGCATTGAGAGCTGGCACTCAGGGGGGCACAGGTAGGAGCGTCCGACTTTAATGAACACACAGGATGTATTTTTCTAGTGACTTCCCAGAATGGCTCAATGAGTTCCAGCTGCCTGGGATCTCCAGCTCAGGCAAAAGCTACCACCTAAGCTTCTGCCAGCACATTTCCACGGGAGTTTTCCAACAGAAAGCCACGCTGAGCTTCCTGTCCTCCTACCCCTGCCGTGTCACCCCTCCTCAGCTCTGACAAGGCTGGTTGCGTGTTCTTCATAGACAAACAAATGTGGGGAAGCAGGAAGAGTTGATGATTTTTTGAGAGTTTTCTAGATTAGATGAGAAAAGTTACTCAAGCAGCCCCACGACACTGAGGAAACACACCAGGGCAGGAACACGAGCTTCACAGCTGGAAAAGCCTTAATACAGAAGGAACCAGTATGACTTGGCAAGTCCACATGTATTCCTTGCTGGTGAAATGTAAGGCGTTCACCTCTGTACCCACAACTTTCTAGTTCCTGTTTTGCACCAGAACTTACAGTTTTAAGTCAAAACACGCAAATCACTGAGTGTGATCTCAGCTTTGCTCCCAGTTAGGTTGGGCACAGAGCGGGCAGGAACGCTAACCTTCACCATTGGAGAGGAAATGCACAGCCAGCACCTGGAGCTACTCAACTGGCTCAGTGTGGTCGGGTGGGAACAGAAAGCAGCAGAACAGGGATGGCCTTTGTATTGCTCTTACTTTGTAACCAGAGCTCCTTCCTACAGAGATGGGGAGTTGTTTGCTTTTAAAGTTTTGCCCTAAATTCACACTTTGAAGGACAGCAACTGTAGGGGAAGTACTAAAGCCCAAGTTTGTGAGAGTTCACTTGTCATATTACAACACTTCATTTATTCTTGAGAAAGCACAGACGTTTCAACTTGGCATCACTTGGCTGGCAAAGAAGAAAATTAAAAACACAGTTTGGTTCCATGTTGTTTTTAAGCCAAGTCCTGAGAGTTAAGCGTAAATCATGCTGTTTATTCACAGCACAGGAATTAGTTCATGGTGGTTTCCACAGGTATCTTAATCATAGAACCTAATTAAAAAATTAAGATGATGAGCTGAATTTGCAAATACAGAAAATAATCATTGAAGACCCAACTGCTGAATTGTCATTTGGAGGATGCTCCCCGCTCCCAGCACCTCTCATGGGTCAAAAGCAAGCGCGGGAGGGGATACTCCAAGCTGGGAACTTTGGGTTTACTGTCACGGTACTCGCACTTAAAAATTAATTCCTCTTGTAGATGCTTAAGGCAGGGGATAACAGGTTACAGAACTTACCAGTAGTTTCCAAACATTTCTCATTTAGCAACTGCTGCCGTTCATGTAACGCTCTGCGGCCGCGACTCGGGTCTCCTTTGGCTTGGAAGCTTCCAGGAGAAGATCTCCTGAGGAGCAGAGTCGGTACGGTGGGGGACTGGGTCGGCGAGTGTGAACTCACATCCCATTGTCACCTAAAACCTCGTGTGACGTTTCTAAAAAGCGATTCAGGACACTTCTATTTGCTCTTCCAAAGTCTAACTTAAAAAAACCCAATCTGGCTGCAGGCTCCTGTCAAAGTTGCAGAGGTTAAAGCGAAAACTTGGGGTAGGTTAAATACATAAGTGAACTCTACTGCACTATTTCCTTATTCCTTTCACACTTACAAATCACTGGAATGTTACACCTAACATGTACGTGCATTGTAAATATTACAAATTCCTATATTAGTACCAACAATTAAGTGAAACAATATGTAATCTAAGGTGCTCAGTACTATATGAAGTATAAGTGAATAATTAAACAGTTTGCAAAGAAAATTCATATTATATATATTTATAGAAAAAAATAATTACAGATGCTATTTCTTCATTTTCAGATTTTGGACTGATTCATATTTGGATGGATAGACCAATGAGATATGAACCTACTCCACATTTATAAGAGTATAGTCAATATTTATATTTTAGAGAAAAAGAATATATTTAATAAAGTCATTTATTGGATTTTTGTGAGGTGAGCTTACTTTGTACCCACACAAGCTGCTCGGAAGGCTCTCCTGTCCTTTGGACTTGGGCTGGGGAAACATTTTAAACCTCAGTCAGCCTGTAAGAATTCAGTTACTTGAGAGGACTGTTCATCCTGTGGATGGGAGTGACTTCTAAAACTTGGTAAACAAACAAAGAGAATTATTAAAGATCTCTCAACAGACCATCGGTGCTTCCTATGAGGTAAGGCCAGTGTCCGCCCCGCAGCAGCACTGGTGACGCCAGGCCAAAGGGATGTTCTGGGCACGGCCGCTCAGAGTCACCTGCCGAAGTTACAAGGCTTCCTCTGTCACTTGTGTTTAACTGGGCAGTTACAGAAGGCATTAAAAAACCTCCAAGAACAGAACCTTCTGCTCAAGCTTCCACATTCAAGGGGTGAGGCCAACACGTGGCTGGCTTAGTTCTCAGAAACAGTTATGGAAAACTTTCCCTCCAATTCTTACCTTAGTGGCCCAAACAGAGAAGCTCACTGGGGAGTTTACGCCTGTTCCTTCAGTGTGACCCGAGGTCTGGCAGAGCAGCCACATGGAAATCCTTAAAAGGGGTATTTCAGAGCTGCCTTCCTTTCACAAAACACTGGCTGTAAATTGAACGGTCTGGTCAGAACGTCTGTAATACTGCTTCAGCCTCAGAAAGGCTTGGATACAGATCAGAACATGGATGTTACTGGATCGGAACATAGATGTTACTGGAAAACTGTCATCTACGGTGTTTGTTAAAAAAAAATAAAAAATAAAATAAAGCTGATCTGACTGTGTTCTGGGCAGCATAGTGGTGTTTCCCCAGTCCTGCTCTTTAAGGGGAACCAGCATCTCTCCAAAGGTACTTTATAAATCAGAACATAACCATGTCATGCACTACCAAGTAAATGACTACCACAGACATCGTGAGAATTGGTCTTTTACCAAAGAAGGAAACAAGTGCCTTCTCTCTCTGCGGCCAGTAAGGAATCCTCCTGCCCACAGGACGGGAGCATGCTCCATCCAGCTCTTCGCTTTGGGAAGCGCAGATGATTTGATGTAGAGGTTGATGGGATTTCCACCTGCGAGACTTCTCAATGTCCTTTACTCACGTTTAAAAGTTAATTGGAGCTTCTTTGGTCTCAGTGGAAGCAGAATTGGACCCTAACTAAATGATGTGCTCCAGACTGTTACACGATCATTCACTTGTAAATTCATCTTATTTTTCAGAAGAGTCAAACGGGCAGGTTTATAACTGGCTGCTGGCTGGGGCCATTTACTCTATATAGAAACTATTACTGTAGTATATATCACTATATATGCACACAGATACTGTATAGGAAGAAACTGAGACCTGTATTTAATTGATACATTAATTGAACACTTTTGAATTCAGTGGTGACTTCCATTTTAAAGAGCAGATATTAATAATACACCAGCAAAATTTCAAGAAACTCAGGCTGCTTCGTGTAAGTGAACCTCTCGATTAACCAGGGCGGAAGTTTAGTTTAAAAGCACGAGGGGAAAACCATAATGTATTAAAGTAACAAAGAAAACAACCTCTTGTAAACGTATCAGCTACTTTTTCCACACAGGATTAGCTTTTCAGTTTGTTTTCTTCGTCAGAATTTCTGCACTTGTAAATATTTAGAGGTGATAGAAAACAAATCCCAAGGGAGAACTGGGGAGTTTGAATTTGGAAAAGCATGTGTACCCCAGTTAAGTTGTGCTGTAGCCCAGCAATTGCTGTAATACTGGAATAATCACCACCAACCAAGCCATCACAACCACGTCGCTGTTATCTTACCCCAATCTTGTGTAAGAGCGTAACATGGAATAGGGGTAGGCCGTAAGCCTACAGTGGTGAACATGACACGTGTCCTGGCTTCCAAAAACATGAAAGCAACCACCCAAACCTTCCCCAGGGAAGCGTGCACCAGGCACACCGGGTACTGGGCTCGCCAGCTACAAAAAAGGAAATAACTGGAAGTTGAGAGGCAAAGAGTGTCATCACATTCCCCTTCCCGTAAATTACAACACGTTGGCCGGGCTGTGGCAACTCTTGGTGTAGGGTTTCTGAACTACAACAGATGGAAGATGGTTGAGTTTAACCCTCTTCCACCAAATGATTTTCTGTGGTTTTTTGTAGGTTAAGAGCAGCCACGAGGACAGTTATCACAGGTCAAGTGGGGCACAGCGTTACTAAACCATGATGATAAACCAGCTCTCACCCTGAAAACCACAACGTTCCAACAAGGAGCACACGAGACACGGGCAGCACTCTATGAGCTCAGCACTGGGAATCACACAAACAAACACCACATCAAAATGCTTGCGTTTCCCCAACTGCTTTACTTTCCTGCTGAGCATTTCAGGCCCCTCTTCAGGCCTACAGAATTAAGACCATAACCATTTGGTTTTACTTGCTCATGAAGTAAGTTACGTATTATCTAAATCCAGGGCTCACTACAGACACCACAGAGAAGTAAGGGGGGAATGGGAAAATAATAAAAAATAATTTAAAAAAGCATCTTTTTATGGAAGTCACAGAATCACAGAATATCAGGGATTGGAAGGGACCTGGAAAGATCATCTAGTCCAATCCCCCTGCCAGCGCAGGAACACCTACATCAGGTCACACAGGAACGTGTCCAGGCAGGTTTTGAATATCTCCAGAGGAGACTCCACCACCTCTCTGGGCAGCCCGTTCCAGTGTTCTGTCACCCTCATCATGAAGAAGTCCTTCTACAGATGCATGCAGATAGTTCTTCATTAAGAAAGCCAGTCAAAGATTATTAATTACTTTCCTGAAAGGGATTTTCTTTGCTCACGGCAGTGAGCCACAAGTATTCTATGAAATGGAGAGTTTCTGTACTTATCTACTTATGCATAATTTGTTAACTACCATTTTTTTTGGTAATTACAAGTTTATAAAAATCCCCCAAAATCAGTAGGAAATGAAACGTTCAGTAGCTTGCTTTAGTATTTGGACAAAAGTATCAGCATTTAGGCTGAAGATATGAGGTTAAATGCGAGATCTTCCCAGACACGAACAACCTCCTTTGGGGCTTGGCTTTACACAAGACAGAATCAAGCAAAGAATAAACGTCACAAAATCAGGAAGGCTCTTGAGAGAATGAGTAGATTTTACAGCATTAAGTCCAACCTACACATGCTTTAGATCAATTACTCTTTCATAATATTAAATTTCATTTATGTTAGCATTGACTAATATACTTTACTTCCAGGAGAATATAGCAAACACTAACACTGCATCTCTAGCAATTTTAATGGTATCAGTTGATATGATGAATAGGAAATCCTTACATTGAAAGCTGTAAAATAGATGTGCTTTGGTAGGAACTCCTCATCCCAACATAATACTAATTTCAATAATTATAGTAGCAGAAGCCAAGCACATGCCTGAGATTTAAGCAAACAGAGTTTGCTTAAGTATTTTCTTGTGCTTCCAGTTCAGGTAGCAATTACCTTTTCCGTTACACCTCATCAAAACACACCAGCTCTTTCCCAGCTCTCCCAACCAGCATCACTGCCATCGCTCTGATTTCCTCCTCCCCCATGAAAAGAAACCTCAGAACTGAGGTTTCTGAATTGCTTCCAAGGAGCGTTACAAAGGGTACACCTGAAATTATCCCAGAAATTCAGCTTGTGAAACGATCCTTTCTTTAATGAGACCTCGCATCAGGTTTCAAAAGACATACTTTTTTTTCCTTATAGTACAACACAGAGGTAATTGTGACTCAAATTCTAATTGTGTTTGCTTTCACCTGCAGAATAGGATCCCTTCCTACTCTATGAAATGTAAACAGCGGTTTATAGAACAGCAAGTAATAATAAACAGAAGAGAGATTTTCACACAAAAAGAAACAAAGTAATTTTGTTACTAAAATTAAATCTGGTGGAGGTTTTATTCACATGTAAAACAAATATACTAATTGAAAAACATACAAAGCTTTATCAAACCAAGTCAAGCTATATTCCTTTCAACAACTACACATAATAAATATGCATATAAAATAAAACATTTTTTCATTTGATTTTTAAAAAAAAAAATTAAAACTTTTTGTATAAAAAGTTTCAAAACGAGCTATTGTGCTTGAGAATTGAGTCTCTATAGGCCTATGAGTCTTTACACTGACCAGAGTCCTTCCGGGTGTGCGTACATCAGGCAGCAGGAAGTGCTCTGTTGGGGCAGTTTGGAGGAAGGTGGGAAGAGCAGCCGGTCCCTGCCTCTACTTGCCAGACTTCTCCAAAACCCATTCGATCACCTGGGAAAAGAAAGGAGAAAGCAATTTATGTGAGTGCCTTTCAAGAACACCGCATACATCTTACCATTTCTTTCTTCATCACCACCCGTGTGGTGTTTACTGAACAGGATTTAAGAGTGATCTGTTCAAAAGGAGAGAGCGTTGTTAATAAACTGAGAGGATACAGCCTTACCCAAGAATTGTATTTCATTTTACTGAATGCCTTGAGAAAAAGGCATTTTTAGATCCCTCAAATTGAGCTACTTCCCCCCACTCTCTCCACGTGCCAGCAACAAGGTGTGCATACAATGCTCCCGGCCAGTGTTTCCAGCATAAAAATGTCCTAGAGCCCCAGAAGAAAGAACACAGGATAAATTGTGCACCGCTGTATCCATCACCAGTGTTACTGCTGTTTCCCAAACTGGGCAGCTCTTTACCCCACTGACTCTCGGGGGCAATTACATTTTTTGTAAGGTAGTTCCAACGTACTCTCTAACACAGGGAGGGGTGCCCACCTCAAGAGATGCCCCATTTTAATGCTTCTTTTTGCCAACAGCACACACACATAAAGCTCCCCAGACAAAGCTGGGGGTGAGAAACAGTGTACCAAGCCAGTATCCCAGTTCTCCAGCAAACGTCACAACCCATGGAGTTTCTGAAACCTTAATCTGTAGGAAGAAGTGTAGGAAGTCCCACCTAAGTAAGTTCATGTAAGTCCCACCTTACACACAAATAAGTTCATCTGATAGCCCTTGTGGTTACAGTTATTCCCAAGCTTAAAATTTACTAATTTGATTATTTTTAAGAAATTTATTTCTTTTTATAGATCCATTTATTGCTTCCTAACCTTTGAAATGAAATGTTACTTCCTTCAACAAGAAAAATCTCATCTCTGCTTTTTTCTTTTTCACCCCTGGAGATGTGAAAACCTTTCTTGCCTTCATTTTCATTTCTCACTGTGGCAGCTATAACTTTTAGCTAATGGCATCTAAAACCAGAATATATACAACTGGAAATTATTCCATGAGACAGCTGATTAAGAGAAAGTTTTTGTGAGATCAGAGAGTGAAACCGAGACCTGCAGCCAAAGGAATGCACCTTTTTATCTCTTAAAGCTATAGCCTAAACCTACAGCCAAGCTGCTGCTGCTGCATTTATCCTTCACTGGTTACAGGAAACGCTCTTACCTGTTTCACATTGTTGTTTGCTGTTTTCTTCATTTCATCAAGAAGTCCTCTAGAAGTTTTAAGATCCTGAATATTCAATACAAAGCCACAGAGGTTAGCAAACTCATATGCTCACTTCCATTTTGGATCATAAGAGCCCTAATAACCCAGGCAAAGGTTATACTTTTATCACCTTGTTCAGAACCACAGAAGAATTATTTGATTTTTTTTTTAAAGAAATAATCTAAATCTATTCCAATGGGTTGCAGCTTTCCCTACAGCAATCCAAACCTAGTATTTAATTGTGCATTTGAGCCACACTTTTCTTAACCTTCCACACACTTCCGGAAAAGAAACGTTTGGGTTTTTTTTCCTTAAATGATATCCAAAGTTCTTACAGCATTGATTGAAATCTTATTTCTATATAAACAAGGAAATCAACTGTGCACTTATAGACTGCAAGACAAGAGACTAAAAGCCTGGAATGGCTTGTCTGTTTTGCAGTCCACTGAGCCCAAGCTAGTCCACTCCCTTAAACAAAACAAGCACTTAACTTTGTCTAAAGAGAAAACTAAGAGAATTCATTTACTACTTGACTCCAAAGGAAGATGGTACCAAGGATACCAAGCTTCTGAAGCATGAAGCACAGAAAAGGATTCAAAGGGCTCCTACAGTCCTGAGGCCGCAAGACAGTTCAGAGTTCTCTCTCTCATTCTGAAGGACAGGATCCCTGCAGTGCTCTTCCTTCTGCTCTCCCACTTGGAATGGCACCATGAACCCATCTGATGTACCCTACTTATTCATCCCTACATGCAGCTCTCCAAATTTTGGATTAGAAGATTTTCCTTCAGGGCGTATTTCAGGGAGATTTTGGGAGTGCTTATGGAATGACGGCGTTTAAGACCGAACTATTTAAGATGCTGGTTCTCATCAGCAAGATGTTCTAATTGTCTGTGTAAGCATTGAGCCCTCTTCAACTGCAACTTCATTTAGCTTAAATCACCTTTACTGAAGTTGACTAAACCGAGTTAGTTTGCAAATAGCAGTGCAAAGAGTGCAAATAGCAGTGGGCTAAATAAACGCAAATGCACAGAAACAGCAGCTGAGCTTCTGAGCAATAGCTTTTAAACACCCTGTACTGTAATTTAACTCAATTTTGTGCCCAGGCTATTAAGAAACTACTTACTAGAAGTAACATGGGCTGAAGCTTTGACTCACAAAGTGTCCTAGGCATTATGGAAAGAATTCTTGTCTCCTCCTAAAAATGGGGCTGATGCAATTGTAGCCCGTGCTGCCAAGCCAGCGTGCGTTAGGCAGTTGTGCACGTTACAGTGTATGTAACAACAACCTCCGAGAGCACCACCAGGGAACTAGAATGTCTGAGACATTTGCATCAGGTACCTGTTGAGCCAACACCTTTACTACTAGGGAGAAGCTGAGGTCTCACAACAGCTAAGGAAGTATAGTACAAGCATGACCTTACCTACCATGTTAAAGCAATGGTCTGTTATCTCACATAAAAGACTACTGCTTCATAAGGTTTAAAAACAAATAAACAACCACTAAAACATACCAGACAACCAGATGTTTTACTTGAGGATAAGTCCAAAGGTTTATCTGCACACTCTAAACACTAACAACACAGCCCTACGAAATATTCCGCTGGGTGTCCAGAGGAAGGGGGCAGGTTTTTTTCAGTGGTGTCCAGTGGGAGGACAATAAGAAACGGGCACAAACTTGTACGTAAGAAGTTCCACGTGGAGGAACTTCTTCACTTGGAGGGTGGCAGAGCACTGGAACAGGCTGCCCAGAGAGGTGGTGGAGTCTCTGTCTCTGGGGACATTCAAAACATGCTTTAGAAGGATGTGCTTCAGCAGGGGGGTTGGACTAGATGATCTCCAGAGGTCCCTTCCCATCCCCCATCCCATTCTGTGATTAGCTTAATAAAGGCTGAATATCCCATAGTCCATCCCAAGCTTTATTCAGGAATGGATTCACTTAAATAAGAACAAAAAACTGTAAGAGGATGTCTTCCACTTACCTTCAAGTAGAACTTTGATATCTCAAATAGGCGCTGGCTGCAAGATGTGAAGCACTTGTGATCCTCTGCAATTCCATGTTTTTGAAGAGTCTTCGCAACCACCTCCTTCAGCATCTTGGAAACAACAGAAACACAATCAAAAAGTTCATCCTAATTATTGGCATGAAAAATTGTTGAAAGCAAGGAAAGAAGAAAAAACACCAACGTGACTTTTTCTGATCTTGGCTCTGTTATTTAACAATCTATTTCCATTTCTGTAACCTCAAAAATCAAGGAGACACTTACATGTCAAAGCAAGGTAAAGTATCAGTGAATATTCACAAGAGGCTTGGAAGACACAAAAAAATTTATAATGGCTTGGGTTTTCTCCAAAATAATGTATTTATAAAAGCATAATTTTATATTGATATTCCCTTGACATATCCATATTAAAAAAAATAAATTAAAAATCAGACACTACAGTCAGATTAGAAAATTTACTCTTACATTCTTTCTATCAGAGATGTTTAAACTTTGCTGTAGGTCTGAATGAGTCACACCAATTTACTAGGGTCATCCCAACTTGCCTTTGACAGTACACCATCATCATTCATGCAGTGTCCTCTCTAGCAACCTGGGATTAATTTAAAATGAGTATCAGCAAGCCAGACACAATTTTGTGTACTGTATTTTAGAAGTGGCATTGATAATATATACAGCTATTAATGAAACACTGCTGCATCGAATTATTTAAACCTTAGCTCAATTAATGGACTTGTTCAACTATTGGAATATCTTTTTATTCTCAGAAGAGTCTGTTCTTCCATAATGGCTCTGTCTCCATCCCAGCTGAAACCAGGAAACCCTTCCAGCACAGATATTTCTTTGGTGCCTTTAGGTTTTACCTGAGTTTTCTTCATTTTGTAACTCTTATTCATTGATATCCATTTCCACCTCTTGTATTCCTAGTTATTATTTCTATCAATAGAATTTTATTTCTCTCTTAATAGAATTAAGAAATTCTATTCTTAATTCCATTAAGAATAGAATTTCTTCTACTTCTTACATACTTTTTCACTCCTTGCTTCTGCAGCACTCTCCTCCGTGCCTGCAGGTTTCCCTCACAACGACTGAACAGAATGAAACTTAGTAATAGCAGTGATGAAGACAGTTCACTTTGAGTTAAAAAATAATAAAAAAAAATAATCAAGACACGTGGAAAGAAGTCAGGCAGATGCTATTTCACCAAGCAAAAAAGATTGACTTTTACCCTTGTATGTTTCTGGGATCTTGATTCCTTAGCTGGCTTTGAAGTCTCAGATTCGGTTGCAGTTACACAACTTGCTGGGTCAGCCTTAGTGGTTCCTTTGGGGCTTTGACCAGGCTGTTTCAGTGGCATCGAAGCTAAAGAGACTGATCTTTCAGAGCGCTTCCTCGTGTAGTGATTCCCACTGCTTCCGCTTGCCTGAGAGAGGAGGGAATCTGTACTCTCAGATTTGGTGAGTCTGGAAAGACCAAATAAAAAAAACAAAACCACCACATAAAACCAACCAAACAAAAACTTTTAGGTTTTGTACTGACTCTTTTGGTGCCTTTGCTTCTTCTGTAGAGGCTGCTGCTGAGTGTAGCAAGTACTAAACGTTCTGGGAAACTGCATCTGAAAACAGCAGATGGGATTCTATTACGTAACGGTTTTTGTATTAGAACAGTTCACTGACTGGCTCGATCTCTGACACAGACTCACTGCACCTCTGATTAGAAACACCTAGAAACAAACTGAAGAAACGATATAACTAAGAAGAGAAAGTCTTTGAAAGAAGGGGTAGTTTTGAATCTAGGCAGTGAGGCAGAGCAGTTTGCTGGCCTCCAGTAACAGAGCAAGACAAAACTTCTTCAAACTATCCAATTCCTTTTGGCCCTGCATGAATGTCACAACTCACTTTTAGCTCTGGGATGTTGAGCATTACAATTCTACTGGAACGTTGTAATGCTTGATCCTTCAACTGTAAGAACATTTGTAATTCTGAAACTCCCATTTATGAAGTGCTAAGTACCATTCTTTTCTAACTATTCATTAAGCTGCAAAAGATACGGATATTCCTAAAAATACACCTCTAATTAAAGGCTTACTGTGATTAGATTGCAAAGGGTATCAAACTGGAAGGAATGAAGAAGTGAAGTAGTACAGCAAAAAACATGAATGCAGAAGCAGCATTACATAGCAGTTAATTTTTTATTGATGCAAAGAGATTGCATCTTCAGAGTGAGGCCAGAGTACAAAGGAAAGTCTTAAAAACTAGGTTTCCAGAAAAGACTTCAATAAACAAGGCTGACAGTAAGTTTGAATGTTGGTAAATCATCTTATCCCAGCAGTCCTTTAGATTAGAAATTCAATTATTCTGTTTGTACCAGTGCTTGGCATTCTAAATCTTTAGCTGCTCATTTGTACTGCAACAGCGCTGACAGTTTCGGTCCCAGATGAGGTTATCTGTCATCTTTTCAAAGGCACTTGAGATTTTGCAAGACTCAATCCCAAATGTCTTAAATAAAAGGTGCTTGTGCTGCATGGTTTTGATTAATCTAATGCTATCAGTGAGAAGTCACACTTGAGAAAAGGAATGAACCTACAGAAGAAGCTTAAACAACTAGAATATTTGTCTAGATAGCTTCACTAAAAACATTTTGAGACGAAAGAGAAGATGCATTTCACAGGAGACTACTGAAATATTTCATGCTAAAGATTTATTTTATTCAGTGCCTTACCTTTTCTTGGGATAAAAGCAATCCAAGTCTTTTGATCTGCATTTTAGCCTTGATGCCTCTGTTTTGAATTCACTTTGTAAAGACTCTCCATCAGGGACACTTCCCGGCTCTGACACAACTGCAGGAGACGGGAGAGGGCTCAAGACAACGGGCACAGGGCAGCACTCCTTGGTGCAAGTAGTCTGAGTTTCGTAGCGAATAAGGCGAGTTTGGAGTTCAGCGTATCCCACATCTCTCTCTAAGGCTCTTCTGTTATCTAGACAATACCTAATATTGAAAAAGGTGAGAAATCTGTGAGAGAAAGACTCTTGTTTTATTACAATCAGAAAAAAAAAACTACAAACCCAACAAAACCCAAAAACCAAAACCCCAGAACGACTTACTTTTTGACTATCATATAATCTCCAAAACTTTTTGTTTGTTTGTTTGGACTGGGGTATTGTTCTGAAAGATACTGTAGAACAGCTGAGTGAATTAACACATGCCTGAGGCATTTAGCTGTATCCAAGTTTAACGAAGAAGCTGAAATGCAGCCTATTTGTAAGTCTTTATCTTGTGGTTTTAAGAATGAGACTTCCATGCACATCAGCAGAATGTTTTCCTTGAACAGTAAGTGATGGATTAAGGTGCTGACAATGGATTTTTTTGCTCCGTATAATTAGTTCTGTTACATCTGTCTCTCTGATTTAGATTTCACTGGGTTTTATATTCGTGGAATTATAGAATAGTTTGAGTTAGAAGGGACCTTTAAAGTCATCAGTTCAACCCTCCTGCAATGGGCAAGGATGTCTTTGACTAATTCAGTGGGTATGTAACAGATGTTATCCCTGTTCACATGCCAACCAATGGGAAACTCCACTAAAAGAACAGTAAGACCAGCTCTGAACATGATGAACCCAGCACACCATAGCAGATACAGCATCTTCAGACCTCAGACCTTACAGGCAACCACCAAAGCATTGAGATCCAGAAAATATTAGGTTATTCTATATAAAATGATACACTCCAATATGATAACATGATGATGTTTTAAATGCTATTTAGTATAGGTTCCTTGTGAACTTCACTTTTTGAAATTGCAACCCTAACCTTTGTCTGAGATATGCACTGCTATTTTAGAGTCACATTTTTTAAATGCTAAAAATACAGGAGCGTCACCAGACACAAGGACAAGCTTCCCAGGTTCCTACTGATTACAAAGAATAAGTGATTTAGTCAGCCAAATCAAAAGAAGAAACTGTGTTAAATGTGCTGGACCTGAAAGAGAACAAATGAACACTGGTAACTCGGTGAAACGCACTCGTGAAATTACAACACAAAATGCCTCTCAACTAACTTTTTGCTGGTGTAAATAATTTCCACGATTCCTTGCCAGAGACCAACACCCAGTAACTTACATCACCTCTACGGCAGGGAAAGACAACACTGTTATGCAATATTAGTCCATCCTTTTCTTAACAAGCATTCTGAACAATGTGAGCTACTTTTCAAGCCCACTCTCCGAACTACCTGGCAATGTTCCCTATTTTTAGGAACTCTAGAAATAGTCTTTACCTTTACCTCTTAACATGGAGTTACATTAAATCACTAGATCTGATTTTTCCACTTCTTTCCAAGTATTTTCGTATTCAGGGAGAAACTCACTTTTCTAATAGCAGACCACTCAATCCATCTCTACAGCTGAGTGGGAATTTCCACTAGAAATAAATTCATTATATGACAAAAGTAAGTTCTCATAACTTATGCATTTCAAAGCATTTAATTTTTCTTATTTATATTCTCAGTCCCCTGAGTAACCACATCCCCTAAAAAGATAAAAATGTTTTTATCTGTAGAAGTTAAATTGCCATTTTATTTACTCTGCTTTAACAGCAGTTACTTTCTCTTTGCAACACAGGATCTGAGTGTTTGGCACAGGTTCATTACATCAGAAATTTGATTTAATCATAACTGTGACTCCTGGTTTTGTTGACAAGACTTTACTTCCAAATACAAATACATCAGCTATGGAGATGGAAACTGCAATCACAACTGCACGGTACAAAACACATCTGCTCCAAAAGACCATATGCTTCTTACAACATGTTCTGGTTGTGCAGCTTTAGCTTCTTCTCCTTCACACTACTTTCTGTCTCCATCTCCTGCTTCCCTCCCTTATTGCTAGCACATTCCTCTTGTAACATTAATATGTCAGGGTCTCCCCCGTCTCCAGACTGTCCAGGCCTCCCTGTGGTCTCTGCCTGTCACATTTTGCTGTGAGAAGAGGCAGCAGGAGCTGTGCTGTGCCCCACACACACCCCACTGCTGAGGTCTGGCAGATCAACAAGCTACCACTTCCCAACCTGCAACAGCCTTTCTTCCCACATCTGGGAATCCGCGTTTCTCCGATCCACCCAGTTGCCTCTCTGTGCCTTTTGACACAAATCTAAATCTAAGCAAGGCCAACGGGCTCAGGAGTAACCACTTCGTTGAAACAGAAAGCTGAAGAGACGGAATGATTCCTTCACTCCCCGAGTGGTGCTCCCCCTGGCCAAAATTACCAGGTATTACCAAATTTACCAGATATTCAACATACGCTTAACCAAACTGTTTCTGCAGTTGATAGGAGAAAAACGCCAACAGTATCATAAGTCACATTCAGATAATCTGAAAATGCAATTTTAGGAGGCGGCAGAAATTTGCATGAAGACTGAACTGCCTACACTGGGTGTATCCACCACATTTCTTAATATATACTGTGTTAAGACTAAGAGTCTGTCCACATTGATTTACACTAAATTGTCTACTCCTGCGTTTGTGCATGTCCTTTCCCTCTTCTCCTCAATCACAGTATTTATATTTTTCTAAACAATTTTTATACAGCTATATTATATGATGTTTTGCCATCTCACACTTTGACAAATAACGCTGGCTGTCTGGCACTACAGCCCTAACCTTATCGATCCTTTCGGAGATTGTTACCGCTACCACTTGCCTGCTGGTGTTGTTTCCAGGTTCCCTGAACACACTTAGCTTCACAGGTCTCACAAACCTCATGACTATTAGTCTGAAAGTGCCTACAATTTAATAACAAAGTAGAAATTACGTACTTAGTTCATTTATGAGCTGCTCCAGGGATTTGATATGGATTAATGAACTCTTGCCCTTGCAACTTCCAATTCTAAATTTAAATTTTCAGAGACACTGAGAATAGCTACAGCAGGGCAGCTTAGGAAGAAATACCTAAAAGTTTTTACGTTAGCATCAGGGCAGGCAGGTTGAAATTTAAACCAGTGAATAAAAAATAAAGGTAAGAAAGGGAGAAGTGGCATGTGCAGAGTTGTTCCAATGAAGGAAAAAGATACATAAAGCTTTGCATAATCAACGATCATGTTTCTTGCAATGTTTTAATTATACCTTCACTGGAAGCTGAAAAACAATTTTGGCAAAAGCAGCCAGGAAACTTACTCGAGTCCATGATAATGGCATCCAGCTGCTTTTTCAAAAGGCAAACCTCTGAGTTTCCGAGGAGTAAGTTCTGGTGTCAAAAGGAATGTGTTTTCACTTGAAAGGAAAAAAATACAGATATATTTTAACTAGTTACAGTCAGGATCAATTATACTTCCAGAAGTCAGACACAAATGCCTCGACACAGGAAGGCCAAACCAGCACGTCTTGTAGCTAAGGCCCTGGAGTACAGCATCAATGGAAAATTAAATCTTTACTGAAGTAAGAATTTAAGTTCAACTAACTAATACCTACTGATCTGTTATTATTACAGAAGCTCTTAGACATTTCAACCAGTTTAGAGGTCACTGCTCAAAAAAATTTATCAATAAATCCAGACAACTATAAACCCTTAAACAATGGGGCACCTGAGTAGTAGAATGAACTGAGAGGAACGAGGAACTGAGCTCCCATAATCAGTAAATTCCTGTTAGCTTCAGAACTAACCACTTGCCTCCTGTGATACTTGAATTCCAGCCAGTAACACTCAGAAACTAAATAATATGAATGTATTTCAAAGTATTTGAACAGAATAAGCCATAGAAAGACAGAAAAAGCTTGCTGCAAGATCCTAACGTACTGTGTAAAGTCACATCCCAGTCATCTCAAAGAAGGGGAGAGATGAAGGCAAGATGTAGCAGCATCTGAAACTTACACATTGCTTCAAGTTTCACTCACATAGATTGTCTCTGCACTGACATCACTGGAAAAATTAACTGAGAAAAACATCCAGGGAAAGATGTGATACTGAATGTAGCAAGATGGTCATTTAGAAAGGCTGTCAGGCAAAACTCTAATCTATCAAACCTCTGTTTAAGCTCAAACGTGCAAAATAAGTGAAAACCCCTTTAATTCACCCGTCTCTCACAAAAATCTCTTTTTCCCTTGTGTTGCTCAGGAATATCTTAGGGTCTATAGTCATTGTGCTTGAACATCTACTGTGCAGAGCTGCTAATTATTCCAGAGAATCTAATCAGAGTACATGCTAGGAGGCGAGAAGCCACTAGTACAGAATTTTGCTGGACAACAGTAACAGCAACCTGGTGTGTCAGAAAGTGAATGGGTCACCATCTCCCAGACAACAACTTAGCTATAGATTTTCATAGGATTTCTGCTTTCTCTTCAGACGAAGCAGAATACAGACACACAGTATAAGTCATTGGCAGACCTCGTAGCCTTCAAGCAAAAACATTTAGTCTGCTTTAGTATCTAGTATCTTGATTTTGGCTTTATACTTTCCTTTGATATCCAAGATCTCTAAGAACTACAAGAGAGACTCACATTACAGTAATGTACTACAAAGTGAAGACTTCACCATCATGCTTTCTCATATCAACTGGAAGAAATCCAAACAAACTGGGGCAACCCCCCTCAAATTCAGACCCCAATGAGCTACAACTCAAAACAAATCCCTCAAGAGAATCAAAGTATTCTATGCTACAAAGCTTCTCTGGAGGCTTTTGAAAAATCAGGGATTAAAAACACATTTTTGTAGCGAAGAAATTATTCATTTCTTTCCCACACAACTAACTGGAATGAAAATAATTTTCATTATAGCCAAAATCCTAAAGTCACCTGCACTCGTTAACCAACAACTCTGTAGGAGACTCTCAGTCTTCACTGCATGTTTTCCAACTTGCTTCAATTCTCCACTCAGAACATCTTCAAATGAGTTTCAAAACTCCAATAACTAGTCTCCAAAGTCTCCAAAATCCTACAGAACCTTTCCCTCTCACAAGCCCTCTTAATTGATTAGATATAATGAAGTTTAAAAAAAGATCAAGGGCTGTATCCAATAATTCCATTATACATTCTATTATTCCACATTAGAAAGGTCAACAGGTACAACTCTAGTGACTGCTAAGACTGTGTTGCTTACCTACCAGTCTATGATACGTAATAGAACAGGCTCTGCTTCTACAAACACCCTCTGATGCTTATGTAGGTTGGCCTTAACTCTAACAGATGTTCAAAACCTGAAAATTACTCCATTAACTCCTTGTTTCAGTCTTCCTGCTGAAAAAGCAATGGTTAATACACTAATAGTCACTAGCAGACACACTAAGCATAAATACTTAGAAAGCAGTCAGAGTGGACAATCCTCCTTTAAGGAACACACTACCATCTAAGAATATAGATAGGAATGCTGGGCCAGCTTGACATGAAGCAAACACAGTTAAATAGGCTCAGCTATTGCCTTTTATTCACTTTAATTGTCTTCCCACCCAGTCTCCCCTCCACTGAAAGAAAGAAATTACACCAATAATATTAAATTCTACCACAATAACTTCTGCTTTGCTAGAACTACCAGGAGATGGACACGTATGGTGGCAGCAGCTGGTGGCACAGCCATGGCAAAGGTCTACTTCAGCACATCAGGTGATTATTTTGTTATTTAAGTGCACAAGACCAGCATCATCGTCTCCTCTCCAGCCACTTCAGATTCGGAAAGAACTAAACAGCAACACTGACTGGAGGATGGCAACAGCGATGCACGGATGTGGCAAGTTACGGACTCAAATCCAGTTGGGCCTCTCAGACTCTCATTCAGCTGTCGTTCACACGTGTTGAGCACGGTCATCGGTGGATTTAATATGCTGGATTCATACCGTTTGGGAATTTGTAGGGGCTGAAGATCACCAACTGGCAGCCCTTCTGGTGTGAAATATTTCAGTAATTCTTTAGCGTCGAGCAGTGTCAAGGACTCCCGCTGGCTGTCTTTATGCCCCAGCAATTGCTCAGATGAATGTGCAAACATAGAAGCTCTGAAAACAGGAAAAAAATAAAAAAAAAAACAAAAAAGACCAAACCAATCTAAGAAAATTTTTTTCTTCAATGTAGTAATCTTATTGCATTCAAAGAAGGAAA
Source organism: Nycticryphes semicollaris (assembly GCA_013400055.1). Taxonomy (NCBI): domain Eukaryota; kingdom Metazoa; phylum Chordata; class Aves; order Charadriiformes; family Rostratulidae; genus Nycticryphes; species Nycticryphes semicollaris. The sequence goes on from VXBJ01007310.1 coordinate 260,120, forward strand.
AAAAAAAAAAACCAAAACAAAACAAACACCACAAAATCACTGCCAGCCTGGAGCAACTGAACTTACTTCCAAAGTGAGGTGAACAAGGCTGCCCCTTGAATATTTACACCAATGTTCACCATAAACTATATTTGATGCAAATTCTCTACCATCCTAACAAAGAAAGTAATTTCTTCAAGGTTTTTTAGCTTAGCTATTAAAACAGAACATAGGAAGAACACTATTCATCCTTTTTTTTCCACTTACAGACCTATAAGACCAAAACTTAATTCCCCTTTTAAATGAAAGAAACAAAGAGACATACGATACGCAGCAAAGAACCCGTAAAGGTACTACTAAGGGCATACACCTCTCCACTCTATTTTCTTTCCCCCAGTGTCTTCAATCAAGTGGAGCAAAGTTCTCTCTTTTCTACTGTTAAGCAACATATGGTACACTGATTCAGGGTAAGTGCAGGATAGCCAGTTCAGAATGCAAAGAAATAAACATTATGTGACTGTGAAACAGAAAGGTACTTCAGGAAGCTTTTCAGAAGGTAATCAGAAGGAAGAACTTCACCTGTTTGTGAAACAAGAGCCAATAATGATCATAACAATGATACACAGGAGAAAGCAGAGATCTAATGTGAGAATTCTGACACACAGAACTCCAATCTAGGCCCATTTGAAAGACAGAAATGGGACAGAAGTGACTAAGAAGAAAGCAGTTGGGCACCTGTCCCTAAAGATCTGTCAGCAAAAAAGTTAAGACCCAGCAAAGATCATTAAGTCTTGTATAAAAGCGAGAGCTAACCTGAAATCGATGGGCTGTATTTCAACCATAAAACCAATAGGATCTTCTTTAAAATTATCTGAGATCTGATACTAAAGTCCCAAGTAGTTAGGAAATTTAAGTTTAGAAAAACACTGTAGATGCTGACAAAAAAAATTCCTACATTATGTTAATTATTTATGCCCCAGGGCATGTTGAGAGGGAAAAACCCTTTTGTATGTGTTTCTAGTATAGCTACCATTTTATAGTAGTGCTGTTTTGGTAATTTTTAGCTAACTCTCAGCTGTGTTTTGTCAATAAAAATCAAAACCAATACCACTTTAAATACCAAGAAAACACACATTCAGAAATTGATAGGAGCTTAATTTTAGCCTTAATCTGGGTTTCCTGTTAAAGAATATCAATATATTTGAAAACAGATTACAAAATGGCTGTCATCGTATACAGTTCCTGTAGAGCAATGTTCAATAGCCACTATAAAGAAAATCTACACTATTTAACCATTACCTCCTTTTTTGTTTGTTTTTTTCAAAGTTTTCCAAATTCTGAAGAACATGTCTTTCTGGCCACTCCAATGGCTCCATTAAATCAGATTCTGCAAGAAATATATGGTGGATAAGCCTTAACAGAACTAAAGAACCTTACTCTTTAAAGAAATATAAAGAGATACATATACACACACATGCATATATGTGCATATATATGTATAAAAGTATATAAATATATGGAAAACCTGTCTGATACTGTGATCAGAAACGTTTTCTGCATGATTTTTGTTGTCAAGGAAAAGAAAGGAAATAGTTAATGCAAAGTTAATTTCAGTTTGCAAAAAGCCAAGAAAGCTCCTTTATTTTTCCTTCTATTTTTCCCTCTTGCTAAAAGACTCTCCTTTAAGTAAAGGAATGACAACAGGTATGAAAACACATCAAAAGAGTATAAGCAGTGTATTTTCTAAATAATAATTCTTACCAGAAGTCATAGTGCCTGACCTAGTTGTATTGGCAACCTTCTGTCGACCAGGTTCAGGAAGACTGGTGTTGCACAGGTCCAAAAAACATTCTCTTGTAAGTTCTAACAAGGTTTTGAACTCATCAGTAGAAATAACTGGAGGCTGCTCGGCCAATTCCTTTCTCTCTATAAAAGGAAAGAGAACAAAAGAAAAGCTATTGCACCTGCTAAGTAACAAAGGATAGCTGGAGCCTGCTAAAAATTAAGCAAACAAAAAACTCTCCACCCCAAAACAGTAACACAAGCAAGTTAACTTGACACTTACTACTGTACTCTTTAGCAAGGCATGGGAGGTGTATTCCATGAGGAAGTGAAAAAACTTGGCAGTCAGAATAACTCAAATCGCACATGAATGACTCTTTTGGGGGCCTTTAATTGCTGTATATGTGCATTTCGGAGTATACCCAGGTTTGAATCCCCTAGAGACAAACATCTGGGCTTGATGAGCCTAAACATGAAAAGCTCCAGACTGCAGAGCCTCCAACCCACCTCTTTTTAGCACTGCTGTAGAAGCATGGCTCCAATGCAACCAATAGCCTGCTAAAAATTAAGCAAACAAAAAACTCTCCACCCCAAAACAGTAACACAAGCAAGTTAACTTGACACTTACTACTGTACTCTTTAGCAAGGCATGGGAGGTGTATTCCATGAGGAAGTGGGTCAGAATATCAAGGGTCAGGTAATTCTGACCTGATTTAGGATGTCTAGCAAATCCCAACTGCTTCTATTCAGTCTTCATCCTAATGGAAACGGGTGACCAACCCAAAGCAAACTAAAACTCAAGCTCTAAGCCAGCCCCAAGCTCAGGGTTAAAGGGGACAAGAATCTGAGAATGACTTCAACTTGGCAGGAATGGGAGGTGGAAGACAAGAGTATGAGCAGAAATCTTATTTTCCTGAAAGTGGTATCCTGTTAATGATAATACCCTTAAAGCGTCTTCACAGTATGCCATTTTCAATGATCTACCCAATCTCTCAGAAGCAGTTCTTGTTTTCACTGAGTGTCTTTGAGCAATGGACTTAGGCAGAAAAAAAAGTCAGGACAATCAAATGTACTTCTCTGCAAAGTCATGAAAATCTATAGAGAATGACATTTCAGTTATTATGAATGATGTATCATGATAAATGTAAGAGATCTCCAATGCATTCTTCTTTGCTGTTTAAGACTTTTACAAGAAAGAATAAAAACTCCAAAACAGATTTTTTTTTCCATTTTCTTTTTTGAGGAAGGCAACACCCAGCAGTAAGGGAGGGTTTTTTTGTGGGGGGAGAGGGAGGAGGGGATGGGAAGCACAAAACAAAGATGAGAAAAAGTGAATTACTACAGAATCATTCCAAAATTTGTAGCAAACACCCACCAACTTTGAGTTCAGCATTCTTTTTTCCTTGATTTTTAAGTCCTTACCTGCAGTATAACCAGGTTGTAAGTCAAACAGTTTCTTTTTAAAGCTCCACTTTTTTTCTTCAAAGTCATCAACTCACCTCTGTTTGGTAAGGTTCAGTTTGAAATAAAGACCTTTTCAATACCAGTTTGAGAACTACCAGTGCTCTCCCCATTACTTACTCAGATATTCCTTCAAGGCAAACACTTGGAGACGAGACAGTTTCTTTTCTCTCTGTACAATCTCCTCTCCACAAAAACGCGGCAGGGACTTGATAAAATCAGCCATATGGAAGCCTGTACAGATTAGGAGAAATCTATTCTTAAGATCTCTCATAGGAGTTTGGAGACAGGAAGACAGTATTTCTTAAAAGAAGACAGAAACACAGCAGATGTACCAATTCCATATTTAAAGGAAACTACCAGACTTTCAAATATGGCTAATAATTTTAAAAAATACATTAATTACAATTTACTTTAATTAATACATCAGGGGATAACTTGGAATAGATGTTTGACCACTATGTTTGAATTTCTGTACAAAACCACTTTAATAGCAACACAATTAACATGACTTTGAAGAAGGCAAAAAGATCCTAAGCTTGATATCAGGAAAGAAAAGTTTTCTCTCAACATGCAGTCAAGGACTTTCCATCTTCTGACACCATCCTAATGGGATTTTAATTAGGACAAATGGTAAGCAGTCAGTCATATCGCACATGGATTTATTTCGATAATAAGGAAATAAGAGGGTAAGAGGCAGGTCACTGTGCTCTTTGTCAGCCTTATTGAGAGCAAATACAGGAATTAGTAGAGCTATCCAGAACATGTATTTATCTAGTACTCCAAGATAAATGTCTACATACGTGCTCTTACCTAGTGGAGCAGCTGATCATCTTCTGGCTCATACCCTAACCCCTCTGCAGGAACAGGGACATCAGCCAAGCAACTGAAGACACTTTCCCGCCAGCCTTGCTGTTTTGATTTTAAACCATCAATGAAATAGGCTTGTCAACAGATAATTGACTAGATTTTAGGCATGGGCTGGTCAGTCTTTACACCAACAATACACGCTTTTTAAACTTGAAGTTTCTGCATATTTGATTTGCATCACTATTACCTGGATGTCCCTGTACATGAAAACATTTATAACTAATCATAGTTATGAGAAATTACTAATTACAACTGTACGTAGTTGATTTTAAAAATATGGTAGTAGCAAATTGTGCTAATAAATAATCTCTTATTTTATGGTTTTATCAATTTGAAAAAATATTGTGGAAAGACTAGAGATATTAATCAAAATGTAACATTCCACCTTGCCTTCTGTCCTTAACACAGACTGGAATGAATAAAAGAATATGTAAATTTTAGTAGCGTTTGCCTGCACTCAGAAGCTCTTAAATAAATAATAACTCTTACTTGACTCTGTTTCTTCTCCTTTTGTCTTCAGCTTTCCATTTACTGCAGCAAGAGTGGCCGTACCATTGATCTGGCCAGCTGAATGAATCAAAGTTGCTTTACATCCTCCAGAGCCATTGCCTTGTAGCAAGAAATAATATCGGCAAGATTCTCCTTTGAGTTCAATTTCTGGAACTTAAAAAACATCAGGACGTAACTGTGAAACACCATCAGGAAAACAGCTTTAAACCAAGCTTTAATCCGCCACCATAAATTCTTTCACTTGCTGCCTTCTGTTGTATGAGAAATCCCACCAATATCTTTTTACACACTAACAACAGCTGATATTTACCACTTTAAAAGCTACAAACTGACGAACGTGCAAAATAAATGAATTACAGGAGCAAAGATGAGCTGGACTATGCTGCTGCCTTAAAGCTAGCAAGTTTACCATGGAACTCCTGTGACTGCAGGGAAGGCCAGTTTTATAACACAGGCTACATCTGGCCACTCCAACCACCAACCAAGAGAAGCTCTTTTATCGGTATTAGTAAAAGGCAAGCCTTTACCTCACAAAGTTACGCTTCTACCATGAAACAACGAAGAGTTAGGCAAACAGCGTGCCATATATGTAATTCTTAGAGAAGGGTTTGTTCTGAGAGGTAAAACCAGGCATTTTTGCATATATGGGTTGAAATAATAGTAAATATTCACTGGCAGTTGATATATCTGTAGAAAAAAGAAGAGCACGCGCTCTTCCCAAGGAAGCTCCCTTACGCACTAATAAGTTTCACTCACTGCTTTACACTTGTGCAGGGCCTGGGTGAGAGATAAACACATTCTATTTTTAATCACAAGCATACAGTATGCAGTTTTGAAAATAAATTAATGTAGGGCTTGATAGTAACACTAAAAAAAATGGGTTTGCTGGGTTTTTTTGTACACAAAAATATTTTATAGCTTCTTGGCAGGCGTGGAAATTGAATGTACTAAGTTCTAAAGGTCAACTCCCTTAGTTTCATAAGAGATTTGCAGTACTATCTCAATAAATAACTCAAGAAGAGCTTGAAGCTTTTCAGTATTATAAGTTTTATACAACTTAAATATAAAATATTCAAATGTAAACCTTTTCAAGGAACACTGAAGGGGGAAGTGAAGAGAGGGGAAATCCCACTACCTCAAGATATAAAACCAGGCAAATAAGATTCCAGACACAATGTCCTGTTCTCCATTTACCTAGAGTAATTTGAGATATTTTCCCTTTCCAGTTTATCTTGGTATCTCACAGCTCATTCCTCACGGGAAATCTTTATTTCTTATTTTAACCTTAATTAGTATTTGAGAACTACCAATTCAAAAAATTACACCTTCCCACAGACCAAAGAGATCGTTTACAAATCATTAATACAATCACAGTAGTCATAGCCACTAAAAAAAGTTTTTAACTAAATAAGCAAATATGTTTAAATGGCCATATTGCTCAAGAAGCCTAATAATCTAATGTGTATTACTAATCATATTACAGTTAATACTTGTACTTGCCCTTCCACTGGACCACAGGGCAAAGGAGATCTTGCAGACATTGGGGAGCTTGTGCTCATTTGACTGCATTAGCAGTTTGTGTCCAACACAGTGTAAGTGCTGCTGCTGTGATCACCCTCCCGGCCCTACCGCTTCCAAACCTGCAGAGGTAATTCTGAATCTATACATTGACAGCACCCACTCATGGGAATTAAGCTTTTTGCCCTGTTGCGCAGCCATTCCTAATTCCTCTTAATGTTTTGCCTATGCCCAAACCTGAAAGAGCATCAGTCGTTCAGAGACTTTTCAGGTGGCCATCAGCCATCCTCATCTGCATACTTGTTTGCAAAAGCTACCTTCAGCAGGAAACAAGTCACAGTTCCTTGGAATCCGTATTAATTATGTAATTACGCTACCGTATAAGCAACAAAATTACCCAAGACAGCAGAATCCTACATCTTACCCTGCACTAGACAAGTACGTTAAGCACTGGGCTATCAGCAAGCTCCTTTTACCATGATGCTTTTGTCCCTATAACCCTCACAGTCACTGCTGTCAAGTGCCTCCATTGGCAGGGCAGCATGCAGAACATCCTCACCTAAAATACCGGGTGACTGAGAAACCCTACCCAGTCTTCATCTGCACTGATTCTGCGCTCTCACTTCCCCAGTAACCTCTCTAAGCATTAGCACACGGTGTAAGAGGCCTCAGCTGCCATCAGTACAGCCTCGTAAGGAAGAAGGGGCCTATTCCCAATCACTGGTTAAAACAAACAGGCTCTTAGCGAGAGCAGGCATCCAGCGTTTCCCCACGTTCTGTATCTTCCTGGGAAGAGGTTGAAATGAAACAAAACCCAAGCGCGTTGAAGAACCGCTTGAAATGCTTAAGTGAGAGGGCAAGGATATAAATGAACCACACTGGGTTTCACATCTACAGAAGCAAACCCCTTTGCCTGCAGATAGTACAATCACCTCAGGAAGGTGCGTGGAAGCTGGATCTTAGCTGACAGGCAGGACACGGAAATGGTTTGGAGGAGACGCGTTGTTTCCCTAAAGCCTGTCATTTTCAATCTTCCTCTACAAGTCTGCACAGCTCAACTCACACTCACCAAAACCTTTTGTGCCAATAAAGATTACAATCACTGACTTAATTTCATTGGAGAAAAAAGGTCATCCCAAACATATAAAAAAAACCCCACTGCGTGTATCTAAATATACATATAGATATAACCACAAAAAACCCCACCAAATAGTAGTACCTGTAGACATCTTCCCTTTACCTACCAGTGATGACCTTGGGTTTTTTAGCCATATACTCCTTCCATTTCTTGGAACTCAGCTGAGCAGGGGATGGGATCACCACACTGCTTACATTACATGGCAACGTAAATAAAGCTCCCACCTAAATAATGAGAGCAAATACAATACATGCAATATTGCTGAAACCTTTTTTACATTTCATTCTTGAGCTTCTGCTTTGGCATCATTTCAAATGTACTTCAACTGAAGAAAAACACCTTTATTCAACACTCCTTTCATTCCCATCAACCAAGACAGAAATTCATCAGTTAATCATCTCTCAACTGGAGCAAAAATAAGCACAATTCTGACAGCTTGTATGTCAAATGCTGTTCTATTTTATACATAAAAGGTATTTGTTACCCATTACAAGTCTTTCAATAATCTCAAGCACTTCTGTAGGGTAGTATCCAGAATGAAGAAAGAATCAGAGCTACAGTTGGCATCAGCAACTCTGCATTCCTTTGAAAAATGTATAATTCTTTTTCCTCCCCACGGATTATCCTTTTCAAATAATCAGATACTGGATTATGTTTCTGTCTGTGCACACATTTCAGGCCAATAAGCAAGAATAGAAAAAATGCACAAGTATTTGAAAACTCAAGCAATAAAGCAATGCTTTTACAACTATTTGAAAAGCTTACAAATGTGTAATGTTTCCAGCAGTAGACTGAAAAAAAAAAATCCCTCTGAGAAATTGTCATCTACTAAAAAGAAGCCTGAGAATATGTTTTAACCATTTGGGCTTTTTCTTTAAAAGAACTAATAGAAATGCAAGCTCTCAGATTGTAAAGGTATTTGACCAAGTATTCAGTATCCTCATGCAAATTAAAAATTACCTGGGATATTTACCAATATAAAACTATTCCAAAATTTATTTTTGGTACAGCATTAGAAAAAGGACTTCTTTATTTTCTGGCTATGCATAACAGCGAATGGAGCAGGGCAAGGGAGGAAAAAAGTTACTAAAAGCCTAAATAACAAGGTGAAGATGAAACATGCAGCCTCATAATGGAATACCATCTCCACAGTGAACAAGTAACATAAGCTGTTCACTCTAATTGTATCAGCATTTTCACATTGCAGGCTCTGTTTTGATTGGCATAGATTTATTTTGTGAACCCTAAAATAGAAACTTTCCTAAACAAGCATACACCACCTTAAATATTCAGGAAAAACATCTTCAAACTATGGCTATGAATAATCATACTATCATTCCAAGGGGAAAAAATAAATTTAAAAAAAGGCTTTAAGGTTTGTAAATGTTTCAAGAACTCTTTTTATCCAAAACCAGAACAGAAAAGCAGAGTACACACAAATACATGCAAAATACAAAAGCTAACTACTTCAGATTAGCTAGATACATTTTGTAGGCTGCACATGTACCTGCCTTTTGCTAAAAATTAGCTGAATTAACTCAGAAATTATCTGTCAGCATAGGATTAAAAAGTTACAAAATGTTTTAGGAGACTGAAACTTACCTAAGGTAAAGAGAAAAACATTAACTGGGCTTACAAATTGTCAGGACCTGTACAGCATGAAACTTCAAAAGCCAAATTTGCTTTAGAACTATGTACTGAAGGAGTTTACAAAGAGACTAGGATTATCATATCTTTTATGAGCAATATACATACCTGCATTTTCCTGCTAAAGCTAAATAAAAAGAAGTTTTTACCTTCCCAGACAGAGATGAAATCTGGTCCAAAAGCAGCATAGAAGTCTCCTTGACACTCTTTCTTGCCAGGCTCCTGAACAGAACAGTTTAAGGAACCTCATCTTCACAAAGACCTGTACACATCCCTATTTTACAAGTCACGTTACCATCATTTCTCAAATAAGGGGTGAAAGTGTCTAATCTTTGATACTCTTGTACCACAAAATAGATGAAAGTCACCTTTCTAAGCAAAGTAGAAGCACTATATGATGAAATAAACCACTGACACCTTTAATATAGGTAGGCATAAAGAGATTATTATATACAGAAAAACCTGGCAGGCTCATACACCTCAAGCTACCGTTGTTACACCAAGACTAGTACCAAAAAGTACGTAACAAAATAACATAAATTTAAACTCAATATGAATACACCCCGAGATCTCTGCAGCATACACAACTCAAGAGACAACTCCTCTACTACACCTTGCCACTGATATTGCACCTACACAATAAAAACATGATTTTGGGAAAAATGTTTCTATATTGTGGAGCACAGTATATACATTAATGAATAAGGCTCCTGGGGTTTTTTTAAGCTTACATATCAGTAAATATTTCTTTATTCTTTCCTCACAAATAGCATATACAATAGTAGACCAAGTATATATGCAATAATGTCAAAATATTATCGTTAATGTAAATCAAATTTCAACATAAAAAAATTTGGCTGCACATGTATATGCCTTTTGCTAAAAATTAGCTGAATTAACTCAGAAATTATCTGTCAGCATAGGATTAAAAAGTTACAAAATGTTTTAGGAGACTGAAACTTAGCTAGGGGAAAGAGAAAAACATTAACTGGGCTTACAAATTGCCAGGACCTGTACAGCATGAAACTTCAAAAGCCAAATTTGCTTTAGAACTATGTACTGAAGGAGCTTACGAAGAGACGAGGTTTAAAAACGTGATTCTTGTGAATAATCAGTTTGACTGTTTGGGCAGGCTAGAATGTAATGAGTCCTTGCTAATCCTCATGCATTGTTTGCATGAGGAGATCCTGACTGTTTTCCTTCTGCTACAGACCATTATCAGTAGTTGTTTAGATCCTTAAAAAAAAGGATACAGTTCGAATTCCAGATCTGATATAAAAAAGGAAGGTAGATCAGAGAGAGCCACCATCTGTAAAAATTCTAGTGCAGGACCATAGTAATGAAAAACCTGAAAAAAGGTCAAATAAAAAAAATAATCTGTAACACTATGTACGACATAGAACTTCCTCAAGTGTTTTGCTGGAGGCATTTGCCTACATCTGAAAGAGATATAAAGGAATATAAAGAGAAAAACATTTTACAAATACCATAGCAAACAATTATATGAAAACCAAGGAAGTTATGTAATTCTGTTGAACAAAACTTTTTTTCTAGTATGTCACTCGTACATCAAATGTGCTGTAACTCTTCCCAAATTCAAAGAACAATACGATCTATCAGGAATAGATGAATGCAATCAAAATTCTACATATTTTCACAATGAAAATAATAATCTCTTGACTGACATCAGTTTTCATAACCAGTCATTTTTGATTTCTTCAACAAATATGATTCTGGAGTTTCCATCCTGTATCTACCTCCAGTGGAAAACATGAAACTGCACCAGCAGTTTCAAAAGAAAAAAACAAACCACACTTTTAAAATTAAGTAGAAAAGGTTAGATAAATACAGAATTCGTAAATAAATGACGTATTTTGAGTATTAAGATTGAATGAAGGCTTAATTTCCTCTTAAAAAAAAATTTTGGTATCGAATTCCTAAGAATAGATGAAATTTTAAGGACCTGTTTTGTGAATACACATGAATAAAAGAAGCATTCCTCAATCTTATACAAACATTACTTTTATATTTAATTTTCAATTCTGACTAGAATTCACTAGTTACTTCACTAATTACTAATATTCTCAGGAAAGTAAAACATAAATTCTAGTGGCCCAAAGAAAGACCAAGAATAATACTTGCCTCTGGCAAAGTGTCAGTATTCCTTGATTGTGGCTCATTTTTGACAGCAAAGCAAGAATTTAAATGTGAAGTGCTGAATATCTTTGCTGAAGTGCTCTTTATACAAAATTCTGGAAACCTAACTTCTGATCCAAACTGGAAAAAGAGACAATGTGTCAAAAGAGAGAGAAAACTTATTTCTCTTCAGCCAGTTACATTTATTGCTATTTTAAACAATTACTATTGTATTTGTTTCCAGCAAATCTGTAAAACTAGGTAAAAGTATTAGGCTTGGATAACCAACTTCTATATGCAAAACATTCACACTGAAAATTAAAACATCACCTTTTGCAATCACAAAGCTATCAGTGTTTGCAAAGACATATGTTTGCACTAACGACTTACAGAATTGCATGATGAAGATTTGTGATACATACAAAACAATCTAACTTTGAACAAGAAGTTCTAAGGCAAACATTTCAGAGGAGAGCATCTGGATTTCTGAAATTCAAATCTTCATGCCTTGATCTCATTTATATTTTCACCGTGCTAAAAAGCAAGTTGTTCCCCAACACTCCCCCAAATACATTGCACGTTACCTCTGGGATTATTGTCAAAACCAAATCTGGTTTAAAGCATAACATGTGCTTTACCACACACGATTTAAATGATGTACTGAGATACTTTACAAAATAACCACAGGTGAAAAAAGTTATTTTACCTTTCTTTCCCATATCTGAATCTTTCCTCTCCAGAGTTCTTTTAAATCAATAACACTCATGGCATTATCCAAAGATACAAAGTCTGCTGATAGGTAGTCTGCAATCTTTCGCCAACTACTGTAAAAATAAAGAAGAACTAATCTTAGTATTACAAACTAACGTGCAGTGCAATTTGACTGAATTTCCCTATTACCTCTTAGCACTGAATAGTCTTGTGTATGTTATATGGCTTTATATTCCACAAAGTATAAAATGTTACAGAATTGCTGGCTCAGGCTCTGTAAAGGGAGTTGTTCATATGCTCCATGAACGTGACTGCAAAGAACTTTGCGAGGCATCAAATAAGACCAGCAATGGCAAGCTGTGGGCATACCATAGTAAGGCTGGGTGCTAGGAGGTAGAATAAAGGCAGGTAGCCAACACCAGGGCTATCACTGGTCCATCTAGATGGTCTGTAACCTTTTAAGCAAGACATGACTGGAGCACAAGTATTACCCAAATTCTACAACACATAGAGAGAACGGCTGGTATCTGTGGGACCTACTGGCAGTCTGTCTTCTAGGAGGAATCAGCACCAAACAGGAAGAGAACAGGTAGAGTAAGTGACAGAACTTTCATCAGAGAAACACACACAAATTTTACATAAAAGGCAGCAGAAAAAAATGAGTCAGTCAAAAGCTGGCTGCACAGAAAGGTCCCAGTGAGCATTGAGATCAAGTGCTCATGGAAGCCACTGCAAGAAGTTTATCTTCCTCCTTATATTGTAGGAAGTATTCCATGCTAGGTATAGTAGGTATACTGCTTATTCTATCCAAGGAGTCAGCATTCAAATTTTAATTATAAACAGTTTTATTAATTTAGGATTAAGGTAATAGTAACAAATATTCTATGGATCAAAAGACCAACCATTTTTTTTTCCTCCATTAAATGTAATACCATAGCTAATGTAAAATTTAAAGTAAATCCAAGAGTGATGTATTCATTTTCCAAAAACTGGAAAACCGTAATCAGTATAAGCTATTATGTAGCACAGGACATCTTCAAAACATAGTATGCACACTGACGCCACTAGTGATGGAAAGCAAAGAGAAAATATTTTACCTTTTGCTGTAATAGAAACAGGAACTTCAGAGGGCTTGTTATTTTGCTGGCCCCTCTGGTTAGGGCATGTATTTACAAAACATCAACACAAATAATTCCTCTCCTCAAACAGTAGTAGAAGACCTATCTATGGATTTTCAAAGTATACTCAAAGACTGGTTTTATTTTAAAACACTGACATCACACTAACATAAAACAAGAGTGACCTTGTTTATACACCTAAAATAGATGGCATACCCTTTGGAATCAGTTGCTGCAATAGTGATTTTTGCAGAGTGCCATTCTCTCAGGTGTTTCAGGGCACCAATAGCAGGTAAGCAGTCTTTTAGCTTGGGTCCATCTTGTTCAACAGCCTGCAGAATTACATCAACCATGGCTCTGCCTATAAAAACAGTTATATATGACTCAAAGTACCATTATTGAGAAAATGATTCAGTCAGTTAAGACTGAAAAGTACCAGTTACCACTGACTGCACTGAAATGGGCTTAAAGATCAACTTTAAGTAACTTCAGCAAGATTTAAAATACTTTTCACACATTTTAGCACATCTCTCACTGCTCCTCTTAGATTAACACAAAATACAGTTACTTGCCCTTCCCTTATTTATCGTGGTTCTATACCTTTCTCCTCTCTCACTCAGCATTGTATTTGACAAATCCGTTGTCTCCAGTACAAAAACACTATGTCATTTTTCCCCTTTTAACCCCTCTAAACTGCTATTTCTTATTCTTTCTGCATTCAGTTCCTTTGCTATCCTAATTCAAATGCTGCAACACTATGCAACCCTAACACACAAGGTGATATGCATCTCCAGTTTATAAGATCTGAATCCAACAGTTCTGATCTACGCTCCTTCACAGCTTCTTGGCTCCCATCCACAAGCAATCAGCTGGCAAAGCAGGTATAAGCCTGATGTCAACACCTTCCTTTTTTTTCATAAAAACTTCCTATGGTTGCATGTTGAGTTTCATATTGCTTACTGCTCTGGTGCCATTTCAGATGGAAAAAAAATTATACAAATAGCTACATTAGTCTCTGATGAAATACAGCCTTCCAAAGAAACAAGCAGCAAAGTACCCCAGAGGTTGATTTGCGAGGCCAGACACACTCAAGTTCCTTAAATTCCTTGCAAGAGCCAAACACGAGTTAATTCAATTAAGAAACTAACATCCTCTGAGTCTGTCCATTTGCCTGACTTTAGTAGCCGTTTTTAGAGCAATAACAAACAAGATAAACTCAAAAAGAGATGGCTCTTTTAAGAGAGGTTACCTGGGACAGGCAGTTTATCAGCTAACTGATGCAGACTTTCTGCAGCTTCATCATAGATACTGAAAACAAAGAGTACACAGTTGGAAACAAAAAGTTACAACTAAATAACACTACTTGATGTAAGTAACTTATACCTTTAAAATTGTGCACATCTAAAATCTAGAAAATGAGATATATTTATCCCCCTTTGTACTGAGGCAGAAGTAGGCTAAATGACATCAAAACAATCTTCAGTAAAACTGGAAGCAGGATTCAAGATGGTCAGCTTCCTCTTAGCAAGAAATCTGTTTTTGTATATATAACTGTCAGCTGCTAGGAAACTGTCTAGTTATTCTATAAAAATCACTTGTATCTAAAAAAACCCAAAGCTATGTTAAACAGAATTATTTTCAGTAGTAGGGGATTGTTCATAGTTACCCGTTGCTTTGGTAATAACTTGTACTTGTTAAATTTTCTCAGTTCCCTTGAGTTATTACTGTTAAATGTCAGATCACTATGTTTTCAATAAAAACAATAATATGCATACTCAGTCATAGACAGTGACTCTCTGCTGTTATTGTCTTCTTCCTCAAAATTCTGTATGGTTCCCAGGCATTCATCAATACTTGTTTGGAGAGAGTCTTCATTTTTCTGTGTGTCAAAATTTATTTCTTCCCAGTCAGAACTGCAGAACTAATCAAAGAAGGAGAACTTTCAACATCATAGTTTTAACTTGCACTAGAGACAGGCAAAGAGTTAAGGAACTTATATTCTCTCTTACCTGATAATAACCACATATCGCATGGCTTGCAAAATACCATTTCTTGACACCTGGAATACCAGCCACTGAACATGCTGAAGAGATAAAACTATTATTTAAAAATACTCAAACCACTACAAACTATTCTTCCTATTATAATGAGCATCTCTGTTAAAGACTACACAAGTCATTCACTGTACCACAGTCACTTAAGTTTTATTTTACTTTGGCATCCTAAATGAGATCTAAATATACTAAGGTGTAGGTGAGTGTCTAGGTAACTGTCTAACTGTTAATGATCCTCTGACTGTTAATAAATAAGAAAGCTTTTGACCTCCTCTTCGTGCTGGTCAATATTGCTCTCCATTTGTGGCAGTTGTGTCATACATAACCTAAATCACAACTTTCATAAATCAAGTTGACGCAGTTGACCTAATGAGATGCTCTCTCAACATTTCTGTGCAATAAAGAGAACTGAAACTGAAAACAGCTTAATATTTCTATCTTTGTGAATGTTAACAGCTTATAGTGGTTTCCTCAAGTGAATCACAATTAGATGACAGCTGTGACAAGATGAGCTTTAACAGCTCAACACAATACCCCAAACAAGTAAAAAACTAAGAAAGCACTTAAAAAAAAAATTGCGAAACACTGAACCAGAAAAAGTACTAAAACAGATCTTCAGAAATCTATTTCAAGATGACAAAATAATTTAAGAAATATTAATGGATTAGGGTTCCTAAATTGCTATCCAACAGGCAAATATTGCTTCCACTGGAAAGGCCAAAAGATATCACAGAAGCAATGAAAATATCAAGCTGCACATGAGAAACAAACATGAGGGCAGCGGAGAAGCAGCCCTGCCTGGGCATGTGGGCACACTGCAGACATTGGGCTTCTTTCCTTAACATTCTGACTCATTTCACTGGCACCATAAAATATGCCAAGGCCAATTCCTTGGTAACTAACGCTTGCCTTCCCTCACTGTACGTTACTGTTTTACCTGGGAACGCGCTCACATTGGCATCTTTAGAGGAGTTACAGCTTTCCCTCAGGAAATGACAAACATTTCCAGCAGTCACAGCTGAAAAGAAAAAACAAAACAGATTTTTATTGAAACTACTGAAATGCAAGAGTTATGTCTTGCTTCCTCGCAAATACACTATAAAGCTCAGCTTAGTATTAAAAGTTCAGTTAAAAAAAACTCAACAAAACACAACACCTGTCAACTACGGATGTGCAGGACTTTAAAAAGACGTATTTTGTAAGATTCCCACTGCAGCAGCTCTCAGGAACGCTCTACCGAGCTATGTAGCAGTGTCACAATAAAACACGAAACCCCCTAAGTTTCTGAAGGCTTAAGTTATTAAAAACTTGAGAAAGAAAAAAATAAGATTAAAAAAAAAAGGTGTTGAATGAGGTAGGGACGCAGAAAACCCTGCAGGGGCGCAGACCCCAAACCAGCCTCCTTGAAGGAAGGCCCCTACGAAGCGAGCCCGGTCGGCCCCACGGTTGGCGGCCTCACGTCCCGCCGGGCCCCGCGTCCCGTCTGCTCGCCACCGTACCCGCTCCGGGCCTGGGTCCATAGGCCGTAGTCCCCTCGTCCCGGCGCTCCCCCCAGCTCAGGAACAGGACGTAGCGATCCATAGACGGGCGGTGACGGGACGGGAATGGAGCTGCCGCCGGTGCGAATGTCCCGCGCTGCCGCCTTCGCACCGCCCCTCGCAGGGCAGCGCTTCCGCTTCCCGCCGGTGCGGCGGCCACGGGGCTCCGCTTCCCTTTCCCTGCTTCCCGTCAGGGCGGCCATGGCCAGCTACACCAAGGCGGCCCAGGTGAGCGCGGCCCCTTTCTCCTCGGTGCAGCCTGTGCTGGGGCGGCGGCTGCCTCTGAGGGACCCCGGTGACCGCCATGGCGCGGACGGCGGCCAGGGGCCGGGAGGAAGGGGGCAGTTGGTGCCCAGGTCAGGGCCGGGGAGGTGGCGGGCGGGCCTCCCCTGGTCTTGGCCCTGAGGGCCTGCTATTAGGAGTCGGTGGCCGTCGCTGGGAGGGTGCCTGTCCCTGAGGGACAAGGCTGCCCGCTTGGGAACGGCGGCTCAGGCCTTTGGAAATGTGCCCTTCACTGAGAGGGAAGAAGTTGGGCATTAAATAGCACACAGCGGTTTTACAATTCAGTTAGCAATAATGGAAGCTTGTGGGAAGAAATCTTCATTTTTGACACAAACCCTTCAGAGCTGGTGACCTTTCAGTTTTGTTACCCCCACTTATGTTGGGAGTGTGCATAGCAATTGTCTCTGTCTACTTAAAGGTTACTTGGAGGGGGTGCTGTTGAATATTAGTATTTCTTCTAGTGTCCTGGAGTGTAAAAAAAGTGCTGATCTAGTTAGAGAAAGTACATCTAGGTATGGTAGTGTGTTCTACTATGCTAAGTGCCACCTATCTTCCTCTTAAGCAATGGGCAACTTTTGCCAGAGCCTGGTATCTCCTCGATGCGAAGATGCAGCCACCAGGAAAAATCGCAGCTGCAACTGTAATCAGACTTGAAGGCAGACACAAACCTATTTATCATGCTTTAAGTGAGTATTGCAGTAGATAAAAGCAAATTTGCTTTCCTTCCCCCTGTCTTTTTCTTCTGTTTTCAGTTTTAAAGTCAAGCCTTGTAAATTTCAAATGTCTTTGTTGTCCTTCTCATCTTTTCCCTTCATAGGCCTCTACAACCTTATGTTGTTGGCATTACAAATCCATATAAAGCTCATTATGAATTCATAATTTATTTTTAGTAGCTGAATTGCTGTGGCTTGTGCTTTTGTTTCTTTTGAAACCTTGAAATGTGTTTCATTGCATTTCTTCTAGATGTAAAGATTTAATTCACCGTGCAGGTAATGAAGCACTGGTGGGATTCTTGATTAGATTTTCTGAATCTCATCTTTCAGTAGCTGCACAACATCACAGTCGTGGAATGGTTCTTCATTCTGAATAAGGTGCAGAGAAGCCTGATCTTCATGAGGCAGTGGACACAAACTGAAATACAGGAGGTTCCTTCTGAATATCAGGAAACTTTTTTTTTTACTGTGAGGGTGACTGGAAGTGGTTTCCCAGGATGTTGTGGAGTCTTCATCCTTGGAGATATTCAAAAGCTGGTCCTGCTTGAGTGGGGGGTTGGACAGCTTGACCCCCAGAGGTCCATTTCAACCTCGGACGTTCTGTGATGATGAGGCTGCTGATGTTGATTATTTGTAATACCGTAGTGCCTGTCTCGCTGTGATGATAAAAAGATGATCCCTCATATCAATGGTACAATGTTTCCTATAATATTCTTGCAAATTTTTCAAGAGACATTACTGAAACATAAATGAACCATTAAACTTTTCTCATACGTAGAGTGTGCATGCTAAAATTACACTTGATCTGTTTTTCATAACAGAAGATAGTATTTGTAGTGTTCTGAAGAAGTTTTAAATACCAGAGTTCTGCTGTTGCAAATTATATCTTATCCACAAGATGTCACTGGAGACTAAGGTTGTCTGAAAAATAAAGCAAACTGAGAGGAAATGGTTTTGGTTGTCCTGTGGAAAAGATCTTTGACGCTTTTGTGTCCATAAAGTTACAAAATCCTGGAAAGTCATTTCAAGGATAACTTTATTTGGTCTAAAGTATTCAGTAAATCAGTAAAATCCATTACACCTGTATGTATGAATTTGTGGTTGGTGTATTTAACGCTTCTTTTTTATTTCTTTTTTTTTTTGTTCCTAAACTGACAAGAAATATTTTAGTGTCTGTGAGATAACAGTTCACAGTTCCTTACACAGAATAACATTCTGGGGATTTTTTTGTTTTGTTTTTAATTTGGTATTCAGACACCCTTCTATAACATTATTACGTATTATATTGAAAAGTATCTGGAACTCTGAAAGTAAAGTTCTGTAAAGGAAGGAAAGAAACTGATTTCTTTCTGTTTTAAACATACTGATTTCAAGTATGTTTGTTTTGTGGTTTAGGGATAGTCTTTCATTATTCTCCGGAGTCTCATTTTTTTAGATGCTGTTGGACCATATGCCTTAAATAAGAGGGTAGAACCTTTTTCAGGAGGTTTGAATCTGGATTTTTATGTTTCTTCTGCACCTCCTGTTCTCTCTGTCCTCCCGTACATGCATCTTTGTGAGCAGGTTCATATACAGAACCAAAAAAAGTGGGCTAGATTTTTTTAAAAAATTGGGCAATCCCAATTCTTTCTGTGGGCTTGTGAGAAGGTGTCGGTGAGCTGCTTCTGTTGCTTGGATAGGATTTGCCGTTGTCCTCTGCATCCCCAGAGGAGAACACTGGGCTAGATGGAAGTGTCCCACAAACCTGATCTGGCCCACGTTGCAATGTTAATTCATAACGGCTAGAAGCGGCAGTAGGTTGTTAGTTTTGTGAGCTACCAGTTGACAATATAATGCCTATATTTAATTACCATTAAAATGGAGGAGGAAAAACGCAGGTACCTGAAGCATGTGTTTTTACTGTGGGATGGGATTTACTGAAGTTGCAAAAGACAGAGATGTCAAATGGATTTAATGTGGCCACTTAGTTTTATCTGAAGAGGTGCAATGTATATGCTGTATGTAACAAGTTGCACATACCATAATACTAGCCTTGTTTTTTGTGTATTTATTGAGGAAACCTGAACTTTATGAAATGTGTATATATGTGTATTGCATACTTTATAGTAGTTATTTTGGTTTATTACTCCTATAGATCTTTTCATATTTTCCATTAATTTCTGCCTTGTAGGCGACTGTGGAGATCATGTTGTCATAATAAATACAAGACATATTGCTTTCTCTGGTAACAAATGGGAACAGAAAGTATATTCTTCACATACTGGGTAAGCTTTATAATAAATATTCAAATGAGCAAGTGGAAAATTTAGTATCATATTTTCTTAATAGTTCTATTTTAGCATATTGGTTCAAAAGGGAGTTCGTACTTACATGTTTTGCGTTTGCACCTGTTGCCAGGTTTACATTGATGCAAGCTTTTTGATTCTGGTTCTTTGCTTTTTTTCCTCCTCTTTTCTTTCTTTTTATTTCCCCAATATATGTTGTTAGGGAAATAATCTAACTCAGAACTAGTCAGAGCAATTGATTAAGCCAGGTTGTTTTGTGTGAAGCCTTGAAGCCAATGATCAGGACTATTCTACTTACTAAGTGGTAGAAGAAATGCCTATTGGTGTTGCACTTTAAAGGTATATACAGCTGCCAAGTTCAGTTACTAAAGTAACACGTACCAGTCCTGCCAGTACAAATTTACCTCACAGTAAATATAAAGACTGATAGATTATTGAATCAAGATGATGGAAAAAAAAAAAAAGTAATTAAAAGAAATTGGGAAAAATAGTAAGAAATGGGACGCTTTCAAGATGTACTGATGTATACGATTGTGTCTGGCAGACATAAGTTGTTTACAGATGGAAGTGCAATAATCAATTACAGGCAGTATGGCAATGATCAGTTCACTCAAATAAGAAGAGTTGTTCCTATTTTATACAGTGACAACACCAGATAATAATGTTTAAGTGTTAAAATGTATCCAGTCAGGAGATGAATAAATCACATTAAGACAGCTGATGTTCCTATTACTGATGTTTCAGTCCCCTTTGCTGAATTGCTGAGAGGTTCTTGTTCAGTGTTGGTGGAATTTAATGCATTTTTTCTCCTCCCACCCTATGACTTCTTAAAAATGTTCACTAAAACCTTCTGTGTAAGTTAGACCACTTACGTAATTGTCTAAGTTGGTTTTGAGTAAGTGAAAAGAATTGTGCAATTAAAAAAAAAAAGGCTTGAATCTGTGCAGATCCCTAAATGGGTATGTTTTAATGTTGTTAGGTTTATTTCATTTAACTTAGGTTAATACCTAGTAACATAATTAGATCGAAATGAAACCCAACTTTACCTGACATCCATGTAATTTCTTGCAATGCTGTATCATTCATTTAAAGTATAAGTTTAAATGTGAATTCGTGCAACTTCACCATGTCACACAGACTTTAAAAAGATGGATGAATTGCAGTAATGCTCAGATTTTATTACTGTAGATACACCAAATAATGCTAAGGTTTATTTAAAATAGTTAACAAATAATAAATGCTGTTCAAAATGGTCATTTCTTATGTCAGCCACAGACTGGTTGTCAATCTTGATCATCTTAAAATATTTCCAAGTTTTGCAGATCTTACTCCCATTGTATTCTAGAGCTGTGATGGTGTATTTAATAAGCAGTTTTGAAAACAATATCCATCGTCCATCTGCTTGTGAAACATAAATGTCTTAATATTGAAGTGAATAAGTAAAATACAAATGTCATTAAACTTAGTTTATAACTGGGGATAGAATCTCTCTAGTCCCATATAGTTGGCCTTGTGAGAACAGCTTCCATGTTGTAGGCTTACACCATTACACTGTTGTTAACACCAGACCTGAGCACATAGTGTTAACCGTGTTTGTTCTGTTTTTCTAGCTATCCTGGTGGTTTCAAACAGGTGACAGCAACTCAGCTGCATTTGAAGGATCCAACTGCTGTAAGTTCTTCTTCCCTTAAATCGGGAAACTGATTTGTTTTCATTTAACTTGTTGCCCTAAATAAAAAAGATCAGCCATCTGTATGTCTAAATCTAAATTATATCCTGCTGACCGCTCTTGGAAGCTTGGCTTGTGACAGAGTTTTTATAAACAGCATGTTTTGAGGGTTAGATTGTAGGTTGTGCATTTTCGTGATTCTTCTACGCTGTCCAAGTGAGCGAGTCAAGTTCATTTGTTTCAGTCACTTTTTGCTTGCTTTTAGTTTCAGAGGTCTGACCTTTCTGGTAAGTGAACTGTCTCAAGTTAGATTTAGGTAAACTGTGCTTTAGCTTAACGATGCCACTACTTTTCTGAGAGCCAGGCTGTGAAAACAGTGGAAATTATGGTTACATTTAATTTAAGCTTCTTTACTGAATAATGGGGCTATTAGTAATTCTTCTGAATGTCAGTGTTGATGTGATTAAGAAAACAGGCTGCTAAATACAAACATTTTGGGATGTTGACTTACAGTTACGGCATTACTAAAGTAGTAAATAGAGGACTGAATTCTCTTAAGTCCTAGTGTTTCAGAATATGATTTGAGTCCCAGAGATTAACAGATATCTGTGTTTATTTTTGACTTTGAAATGCTTTGGCTTGGGTCACTTCATATATAAAATATAGAAATTTTCCTAGAGATGTTTTATCTGCTGTAGAATTCTTGGGTTTTGTCAATGTTTTTTTTAATCTGAGATTTAGATGGTTTGTCCCAAGACTCTTTTATACAAGACATTGCACAAGTACTCAGTAAAAAATCAGTCACCATGCAAATTTGCTGGGTTTTCACTTATACCATTTCTTTATGTAAAGTGCAATGCAGTCCCACAGTTCAATATTGATTTCTGTCTAGAATTTTTCAAATCACCCTAAATGCTGTTGAGAAAAGGGTCTAATATAGTTGCAATTTCTTTGGGAATTATTGATAGTTCTGTGTCTACAATGGACTTTTCAACTTTGTGCAGCCTCTGTGCACTGGGAGGCAGTGTAACACAGCGGCTTTGGTGGGGCCTGTGAACTGGATGTCCTATAAATTACCTTCTGGCATTCGTTCTGAAATACCTCGTTTCTTGCCAAACTCATAGATGAATCTCTGAGCAAACAGAGGAGGATTAGATGCTTTGCCAATAACTAAAGCCTGTTGGACAGAGGCTCAGAAAATGGTGATGTGGCTCAAGGCTTGATCTAATTTAGTGCAAGGAACTATTTTTTTTTTTAACAGAGTTGTAGAGAACCCTTAGCAATTAACTCTTTCATTCTGTTGAAGATGAACTGTTCAGATGTGCCTCATGAAGAGATCTCATACCTATTCTTGTCATAATTAATAGTAGTGGATGGTAATTTGGCATGGTATGTTCTGTATGTGGAGCTGTTACAGGTTTTGACTTGCAAGTGATTTTATGGCTAGAAACATTTATTTACTAGTTGAATTGTTTTGCTGTGAAGTATATTGAGATATGACAAGGATGGAAATTAAGGAGTTGGTTTATTGATGTGTTTTATTTTTAGAACTAGCTAATAAAAACCTGAAAAAGGATTACTGTAAAGAGAGCAACACATACCTTAAACAGCAATTGGATCTTCAAAATGGGGTCTAAATTATTGTGTAGACTTTTATAAATCACTCTATTCTCTTTGAATTAGAGAGACCTTTTCTCTTTTAATCATGTTAAATTCAGTCCTGTGAAGCCAGTGGGATTAGGCACGTTGCAGGAAGCGAGGAAGGCTGTATCTTTCTGTGGAGTCAAAGTCTTCATTCTGTAGAGCATTGTCTTACCCTGCAGGCTCCTGCTTCTTCTCTGCCCTTGGTCCTGCTGTCTCCTGCTCGCTCATCCCAGTACCGCTTCATGAGATGAGTCAACGGTGTTTTTCACAATAGTGCTATTACAGAAATTAAGGCATAAAATTAAAGGAAGAGACTACTTCTGAGGAAACGGATGTTGACATAACACCTTGTAAACTTGTGTGGTGTTCCAGAGAGATTTAGCAACGGATATGACTATTTTCACTGTATGTAAGAAATAGATTAAAGCTTGTAAGATTCCCTGAGTGTGTGGATGTAGTAGGACTCCAATAGTACTTACCGCTGTCTTTGCTTACATGTGTCTCAATTCAAACACACAAATCCCCAAGATAAATACTTTCCCATTTCAGTTTTGTTTAAACATAGTTTCTAGCATACAGAGATACTGGTTTTAGGGAAAACTGGTATAGAGCTAATAGCCCATTGAAAGGTTTATAAAGAGTAATTTGATGCAAAATGGTATAGTTCATGTTTCCATGGAGGGCTGAAAGTCATAGGTACAGTAATCAGAATTTAGACATGTTTACTGCAGTATGGTTAGATAATCATCCGTCATTGTCTCTAGTTCCTTCATAAGGTACCAAGGTAGGGATGGATAATAGTTGGATATTCTCACTTACAGAGATTAACATCATTATTTCACTAACTTTGGACTTCTCTGTTCCTTGCAGGTAGTAGTTAGTGCTTCAGGAGGACTTGTGCTGATCTTTGAACTTGCACAAAAAGCCACTCTGCCTATACAAGTGTTTAATCTCAGATGTGTAATTGTGTGCTTGAGATTGACAAAAGCTTGCTGGTTTTTTTTCCACTTCTAAGTACCTATGTTAATATACAGCAATACAAAAAGAGGTCTGCATAGTTGATGTTTTGTGTAGAACTTGAAGTTCCATGTTCATTGTGCCAAGTTTTTCAGCACTTTGGAAAAGTCTGATTTTATGGAATGGTAAAAACTGGAGTGTGTTGCCAAAAAGATACCAGAAGTAAATAATCTAGCACATTTTTACCTTTGCGTTCCTTTGGGAGGTGTGGGGAGGGGAGTGTCTGAATCTCTTTAAAATTTCTAGTATTTTCAGTTGTCTGCTGCTCTGGAGAAGAGCAGAGAATAGCTCTTGTCTGTTGGACTTGGCCTGGGCTCATGCAGGAAGTGCCTATTGGAGAAAAAAAAAATAGCTTTTTCACATTTCAGTATTTTCTTCCTCTGACTTAGATTTAGTGTAAATTCTTGGACCACCCATAGATGAGAGTATTAAATACGTTCTTTAGGTGCAGCTTATTGCTGTAGTTCAAAACAGCCTCTCTGTTCTTCCGGTTAATACACTACTAATATTCTGTATGGTGTTACTGCTCCCTTAGGATGTATGTTAGTGGACAACAGTCGTTTCCATTGTAGGTTGCTACGAAAAATATCTGAAAGGTTCGGTGTGTTTTCTTTGTCAGGAGAGTCTTTTGAAAATAGAGGGATGGGGTAAACTTTTTATTTGAGATGCCTGTGTTTGGAATGCATAGAAATTTGGAGTTTCCTTGTTTGTTTTTAATAAAAATTTGCAGAGGGTTTTTTTTTAAGCTGGAAAAATGCTGGTAGGCATGAGACCAACACTTTCAAAATTAAGCTTTGAAGTACTTGTTACGGGAGTACTAAAAGATGTACTTTTAAATCTCACAGATTTGAGAGGGAGCAAAGATTCCTTGAAAAAACTTTATGGAAAAAATCTTACAGCTTTTAATTAAAATGCCTGTAAAATATGTTGTCAGATGTAATCTGTAGAACCAGATAGTAAACCTGTCAGGGCAAAGTTTTCAATCAATTTTTGTGTTATTTCTAGTTTTAAAAGTAAGCAGAACGTGGCTTTTTTGGTTTGCCTTTTTTTTATTTTATTTTTGGCTGCATCAGAAACTCCTCAAAACAAAAAAAAAAAGAAAAAAGAAAAAAGAAAAAGGGTTAGCTAGTCATGTTTGTCTAATACCAAATGCTCAGTGAGAGGATTGACCTTTGCTGTGTTCAGAGGCTGTATTGCCTCTGACAAAGAAATACTGGGCAATAATTGTTCAGAATGAATGTTACCTGCTAAGGAGGATGATTAAACCAGGCAGGGTGGCTCTATGGAAGTCTCCCCTGAGGAGGCCTCTGGGGGTGTCAGGGTTCTGGTTTATTCAGCTGCTGGCACTGATACCAAGGGGCTTAAAATGTTCTCATTCTCCTTTTGAATGCTCTTTAGCAACCGCTTGCATGTAGAGACTTGCCATTATATCTGTATAATAATGATCTTTTGAAGAAAAGCTACGATAGAAAAGATGGTTAAATCTTGCTGTTGGTATTTGAAAGCCTTTTTTCTTTGCATCAGTAAGGGATAGTTAATATAATAACACATGCATACTAAAAGTCAGTTACTGAAACACCAGCTATAACAGTGTTTTCTTTTATTACTACAGAGTAATGTTTTTTAATTAAGTAGAGCAAAACTTCAAAGTCTGGATTAGTAAGCACACCCAAGTTAGTATAGCACGGGCAGGAGAATATTATTATGGAACCTGTTATCTTAAAACCACTAGGTGCTCTAAATAACTCTTAGAGCTGGCTTGGTCTTTTGCTTCCTAGTAGACAAAAATTAATTGTTTTTTTAAAAAAATATTAATCCATTCATTATTTGAATTACTATATTAATTTAAAGAATACATGAAACTTCTAAGTTTTTAAGTGCTGAATGGGAGTGGAAAGTTAAATGGCGTGTACTTGGAGCATAACTTGTCTGCAACCAGGTAATTCTTACGGCAGTATTAAGTACATTGACTTTTGCTGTGCTACCCGTGCAACTCTCAGAGGGAGTAAGGTGAAGTTCTTTGTGTGCTTTTATAACATATGTGATGAAAATGAGAACAAGTACAGAAGTACAGATTCGAAATCCAAGAACCAGTAGAAGGAAGGTGTTTTATCAAGCTGTACCTCTGAGTAACTAGTGTATCTCCTGACATTTTTCTAGGGTTTTTGGGTTTGTTTTTTTTTGGTGGGTTTTTTTTTTTTTTTTTTTGTATGCTCTGTAATTAATCACTCCTGGATCACTGTGTCCTTCCCATGTTCTAGAGTTGCTTCCTGGTGATTATTGGACTTAATTCAGCTATTAGGGTCGACATTCTTCTGGAAATCCGGCCAATTATTTTGTGCTTCTCAGGCCCAAGAGTGGTATTGCTCTGTTGATTTCCTTCTTTACAGTATGTTTTATCTGGCAGAGAATCTTTCTCAGAACTTGCCTCCAACAAGCATAGTCTGCAGCTTGCACATGAGCCAAAGCCTATCACAAAAATTTAAATGTTCAAGCCTCACACAGTGCTTCAAATAAATACATTTTTAATTTATATGTACTCATAAAATGTTGCACCATGGACTGAAAGTGCAAGAGTTTTACCAGAGCTGCCTTCATATTCCTTTCCTTCTAATTAGCTCTTTAAATTGGAAGTTATAAAGCTAATGTCATACAACTGTGATTAGGAGCATGTGGATACTTGCTGTGCTGTAAGTCTACAAACTGGCCAACTTGAAAAAAAGGTATTGCAATATGCAAGACGAGGGTTGTAACTGCAACCAGTAGGAATTTTGTAATTAAAATGAAATTGGTATAAACGGTACTCCAGTACTTCTTAAATCCCCAAATATTAACGCTGTTGTGGCTGTATGTATCTGATGGTGGATGTCTTTACCTGATGGAGAAAATGTCATGGCCTTCAGGAGTTTTTATGAGGATATGGAATTTTACAGGTTGCTAGTACTAAAGATAAAAGGACTGGGGAGAGGACTGACTGTTAAACTCTACTAATTACTTTTAAGGTGCTAGCAAGGTTGCAGTGAGACCTGTGGGTAGGTAGACCTTTTTGCCAGTTTGAAATCCCACAGAAATCAACTGGGTTTTATACCTTTCATGTAGAATTATACTCTTGTTATTTTAATAGTTCTTTTTAAATATAATCACACAGAAAACAATAAGAATTGTCTTTTATTACAAGTGTATCACAGGCATATAGAAAGATTTTTGTTGCTAGTTCCTTAATCAGCATGTTCTGATGAGTGCTTTCAGGGAGCATTGATTGAATCTGGATTCAGGTTTTGTGTGAACTCAGTAGCAGACTTCTTCTTGCAATTCCATACCTTTTTACTTATGGTTGGTGTATTTTTAGTGAAACTTGAGCGTGTTCAAGTAACAGGAGAGCCCTTACTTAGCACCCTGTAAATATTGATGGTTGGATCTGCCTTTTCAGTTGTGTGCAACTTACTCAAGTTGCAAAAGCAATCCATACAGCTTCAGCTAACCCTGTACTTTACTAACTTCTTTGACTTGTCATCACAGCAATTAGAGTGAGGTTCTGGCAGAATTTTGGGCAAGCAACTGGAAGCAAACTTGGTCTTTCCAGGAGCTGGGTTTGGATTTGCTTTGGCTCATAGAAAAGTTTTTGTGTCAGAAGTTACAATGAAGGAAACAAGAGGTTTTCTGCCACTACCTTCTCTGTCCTAGCTCCCTGTATGGCCTTCTGTTCTGGGGTTGGACTAACTACCTTGCAATAAATCGATAATAAATGTACAAAATAGCAGGAGCTTTTAAATTTACACTCCATCTTGCTTAGTAATACACTTTTCTGGCTTTTTACCAGTCTCATATAATACTTTATCTCTACCTTGATCCTTTTTTTTTCTTTTTCTTTTTTTTTTCTTTTCCTTTTTTCTCTTTTGTTCTTCTTGACTCAAGTAAATGAGTTCAAGGGGTGGGAGGTATAAATTTGCCTTTGACCTATTCCAGCAAGGAAATTATTATCTGCTGCAGAAGCCAAGGTTTTGTTCCTTCTTTGCCCCTGCCATGAATTGCTGAGGCAAAGAACGTGTGCTCAAACCCACAGTTATGTTTCTCTCTCCTGTTCTCCACAGGGGTGTAATGTATAGGCGAAAATATTTTCTAGTTGCTTAGACATTAAATGCTCTAGGATAACCACAATAACATGCAATTAAACAATGAGCTGTTTGAAATGTCTAGTTGGTAAGTCAAACGTTTGTTTCCTCTGAGAATTCATTCAGTTGCACTGAAGCTCCAGAATGGTGTGTTCATGATGCAATGCCTTAGTATATCAGCTTTGCTTGAGATAATGATGCATTAATTATATAGAAGTTCCAAAGAGAGCAAATTTATGATGTTAAACTAGATGCTGAGAAACCCTGGTAAATGTGTTAGAGCTCTCACTGCTTAAGCCTATATTTTTTCCCTTAATACCTTGTATATAAGTTTGCATTCCAATATGGAGTTACCACAAGCTTCTCAATTCTTTTTAAAGCTGAATGACCATATGCAGTCATCCACAATGCTAAATACAGCTTGTAACTTTCTAAGCTGAAATTTTCTATATGGCTGTTATAGTAAGTGTTTATATTTCTGTGAGTAAGTGTTCCTTCATCCAAAACAGTAAGTCTAGAGCACCTTCTAAATGTGGTGCCGGAGTTCTACAGTAAGGAAGAAGTTGACTGGAAAGAGGTGCAGTGACTAGTGGAATGGGCAGAGGGAAACACAACTTAGCTTTCTCATGTTATTTGTAGCCTGTCTGATTATTTGGTGCCATGTTATCTTTCCACAGATTGTTAAACTGACTATTTATAGAATGCTTCCAAAAAACCTTCAGAGAAGAACTATGATGCAGAGGCTGCACCTTTTCCCAGAAGATGTGAGTAGTCATGCAATAACATTTTCAATCTTGTGTGCTTGTGAAGGAGTGTTAGCCATAGCAAAACTCTTGTCATAAGAAGATAACTGCTTTTATTTATGTATGTAAATATAGTTGAAATGTTGGTGCTTTTTTTCTTTATTTCACAAAGTTGTGAGATAGAAGACAACTGTCACTCCTTTCTTCTGTATTTAGGTCAAACACTTAGCATGAAGAATGCAGTAATGTTGACAGATTTTGGTCTGCTTTTGAGGGGATGGTGGTGATGTTTTTTAAACAGTCAAATACCTAAGACAGTTCTGACTTGCCTCAGGTTATTCCAGAAGATATACAGAAGAATCTTCTACAAGAGATTCCTCAGCCACGTGAAGTCCCCAGGAGGTTAGATGAATATACACCAGAAGAAATTGCTGCCTTTCCTAAAGTTTGGACTCCGTAAGTATCTTAGATTATTATTTTTTTTTAATTCACTTTTAAAGTGATTGAATATGTGCTACATAGGCTTTCATGTTATCAGTAATAAGAAAAAAACCTATTGATTTTTTTGTGTCATCTCTTTTTGGAGAGAGGAGGTCATTAAAGCAAAGAACAGTCATATTAGAAGGGAGTGGTTGCTAAGTTTTTTGTATTTCTGGCCTTTGAGAAAACCTTTACTTCAAATCACGTTTTCAACTCTTCACCAAAATGAGTTGGGTAGAAGATGAGTAAAAAACCTCATTACCCTATTGGAGTTGTATGTGCTCTAAAATACACAATTGCAAGCCATAGCTGAAGGAAACACCACACGGCTCTGAGAGGGAATGATTCATTGCAGGGGGAACCCCTTCAGGTTTTCTCCGGAGGAAGGGAAAGAATTCTGCTAAATTAGACCTCAGAGAGCGGATCTTTGGCAGGGAACATACCATCTGTTTATTTTGATAAATAGTTTCTTTTTCATGTGCAAAATCAGTCCCATGGTAGTTGTGTGGCATAGGAGTGAGTATTTGTGGTTTGCTTTATACCACCACATGCAGCACTGACTCAACCCGCTCGTGAAAATAATGTGTTATGTTTGGGGCATTTTCAGATGAATAACAGTATGATTTTCCTTATGCTCATTTTGAGAGTCCTATTTAGGCTCAAGATCCCATTATCGTAGTCATCAGAGAAATTAATTTTGAAAGACGGACCCTTTCCTAATTATTCTAATGAAACTCAAGAAGAAACTTAACAAGTGGGAAGATGGGGAAAAATGTAATTAAGCTAACACCAAGACGAACTTGATGGTCTGTCTCCAGTTAGATCACTAGTATTTAGGTAGTAGCTTTTAAAAGCTTATGTTTCTCTGTGTCCTGTAAAAAAGTGTTTGTGTACTTACTCCTACACTAATCCTAGAAAATAGACCTGGTATGAGCCTCAAAATGGTCATCCTATTGAGTAGTTCCGCTGAACCGGATGGTAGCTGCATGTGGACAGGGGTCAACTGCTGAAATGGTAGTAGCAGCTTATTTCTCACAAGTCTTCCTGAGATATGATCTCTCAGTTGTCTTGAAAGCCAAGGGATCTGAGAATGGTCAGAGTTGGAAGAGACCTCTGGAGGTCATCTGGTCCAACCCCCTTGCTCAAGCAGGGCCATCTAGAGCTGGTTACCCAGGGACGTGTCCAGACTGTTAGTGTCTCCAAGGATGGAGACTCCTCAGCCTCCCTGGGCAACCTGCTCCAGTGCTTAGTTATCCTCATAGTAAAAAAAGTGTTTCCTGATGTTCAAATGTTACGTTGGGTGCTTCTCTGAGTCTTGTTCAAATCAGTAAGACTTTGAAGTGCCAGAACTGAACGCTTCCTGTTCGTACAGGAACATTTAATAGATTCAGCGTAGAATTTCATGTCCAGCTGATTGTAGAACACTATTAGAGAGTGATCTGCAGCAACTACATGGTTTAGATCCGTAGCTAATAGTGCCTAGATAGTAGCAAGCCTTACCCAGTAGAAAATAAATAATCATACAGTAGTGAAACCAGTAGCTCTCCTTCAAACAAAGGAAGCCTTTAAGTACAAAGACAGGAAGCATTTTATGTAGGAAGGTAACGTTAATCTGGAGGAACAAAACTGAATTGGAATTAATGAAGATAAGGGGAAACTCATACAAAAAGAATATTCTTAAATGGTCTGTCAGCAAAAAGAGAATGTAAATAATTGTTAGTGAACAGCCAAAACTGTTGGTATATCTTTAAAAGGGGCCTGATTCTTTTTGTTTACTAAAATTAATGTTAGAGGGGGGCTTTGTGCTTTGTTTTGTTTTGTGGGTTTTTTAAAGTAAATGAAACATTTTAAATTACAGCATGTATTTTCTCTGCATTATAAGGCATATGCAAATAAGGGCATTTACCCTTCACAGGCAGCAGAGACATGTGGACAAGAGATGTAACTTTTCCAGAAAAAAAGATGGTAGTAAGATAGCGCAAATGAACACTTGAGGAGGACCTTCTTGCAATTCAAAAGCAGAGTGTGCTTGTAATTTTAAGGGCCAGCAGCTCTCACTGCTTAAGCCGGAACAATACAATTAAGAAATCCCAGGAATATATGTAGGACAAATGTCTGTATCTGTTTGGCTTGTATTTATAGGATTGGTATTCCTTTGAGGGGAAAACCAAGTAATGTTCCAATGTTGTGTCACATGCTTAACAGACACCAAAATAAGAGTTTTAGTGAAGTTTACTAACAGTAGTGAGCTTTGGCTTGCAAATCCTAGTAATAACAGGGGGAAGTCAGTCTGTGACATTTATCTAGTCTTAAGTCAAGTGAAAAACCCTGCGTAGATCTCTGTGTTTATGCATAATGGATATTTGTGCTTGCACATCTGCACACATAGTAGTCGTACAGAGTTGCACTGATTTTTGCATGTCAGAGACAGGATGATAACTTTCATTTGTGGAGTATTTTTCTTCTGCTTTTAGTGATTGCACTTGGTGAAGCATGTGATGTTGTGGGGGTTGACACGGCTACTAAAGATGCTCACCATTTCTTTTTGGGTATTTTCCTTCTCTTGCAGTTAATGTGTAAATTCTGAGTAAAAATTCTAAGTGGATTCAAAAAAGTGAAGTGTTTGGCCACCAGTGATTTTTAAATATGGTTCTCCAGATGTGATTCATGGCTCAGGAAGTTGTAAATACTGCTTTTCTGCTCTCAGGAACTGCTAAGTCCTAGCTGAGGAATCAAGAAGAATGAAGGTGGTTATCTACCATCTCTCCACTAGCCGCAGGGCTCATTGCTGTACTTGCTGTTGTAATTCCAGCTTCTTGTCCTGGCCTGCAACCAGACCATTGTGGATGCCAGATACTACTGTCAAGGAGATGAGTTTTAATTTTAACCTCCAGCTCACTTCTCTGACAGTTTTGATGTTGGGCAGAGTTTCCAGTTTGAAGTAATAAAGCTTTTCTTCTTGACGGAGGGAACAAACGTATCGTGGTGATTCTCTAGAGTGCTTTGGGGGGGAAGGGCTTCATTGTGAAATAAACCACACAGAATTGACCAAATTTGGTAAAATAACTTTCTGATGCGATAAGGAAATTACGGAAGTCTGTAAAAGGGGCCTTCAAGTGAATTGTAGCAGTCACTGTTCTAAGTGCCAGATCGAGTGTCTGGGAATAGACAGCTTTGTAGCAAAGGCATTAAAGGAAAGGCTGTGTGAATATTCAGCTGCAGTAGATGCTGCGCTCTGAACTTCTGTGTGCTTTAGCCTATGGAAGAAACAGTGTTTGTATTTCTCCTTACAAAGACTGTAGAAACAACAAAGATTTAAATATTTACATTTTATGTATTCTCTAATGACGTCACCTTTTTAGAGGTGTATAGTCAAAAGGTTCCTTTAAAAATGAGTAAAAAAAGGGACAAAATAGAGTTCAACAAACCAAAGACAAGTTAGTTAGTATAAATCTGATAAACTTTACAGTCTGTGATGTACCCAAAAACACAGCTACCTGACACAGAATTTTTTTCAGAAGAGTTTTAAATGTAAAGGGGAACACTGTCTGGGGTTTGGAATTTCCAAATATTGTAGAAATACATGTCTATCTCAGAATGCAAAATTTGCTGTTTGGGTTCCTTGTCATTTTATTCTTCTCCAGCTGACAGGCTGCCCACACAAGTTTTGGAATCCCCAGCCTTGGAGATGCTCAGAACTTGACTGCACACATTCCTGAGCAACCTGATGTAGTGCTGAAGTTAGTCCCACTTTCAGTGGGGGAGGGGTAAAGATAATTTTTTGGGGTCACTTCTGATGCAAGTTATTTTGTAGTTCTTTATATATGATGAATGCAAACCAACATAGATGGTAAAATAGATTCATATTTCAATAAACTGTGTTCAAGAACCCCTATGCATAGGTTGCTAGCAGTGTTAGTCCTGTTTGGCTTTTCCTTGGGCTGTTTTTTTTTACAAGGGACTTAGAAATCTGGGTGAGAGCACTTGGTGCTAAAATGAGTAGCCTTTTCTTGTCTTCTGTGACCAGCATTTAGGATACAAAAGGCCCATATGTTTCCTGTTGTGTACTTTGGTCTGTGAGCTTCTGTAGAACCTATAGATAGCTTCCAAGCACTAAAGAGTAGTCCCTACAATAAACCAGAAAATGAAGGATGCAGAAAAACTAGAAACTTTTTTTTTGTCAGATGGTTTTAATAAGTATTCCTGCCTTCCATGACTTTTTTAAAAATTATTATTTATTTTCCATGAAGTCCTGAAGCTGCTGACCACTCTATTTAACAAAAGATAGAGGTTCTGAAGGGAATTCAATTCCTCTGAGAGTGATTTTAAAAAAAAGACAGGAGCTAGAGGGAGGCACTCTTTGTGGAAGCTCTTCTTTCTTGGAAAAGAAAAAAAAGTTGATACTAACCTTTACAATGTTGGTCAATCCTTTAATGGAAAAGACCAAATGAAAAGCGTAGCTTATGTAAATGTATGTGAGGCTACAAAATGCAGGTAAACACAATTACAATGAGAAAATTAATCTTCAAGTTTTCACATTAATACTTACACCCAAGAAATGTACCTGAGTGTATGTAAAATAGGTGTAAGATACAAACCAGAATTTATATGAGAAGTTACTGGTATTAGGAGGAAAAGAGTCTTTTTCACTTTAATCTGAAGGCATACCTTTTCATTTGGAATGTGAGTAGAACATGCTTACTGTTGCTAATGACCTCATTGGAGTTCTTACCTATATTTTGTAACAAAATGTCTTACTATAGGTTTTCAAAGGCTGTTTTGCTGGTAGTTGGAGACCGACACACCGTAGACAAATATACAATAGCAAAGTGGAATGCTAAAACAGAGAAACGCTTTTTTAAGGAAAGCCCAGGGCTGGTGCAGAAACCTAGCAAATAGTTTGTTTTTCAGAGTGTGGAGCCTTCGTCATCCCTCCTTCCACCGCAGCAGAGTTCAGGATCTATAATCAAGCAGGATCCTGCTACATGAAAGCGGAGAATTAAATGTCAGCATATTTCCAGTGAGAGAGATTTTCATAGACTCATAGAATGGTTTGAGTTGGCAGGGACCTTCAAAGTCATCTAGTTCCAACTCCCCTGCCATGGGCAGGGACACCTCCCATTAGATCAGGTTGCTCAAAGCCCCATCCAGCCTGGCCTCGAACACTTGCAGGGATGGGGCATCCACAGTTTCTCTGGGCAACCTGTTCCTGTGTCTCATCAGAGTAACAACTTCTTTGAGCATTCCTTCCTTTTATCCCTAACCTGAACCAATTGACTTCCTAAATTGTGGAGAGCTTCACTCTTAGATCCTTGATGGCGAGATATGAAAGAAGCGTGGTGGAAAACCATGTAGATACAGGAAAGTTAAATTATGTCTTTTCCAGACACATTTAGAGGGGAAAAAGATATAAAACTATTTCCTTTGACTGAGTTTGATTTTGTAGCTTCTTACCATGAATGAAATCATTATTTCTAGTATGTTTGAAGTTTCAGATTGTATGTCTTTTAAATGAGTTTTAAACAGAAATCATCACAGAATTTGCCAGTCACGTATGACTAAGCAAACAGTTCTCTTCCATAAAAGCAAGGATACATCAGATTCATGTGTAACTTTTTGTTACATACCGTTTTAAAGTTGTTTAACTGTCTGCGTATATATATATATATATATATTTTTAGACAGTTTCAAAGGCAGGAAATTGTTTCCAAAGAAGCATTTAAATAAGAATGTCACCAAACATATAGAATAGCAGCTCTGTGTTGTTCCAGTTAGATGGATGCATTCCTGAGAGTTTCCCTGAAGAAAGCAGAGCCATCTGACTTCCAGGGGCGCGCTGGGGCTGGTGCTGGTGTGCAGACTGGGCGCCTGTTCCACTGCCAGCCTTCACGGGAGCTCCCCTCGGGCCAGACAGCCTCTTGCTTGTCTTTCTGGGGAAAAAGGTCTTTGAACGCTCTCGACGTTTTTAAAACTTGATGTATTGTAAACTTTGACATTTGGTTTAAGAAAACCAAACACCTTTTTAATGTTTAGTTTTCTGAGTAACTTGCCGGAGTTCTGGCACCCATCCCTACATCCTGTCTTGAGGCAGGGGGTTGTTGAACCTGGTCTGAAGCCCTAATTCTCTTTTGGCTGAACGGCATGGGCTGGGCAGGGCCCTGGTATTGACAGTGAGTGTCACCCCCATGGCATGGCACACAGAATCATGGTAGTTCATCAGCAACATTTTCTGACTTCAAAAGCAGAGAATCAGAATGTTCTCGGAAAGAGAAGTGCGTAGGTGATAGAACACAAGTATGTCAGACCTCTAGGGACCTCTGATAATCCTCTTATACATCCTGTGCTGATGATATGGTGGTTGTACCTTCCAGTTCTTCCCCAGCTTTGTGTTCCTCAAAGTCACCCCTGCCAACCCCTGGCAACCCAAAGCCTGCTGTTGATATACCTGGCAAACAAATTTGTAGGCGTTGGTAAAGAGAAGGGGTTTATGGATTAAGAGATCCTCTCAGCCACAGTTGCCCTTTCTGTTTGGTGTCTTACAAGATAACTGCAACAGTAGTTGTCTTGCCCAATTCTACAGTTTCTAGTGTAAGTTCCTATTTTTAGTCAAATTATTTCTGGGATTTAGTAGTAACAGAGCTGAAGGAGCAGCCAGAAATGTCCTGGATGTGCTGCCGAAATGATGTTATAAACAGTACTGGCAGTTTTCTTTTAGGAAGTTTTTTTGTCAGTTAATTTTGCCATGTAACTACAGAGAACCAACACCAAAAGCCACCTCACACTATATTGGATACAAAAATGATATTTGCAGTGTTTCCAGTGATGTGCTGTGTTACAAAAATTATAGCTTGCAGTTAATACCAAGTTTGTGTAATGCTTTTTGTTCTACAATGAAATACAAGGTTTAATAAGTCGGAAATTGGGGGGTGGTTACTCCGGCTGTAGGGAGCAGCTCAGAAAGAAAACCACGGAGATTTCCTCCACAAATGGTGAGGTCTTGAGCAGTTTTTATAGGGACCTTCTCAACTTTATTCACAGGCCTTTAAAAATTCTGCACTGAATCAAACATTCTCCAGCCATTTTCTTAGTTCCAGCTCAGTTGCAGCGTGTCTGCCGCTTTTTGGGGTTAGAATTCTGGTTTTTGCATGGACCTGTTGTAGTGCTGGGTTCTTATCTTGGGCCACGGGGTGTTTCTGTGCTAGGAAAAGGGGCACTGCCCCTCCAACCTGAGTGCTCATCTCCTCCCACAAAGCAGGGCTGACGTGTGTCAGTGTTCAGACAAGAGGTGGCCAACACAAACTTCTGTGAAAGACTCGAGCCGGTCTTACTTTTTCCTAAAACCAGAAACTGTATAAATCAGGAAAAAGCTGTCCTGCCAATACAGCCCAATCCTGTTCCAATGTACTCTTCGAGGAATCCCTCTGAAAGTTCATTTTCTGTGTCTTTTTGGTTCTTAGTAGAAATTCCAGTAACTAACTGGAGGTCATTAACCCCCATTGAAATCTGGGAATTACTATTGGTAACTTTTAGGGCTTTTTAATAGTAAGGGCATAAAAATATCTCAGGATTTTTTGTAGAATTTAACTAAGCGGAAGGCTTGAAGATAGCTGAGTCTCACGTTTCAGGCTACCATAGCTGTATCCCGTGGATGTAAGCCACACAGATACTTAAGAAGAAAATTCCTCTCGTCTACATTAGGTTTTAACCGCAGGCAGCAGCTGGATACTAATTAAGAAGGGTCAGTAGATTAATCAATTTAAAAATCCGACAAGCTCATTTTAGATTGTTTAGCCTATTAAAATTAAATACTGGCTTTTCTCTAGCATGCATGAAACAGACCAATGCTACTGGTTCTCATCCCCTTTTCCTGGGGGCAGTTTACATTGTAGGTAAAACTAGAGTTGAAGGTAAGAGGTTTAATAAATGAGTAACTGGGCACTTTCAATTCAGCTGTCTGAAGAGGCTCTCAAAAAGAAGGTTCCAAAGCTACTTTCCCTCTCCCCTAAAATGTTGATCTTGTATGTGAGAACAGAAACTAGTGGGAATTAGACAAGCCGTATGCAAATGGTTATGTGTGATAGTACTGAACTACTTGCCCAGATGAAATTGGAATTAAATTATTTTTAACTGCTCTTTTATAAATGTCTAAATTTGCTTTTTACTCTTTTGGTGCTGACAGTAAGTCTGGAAAGCATTTCACCATTCCTCTACCCACTTCTCTGTTTATTTTAAGAATAACGTAATTCTTTGGACAAAGGTTACGGTGCAGTTCTTTCTACAGTCCTACAGTTTTTAGCAGAATATATCACTTAAAGAAAGCCCTTTCATTTGCAAAAAGCATTATCTTGCTGAGATGAAGGTTACATGTACATTGCATTTATTTGCCTTAAATCATTTTACAGACAGAATTCATATAATCCAGGTCAAAATCTGGGATTGACAGTAATTTTTAATGAGTTTAGTTCAGTTTTGGTCAATTTGTTTTTGAGGAAATTGGGGTTCTAATTAGTTTATTTTAAATTGTAATAAGCCATTCTTAGTTTGACTAAGAGTCCCTAAATGTGTATTAGCATTGGTTTAGATAATGTTTAAACAGTGCCTATAAATCAAGTTAAAACCAGTGCTAGTTTTATGTTGAAAAAACCCAACAAATTGCTGCCAAGGACCACAAAAGATTTATCTTGGGCTCTGTATATGCAGGGAAGGGTTAGTTACTGTAGCTGTCCTGGCATAACAGCATCAGTAAAGCCACCTTTTCTGACTCTGGTTTGTTACTAAATGTAGCTGCTGTTACTGTGGTTTGTTGTCCAAGTGGAGTAAGTGATACCTGCAGAAATGCTTTTTAGAGAAGCTGATAGTCTGCCTGAAAACTTGCCAATATGGAAAAGGTTCTTTTGCCCCCAAACAGAGGATGGTTTCGAATAGGCCACAGGGGTTATTGGAAATTTACTGATAGTTTAAATATCATTAGCTGTTTCACTGATTATTTTACCAGAGGCGTAGGGATACCCTGGGATAGGGTAGAAAAACAATTCGTCTCCCCCTGAGTTCCAGACTGAATTGGTATTTGAGTAGAACCACATAATTTGGTTTTACAGAGAATGATGGCCACGTCTAATCCTTGGTTTTTGATTTACTAGTGTGATGAGTCCAACAGATGAAATGTATTCAGAAATCGCCTTTAGCTGTACTGCACTTACCTAATAGCTATTGACTTTGGCACAACTTGCAAAGTGTACCTGAAAACTATATGTATTCCTCGTGTTTCAAAGTTTACAGTAAATTTTGGCTCTGTGTTGAAGTCTTTTATGTTTGTCTATAAAAATGAATCTTAAGATACTCAAAATTTTATAGTTGTATTCATAAATTAACCTTAAAAAGTACATCAGATAGACCACAGGTTTCATGCTATGTGTATTGTGCAACAGTTTTACATAAAAACAAGTTCTTTGGAACCTTTTGTTGTAAGAGAAGGCTAAAGAACACCTATTGTCATTCATAAGCAGACGGGAAAGATGAGCCGTAGAATTACCCCACGTAAGCAGCCGACTGTCATCAGTTACCAATAATCCCACATTCCTGTGATTGCCATTTCCATAAACATGAAGAAGAGCACTACAGTAATACAGACCTGGTGTGCCTGCTGCCCTGGAGTAACTGCTCATAGACTGGCTGAGGGCTAGATACTCAGTGGCATGATCAATCCACAAGGTACTTTTTGCTATTTGGTCTTTCCCCCATCTGTCATCTTCTGTTAAAAACTTTGTTGTTTATAAACTCTCTTAAAAGACATATTTATGAGCCAGTGGATATCATTGGTTAACTACTTAACAAATTTGGGGATAATTTAGAAGGACTTTAACACTAAATAAACTACATCTCTTTGTGTGTTTTAGTTTTTCAGCCAAGTTTGGAGAAGCTTTATCCATGTTGTTACTTAAACTTCTTGGGATCTGTGCAGGAAGTTATGAAGAGCTTCTAAAAAACTACACGGTCATCCTGAAGAGTTGTTCAGCTGTTTGGGGAACACTTTACTGTTCTGCAGGAAAGAGGAGGGAAAAAAAGGAAAAATATAAAAAAGCCAGTGGAAAAAGGTCCATCATAGCAGCCACAGACTTAAAATCCTCTGGCATGAGTTGCTCTTAAAACATTTTGATAACTGTGAGTTATCAATTTCTTTTGTTTTAATGGAAAACCCATGCAAATGGTAAACCTACCAGCTGTGAATTTTTTCAATTAATAGTGTTGCACTGACAGTGAATGGAAGGGACGGATACGCCTTCCATACAGGATGGTTATTAGTTTTTATGGGGGTTTTTAATGCAGTCTTTTTTCTCCTTCATGGAAGCAGTGAAATCTTGACAGAATTCTAAGCCTGTCCTTTTCAGCTCTTGTTCTTGTGCCGCTGCTTTCATCCTTTGTCAGTTTCTCAGTGTGCAGCGTTAGCCAGCCTGAAGGCACTGACCTTTCCCAGCGCCGGTGCAAGGTTAAATCCTTTCTCCGCACTCGTGGTTATTGCTGGGGAGACTGCAGAAAGTGACAGGGAGCTCTGGCTCGCTGGGTCACGTTCTCCAATGCTGAGCTAATAGCCTGCAGGTGAGAGAGAAATGCAATTTGAGGTCTTCAAAGCTTCCAAACCAGGTGTGCATCACGGAGTCAAGAGCAGGTATTGACAGGTCACTACTTCTGCAGCATTGACACTCATTCCTTGGCAGAGGCAGCTTTGAATCCATTAGTGGTTGTGAAGACAGGCTTGCAGGCACACAAGAATGACCACGAAATATCACTTTGTGTAATTGCTTTTGAAATGCCACAGACAATGCAACCTAACAACAAAACTGTTCTGAGTAGACATTGTTCATGGAGAGATGACCGTCCAGTAGTTTTGAGCTTGAAAGAGTGTAAGGTCACATCATTAATGCTGTTTTATCAGCAGGATGTGGTTGAAAAAGCTGGGCAGGCGTGTAACATTTTTTTGGAAGAAGAGAGAAGAGCAACTTCTGTTATAAATTGTGTTGTTATAGGTAATCCCAAAGCATTTAGAAATTCTAAGAAACAGAATAATTTGAGCTAAAACAGGTAGTTCTGAAGAAGCATTCTGAGTTATTAACAAAGTAAAGAAAAAATTTTAATGGATTTTCTGAAAATCAAATGCTGGGGAAGATTGTAAAATAACTTATTTACATGTAAAATAGACAGTGTCATGTATTACTCTAGAGCCTTAACCTCATTATTTCTTAGAGGTAAGTACTGTTAATTTTCATCTGTCTGCTGGAAGGACTGTATTACAAAGTGTTCTCTCACTTGCCTAGAAACAAGGCGATGAAGTTGGCCTACGTATGTGTGAAACTGAGATAGTTGCAGTTTTAATCCAGGCTGGCGATTACTTAGATTTGGCCTTCACAGAGTAACACACACAGCCCCTTACTTTATTTTATTTTTTCTGAGGCTGGTTTACCTCCACAAAACATTGCTAGGCAAAGGGAAACATCTTTGCTGGAATGTGCTGACAAGAATTTAATAAAGATGGAGCTGTGCAGCAAGTCTGTTTGGACTTGATGGAAATAAATATTCACTCCAGGAGTTGAAAACTGAACTCATTTAACTCTTGGAAAAGGTGTCTGTTCTGTCCACTTTGACAGGAAAAGCCCCCTAGGAAGGGCACATTTCACATCATACCAAAATAGAGTGTTGAATACTATGGGGAGGGGGAGTCCTGTCATAGTTGCAACCATGCAAGTAGGTCTTGTGCTATTCGTGTCTGTTTGCTGTCTGAGACCCTCAGAGGCTGAGGTCAGCTTCATGAGCATTTCTTCTGGCAAAGAGGCTGATTTAAGTATTGTCGATTGCTTTTCCTGCCTTTCCATTCTGCTTGTGTAGCAATGGAATAACTCATGGAACTGACCTAGATTAAAGACAACCTTGCTTTATGCAGCTGCACAAAGTGGTGTATCTTAGAGTTGGGGGGGGTTGTTAGGGAATAGCCTTAAGTTACTCTTCTTCTTACATGTATGATCACTGAACTTCTGTATTATTTTAGCATAGGCAGTTTAAGCTCCATTTGGAATAAGGCTATACTTACAGTACTGTGGGGAAGCCTTTCATCACTGACTTTAGATACCTTTTGACTTGAAGGTGACTTAAAGGTACTTACTCTCTTAGGCTAAGACTTACCGTTGTGAATTTTGCCCTCAAGTGCCTGTGCAGATTTTACACAGCTACACTCTAGTCTAAAAGGCAATTCTAACTGCATCATTGCAAACCAGGTGGTTGGAAGGGACCTCTGGAAGTCGTCTGGTTCGACCCCTTGGCTCAAGTATGGCCAGCTAGAGCTGGTTGCTCAGGACCATGTCTAGACAGCTTTTCAGTATCTCCAAGGATAGAGACTCTGTACCTACCTGGGCAACCTGCTCCAGTGCTCCATTGTCCTCAATAGTAAAAATGTGGTTCCTGATGTCCAGATGGGTACATCCAGTGTTTCAGTTTGTGCCCATTGCCTGTGGTCCTGTCACTGGGCACCCCTGAAAAGAGCCTGGCTTTATCCTGCCCTTCAGGTATTTAGGTACTTGGATGAGACCCCCTGAGCCTTCTCTCCAGGCAGAACAGTCACCAGTCTTGAACTTTCCTCCCATAATGATCTTTGTGGCCCTTTGTTGGGTTCTCCACTGTGCCTGTGTCTGTCTTGCACTGGGGAGCTCACTCAGAACTGGACAAAGTAGTCTAGTTGTGGCCTCACCAGTGCTGAGCAGAGGGCACCTCCCTCAACCTGCTGGCAATACTTGGCCTAATCCAGCCCATGGTACTATTGCTCAAGGGCACACTTCTGGCTCATGTTCAGCTTGGTGTCCACCAGGACCCCCAAAACATTTGTAGGTGAATGGTATCTGAAGAATTTTGCACATCTGCATCAGCCTCTCCAACTAACCTCCTGAGTTTGTTAATATAGCTGAATGGCTCTAAGTTTGAGAAAGAGTAAGTCAGTTTGGTGTTTCAGTGAGATTTCATAAATTGCTCTAATTTTTGAATCACTAAAAATAACCTGGATGTACAGGGTGTCTTCAGAACCCCTGAAGTACAGCACATAATTTCTGAGAGTTTAAGTAGCTGTCCCATTTGATCCTTATTTCCCCCAACATTTTGCATACTCTGATGAGCATTGTAGATGCAGCCTTTCAGGGTTTGTTCACAAGTGCATGTTTTATCCTTTCTGCACAATGGACACAGCCTGTTATTTTCATTACTTTCAAATAATAGGTATGAAAAGAATATCCAGATTCACAAAGCCTTATAATAAAGGATGTTGAGGTCCTTTATCTTTAGAATATGAAAGAAACTTCTCTTAATTTCATAAACCAGTTGTGTTCCTGTCTTCTCTGCTGAGCATGGAATCCTGCAGGCTGGGAGTCTTCACAGCCACAGGTAGCTCACAGATCCCTTTCTTGCAGGTGGCTCTGTGTTTGTGAAAATCATCTGTGGTATCGAGCCAGGCAGAACTGCTTTCCCACCATTTTCCTTTTAATATTTTATTCAGACTCTGTAGATACCTTGAATGAGTTATAAAGAGGCAGGTCAGCAAGTTGAGAACTTGTTTTCTAGTCCTGATCGCTTTTGGAGAGAATGATGTATATTGAAGTATCTTTCAGGAAAGGTTGTCTTTGTTATCTCCCTTTCTATTTTGAAATGAATACTAACTTCTTAACCTGCCTTCAGTTCTGTTCTGTTTTCTCTTAAGCTCTGAATAACTTCTTTTCTAAGTAAATACTATGCAAAGTCTTACTCTTTTTTTATTTTTTTCCCATGTTTTGGTGGCAGACATCTGCTGCACAGACTAATGTTGCTTATTTTCAGTGAACCCTTTCAGCATAGATTTCAGAGATGCTACTTCCTACATTTAGCCTCCTGTTTCCCCTTGTCTTGGAGCCTACTGTCAATATACAACATTGTTTTTTTATATTTTTTTCCCCAGAACATTGCCTTAAAAAAAATATAAAAAGAGGTCACATGAAGTATTGCCTTTGGGTGAATTTCTGAACCACATCTTCTAGGAGATATGTCCTTTGTTCCAGATGCATAATCTTGGTGCTTTGCTGAGGAAGGGTGAAAGCCCTGCCATCAAAGGACACCACTCTTGCAATGATTTCTGTCATTTATCAATGAGCAGTTATCCATTGGTGTTCTGAAGTAGTTAATAATTCTCTCTGAGCAGACAAGGTTTTTGTGTGTTCACAGTCTTTGTCTGACAAAATATTTATAACACTTTCACCAAAGGCAGTGTTTTTCAAGGCTTAGCTTTCCTAGTGCCCAGGACTCTTTAAAAGCAAAGATTGTGGACCTCCAAAAGCCAAGTACTAGTAGGCATAAAAGCCTACTGTGGCAATAGAAAAGGATTTAAAAACTTTTATATTTGTTCACACGAGTGTCTCAGTGTAGAAAATTCTGCCTTTAAGCTTCATTACCTTTGTAAGACTGCAAACGAAGAGTCCAATGTTTTGTGCATTGAAGACAAGAAACATTAAGGTTTGAAATATGGATTGCTAGCAAGAAAACAAATATATATAAAATTGGTTTTTCACCCAGGAACAAAGTACTGTGAGCTCCCTAACTCTGCAGAGCTCCAGTGCAACCTGAGATTGAAGTTTTAACTGTACCACTCAAAGACAAATGCAGAATCCTTTGAGGAATGTGCAAGTGGATGAGTAGTAACTACAAGCTCCAAGGCAACGATATCTTCACTGCGTTGCATCTCTAAATTCTTTCGGCACTGGACCACCTGTCTGGGATGGGTGCAGTGGTAAAACTTCTGCTAAGTCTCACTGCTTGCTCAAAATCCTGCTCTCTTAATAAAGCACAAACAGTGTGAT
The DNA here is from genome assembly GCA_013400055.1 of Nycticryphes semicollaris. Taxonomy (NCBI): domain Eukaryota; kingdom Metazoa; phylum Chordata; class Aves; order Charadriiformes; family Rostratulidae; genus Nycticryphes; species Nycticryphes semicollaris. The sequence goes on from VXBJ01007310.1 coordinate 304,388, forward strand.
ATATAGAAATACGTATTCTGGAATGCAGGGGTGAGATCAGAGTAACAGAACGTGGAATGTTTCTGAGGACTGAAATCCAGGACTCTTTTATGCACAAAAGATACTGGTCAAAATGTTAATGCAGAATATGTCATTTAAATGGTAAACAAAGAAGCTTTGCTATTCATTACAGTATGAATAATAGCTTTTCTTTATAGTAGTTCTGTAAAATTCATACAATCATCAAATTTTATAGGATACTGAGGCTCAGTTCCAGAGTGGCTTACACACAAGATCCTGCAGGCTTGTACAAGAATTGTGTGACCCGACTTCACTTTGCAGTGCTAGTGGTTGAAAACCACTGGATCTGTAAGGTACAATTGTAACGGCTAAGGAAGCGTTAGATTTGTGTAAGGCACCTCTGCAGCCATCTAAACGCTCTGTCCTCGGTGTAAGCCCTCTGCTTCCACTGACACCCGCTTTTAATTTGCACTGATGAACAAAATTAATGATACCGTTTACCACCGTTGTAAATTCCAGTTGGTTTACCCTTGGGGATTGCAGCTTTCCCTCTATCCCAGACTTTGTTTCCGTTCAGCTTCACAGCAAATGCGCTGACCTGGTGTCCCATGACATGGTTACAAAACCTTTGTCACTGCATCTCCTGTTCAGTTCTACTGAAAACTGAACTTCTCTCCAGGGCCTGTGAGGGACGTAGGCTTGCATCTAGCCCTCAAACTTGACAACATCTAGCCTGATCCTGTTACCTGGTGGCTTTGGGGACAGCGTGGTTTCTCTGGCCGGTAGCTGTGTGACGGGCTGAGTGACATACACTTGAGGAGGAAATTGCAGAGGATTATAACGAGCAGTCATCTTGTCTGAGTGTTTTCCACGTTCGCCATCCAAGCAGAAGGGATTGCAGAACCTTTAAGAGTCAAAGTAGGTTTTTCTTTAAGTCGTTGTTTTCTACTAGAGTTGTGGTGGACTAGGCTGCTAACTTACAACGTGCCATTTTATGCACAGATTTCTATTTTTTTTTTAAACTGGAGACAAATTAATGGTAGTGTTTAAAGTGAGACTGCATTCAGGTAAGGATACTCTTCAGTTTTGCTCAGGGAAACAGGAGTGGGTCGCAAGAAACCCCTTGAATAACAAGTCCTGATGTCTGTAAATTCTTAGAGGTCTTAGTAAGCTTCTTAGATTAGTTCTGCCTTTTTAATGTAATCTGGAAAATATTCATCACACAAAAACTCAAGCATCAGAATAAGGAAATAAAAATAGTTACAGCTGTTACTGCATCCTTCAAGCAAAGCCACTGCAGTTTCCATATATTTCCTTAACAAAGTGCCTTTCTGTTTGTTTTTTCCCCAGACCTAAAGATTTCCGAGAGAGATAATAACAGTGAAGGAAGAAGAACTGCCATCAGGAATGTCTCTCCTCCTTGAAAAATAAGTCGTCTAACGTGGAGACATCTGTGCATCTTGGTCAACTCTTTTATACCGAATGCTTTTGGCAAGTGTTAGCAAACTTTGTTTGGAAAGATTATTAAAATTACTGTATTTGAAACAGCCAAAAATGAATATTATGTTGTTAATATCATCTGTACTCTGTGTTGCGTGATCTGGTATTTGTTAATTACATTTGTTTTAATGCTATTATTAAAGAATTGGTATATTTTTAAGGAACATCTCATGGAAACAGGATGTTGTTTACTGAAATGAAGTGTCTCACTCTAAAAGCTGCAAAACTTGAATTCTGCGCAGGAAGAGCAGTGAATAACGATGGTCACAGAGCTGCCATGAACAGGACGCTGTGGGTAAATAATCTGATTTGCTTCTCTAGTAGAAGAGGTGGTCCATCCTTACAAGCTTGATGGGTGAGAGAAATCCAGTCTTCCTTCGGATAAAGGGAATTGCTTGTGGAGAACTCACTCTGTCTTTGGGGGCGTTAAAAAAACCAGTGGCTTGAGCTGTTTATTCCTCCTGTAACCAATTGTGTGGTTCTTCTGAAGGTCATTTCTGGCATGTTGGGGGTATATCCCATGTGAAACCAATGGTGAGGTTTTCCTGAATGCACATCTGTGCAGGCCTGTGCTTTTCCTCATCTTTCTGGGTGACTTTACCCACTGAAGTTACCGTGCTGGGGCTGAGCAGAATCAGACTTCCAGAGCCAAATTACACACTAGAAAAGCAAAGCTCTTCAGAGGAATTGCTGCAGGTGCCAAATATGTGTGTGGGCGTACTCTGGTCTTCATGGAGATAAGAGAAGTAGAATTCAACAATGCATCTTGGAGGAATGAGGCGGTGAGATTTGTGATGCTCATTTTTCATGTGCTGTGGGAGTTTATCTCACAGTCTTCAGCAACCTTCTGCAAAGAGTTTTTCTGCACAAGATGCTTTGCCCATCGTTTTGCCTGTTCGTTATGACCAAAAAGGTATTTGGTCACCGACCATCATTTTTCATCCTGAAGCTTTGGCTGTCTCTTGGTGTGGAATGCCATATGGTGTGCTTGCAACACCCAAAACGAAGCCAAGGGGGAAGCAGTGTACGCTGCCAGGGGGTCTCTCTGCTGCGGGGAGGAAGATTGCAGCATTTCACAGTGTTTGGAGTTTCTTGGATGCTGGAAGAGTGACATTTGGGTTCCAGCAGGACATACTGCTGGAGTACTGCAGGGCAGCAAGGACAGCATCCATTTCAGAGGTGATCCTGTCTGCTAGATTGCACTCAAAGAGCAAGCTGTGGTGGTGGAAGGACGCACCTCTAGGAACTGTGTAAGGAACAGAATGAAAACTACCATTTTTTAATGCTTTTCAGACTCGTTAGCCTGCTCTGCACTTGAATCGCCGGTGTGCTGAGTGACAGCATCAAGGCTGACTCTTCTCTACTGTCTACCTGCTAATACTATTTCGTTCTTGATATGGTGATGTTACGTGATTGTCAGCAGGAGACTTGATTTCTGTAACGTTCTGTCTGCCTAAGAAAGCTCCTTGTTAAAGAGCTTATTGAAATTACAGATACTAAAGGCAGGTCACATGGAGGGACACTTCCTTTTTTCCCTCCCTCTTAAGCCCAAATCTGATTTTGATTCAAGTCACAGGAACACGCCTTCCTTAAAGCATGTATTAAAGAATGAAGCAGCAACATTTTGATTATGAAAAGCAATTGAGGAAATGGAATTTAAGTGTTGAATGATGCAAAATAAGTCTTAATTTTATTTTATTTTTTTTTTTGCTTCTGCATATTACTTCTCTGAAGTCCACTGTTGCTTCCCTGCACTGATGACCTTCAAGCCAAAGCTGTGGTGTAAATAAATGAAGCACCTGTTGTTTTCTGGATAGTGGAAGGTGCTGACGTGTTACCTGCCAAATTCTACAATGTTTGTTGGGCAAAATATAGGAAGAAAATCATTGGTTTATTTATAATCATGTCTCATGCTATGAAATCACGATTTTGTACTGGGCATGTCTCTGGCATTCAGATGGGCTTATCTCCCCAGAAACGCTCCTGTCCAGTGAGTGTGCAGGCTTCATTGCCAACTCAGAAACCACGTTGGGTTAAGTAGTAAAAGTACTTTTCAAAGCAACAGGTTAAAGTAAATGTTCCTGGGGGTTTTTTTTGTTTTTTTTTGTTTTTTTTTTTCATAAGGACACAGTCCCTACACTTTGTTGGTAAGATCTGGGTGGCATCAGCTGTTGATCGTGCGCTAAATACTTCACAGTCAGCAACTTGAAGGTTCTTAAGGCAGTCTGGAAAAATACGAGACACTCCTGATCATGAATCTCAGACTGTATTTTGGAGAAAATGGTGACTGTGTGCGTCTGTATCTTACTTTTTTTGGCAAATGTACAAATCCTGAATAATATTTATATAAGTTGGTAGTGCCCACTGGTTACTTTTTATTCCCAGGGTACACCCAGCCAATGAGCAAATGACCAAGGATACGTGAAGCATTCTGGTTAGGAGGGCGCCTGTTAATGCTATTATAAATACAAAGTTAAAGCAAATTAACTACTTGCAATTAGAGTTTGTGGTTTAGTATATAAATTAAGTTAAAAAACTGTAATGAGTGGGCCTACTTGATTACCCCCAAAGTCTTCTCTTGTTTGGTTTGCTGCATGTCCATCCTATGTGTCCTGAAGGGGAAAACGGGCCGGGCTGGGAGGGGCACAGCGAAGGTGACACCATCCACCCAGCACAGGCAGATGCAGGGATTTGATCAGGCTCTTCCCCTCCATTTCAGATCTGCAGCAAGTAACACCAGTTGCCTTATTTTGGAGAGTTTGACTATGTCTGTGCTGGATTCCTGCCCTCCTTCTTTCTGGTCCCTTGGGCATGTGAGAGTTGGAGGTAGAGTGGCTTGATGACCAGTCTAGGGTGCAAATTAATGATGACCTGTAACAAGAGACTCAAAGTCTTTCTGAGACGACACCGGCAGAAGTGCTTGACTGCTGATTTTTCCTCCAGGGACCTTCTCAGAGTTGCTGCCACAAGCCCTGCAGTCTGGCAGGTGACAGGGGAGACGCAAGGTGTCAGTGCAAGAGGTGGCGGGAGAGGGACAGTGAGTTTGCATTCGGGGTAAGTTAAGTGGAGTGGTCACAGCCCAGTGCAAGCGGGAAACGTAATCACGTGATGCAGCCATAACTGGGATTTACTTTTACTAATAGCTCTCTAGTGCTCAGGCTCCCTAGTGCTATGGAAAACTGTTTATTGACTCACTTTGTAATTCACCTGGTTTGTTTTAGCAGCAGGAATTGCTTTGCACTCCTCAAATAGAGCTGGGTTGGGGTTTTTCCTTCCTCTGATCCGAGTTCCCTTCGTGCCCATTCCAGCCACTTTGACTTTGGCGGGTCGTTGTACAAGATCTCACATCCAGAGACGGTACGGCCACGTTACCTCACAGGTACTCCCCATTTGGTCATATACAATTTGAAAAATAAGGCTAAATACTGTTTCTACCAAATGCCTCTATCCTTTAGGATAAAACTATTGCCCAAAAGTGTGAAAAAGGAGAATGTATTTTCTTCTCCTTACGTTCTGTCCCCCAAAGATCTATACGATTGTTCTAAGTTAAAAATTAATCAAATACAGAATTAACGTATAAAAGCTTGCCACTTTTATTTGCATACAAAACAGAAATGAAAGAGGTTCACAATAAATTATCAGTGTGCTCCCACAGAACGTTCTAGTGTATTTATATAATGTGGGTTAAAAAAATATCCCATTAACATAAGATTTCTTTGTGAAAGGGTAACAGCTGGCATCAAGGGAACCTGGATATGCCTCGCTCTCCGGTGAATTTCGGCAGGTTACTCTGCAGTAAAGCAGTTCAGCCAAAACTAAGGGAATGTGATTGACTGGAAACGCATGGATAACAAAACAGGAACTTTTCTGAATGGTTCTACACCCCGCAACTCCCCGGGTACAGAGTTTAGATACAGTGTGACTGGTGTATGAACTGCACTCCAGAGAAAGATCTACAGGTGACCTTCCATCATCATCTAGCACCAACCCACTAACATACATACTACGTTTCTGGCATGCAAGATAATTAGTGTTAGTTGTTGTGTCAACTGGTCATGTACATTTTTGTTCTCTTTTAATATAAGAGCCTGTAAACACCTGCCTGTACTAGGTCAGGCACCTGGACAAAGGCCAAACACAGATGCATGTAAAACATTTCCCTTTTTTTAAACAGTTCATTGAGAGGGTTTTTTTCCATTCGCCCTTTTGCGTCCTGGAGTCTTGAGGCTCCTTTTGGCTACCTTCCTTGGGAAGCGACTGATTCCTGGGGACCTCAGTTCAACGGCTTCCAGCTCTTCTCGAACAGGAGTGAACTCTGGTTGAGCGAGATGAGGTGATGGATAGGAGGGCTGGGAGTACGGGGGCGGGAGGGGGTAGGACCCGTGAACCACGTACGGCTGCTGCTCACCATCGTAAAGGTCCTCGGGGTCATAGATTTGGTAGGAGTTATGTGGCAACTGCACTACGGGGATGTCTTGATCGGTTGGCTCACCGTATCCACCTTAACCCACCACCACCGAGAGCATTCGTACGGTTAACACAGGAGAAGGGGAGCAGAAAATTAAAGCACTCATTAGGAAACTGACATTGCATATAGAGATATTTATATATAACATATGTGAGTGTGTATATATATATATATAAAAAAAAAATCTTTAAATACACATCTTTTCTTCAGGTAAAGGAGCAGGGAAAACACTGAACAAAATTAATAAGCTGGAGCAATTGGAAACCCCCCAAAAGCCAAGTTAGTTGGAAACCACCACCGGAATTTGTCAGATGTCCAGTTGTAACACTGTGCCTGTCACACACCACACAACCCGCCTGCTTTCGCTTATGCCAATTACAGCCTAAAATACACCATCAACGGGCAAAACGGGTGAGGCGATGCTTTTTAGCAGTGCAAGGAAGCTACGTGCATGTACAGCAGCGAGTAAGTTCGTTAGTGGTAGTCAATATTGTTGCTGGAAAACCCAGAGCAGTTCAGCGTCCATCTCTGACCTTCAGCCAAAGGAGAACGGAACCAGAGGGAGCCTTTCACCTTCGGGATTGGTAGCCATTGTAAGGGATTGGGCCTTAAAACAGGAAACGAACAACGGGAAGTGAGGAGAAAAGGAAAGGAAGAGACGACAACAAAAACGTTCAGGTAAGTAAAACATACAAATCAGGGGCAGATTAAACCGTAAACATCAAACAAATATGCCTTATGCATAACGTGTAGTAACTAGCACTTTGCTAATGAATTCCCATTTCAGGTTGGGCGATGTAACTTGGGGTAATTGTGTTAACTTCCTCCTGTGGCCTCTCCGTGCTGGGACGAGACGGGACAGTAAGACACAGAGAAGACGTAGAAAGACTTGTTTTCTCCAGGTTGCGTCACTGGTTAATGATGGACACACGTGCATCCCTGCGTCAGGTGACGCTACCAGGGGTTTAGTAAGGGTCATGCTCTCATGCCACCCGGAGGCCCACGGGGGTGGAGGGGAACACGTTTGAAAAACTACAGATGTAAAAACTGGGCTGTCCCGAGTGTGAGGAGGTGGGGGTGGAACACAAGGGACCGTTCAGCTCAGACGGAGCAGGATTGTACAACTACACACACATGCACAGAGGACAGAAACCCACTACGCAGGGTCCGTTCTACAGGCCGGGATCTTGGTGGACTTCCTTTGGACACTACGCTGGGGTCACCTTCTCTTCCCCCGCTGCAGGCCCACAAAACACAGCAGGGCTGGACACACTGGTTTGTAGGGAGCTTCCATGTTTTAGCACAAGGTTGGCCAGTAGCCTCCATCTTACTTTGGCTGTTGGGAAATGCCACCCCTAACCTCGGCAAGTCCCGGCTACTCACCTCCCATGCCGTAGCCAGCGCAGGAGGATGGGTCACAGTAGCCCGGTGGGCCTGAAGGACCCTGGGAGCCTGGGGGCCCTGTGTGGCCTGCGGGACCTCGTGGGCCTGGAGAACCTGGTGGTCCTGGGCTGCCAGTTCGACTTTCTCCTGGAGGTCCTACATTGAAGGGCGAGATGAAACATCCGAGCAGCATCTTTCATAAAGCAGTGAGTTGAGGCCACCTTGGCAGGCCTGGTGCTTGGAAACCATGGCACTGAGCATGCTACAAACACTTTCAGGAGATAGTTTGAGCAGAGGAGCTGGGCATCCTGGCTCCAACTCCCTCAGGCACACCGAGGGAATGGCTGCAGCCTTCCTCTGGCAAGGAAGATGAAGCAGCAGCCAGGGAGGAGGCTTGTCAGGAGCAGGTTCCCTTGCCAGAGACAGCTGTTAGCCAGACATTTATACTACAGCTGCCTTTCACTGAGCCTCAGATATTAGGAAAGGCAGTTTCCTGGGGGGAGAACAGCCCTGGATGCCTGAACAGCTCCTCATTCACCACCCCCTTTCAGTACACCTCCTGGTAACGCTGTGCCTGGATACCGGTGCTCTCAGCCAGAATATGCTAATGAAGTCAATGTAATTTTATGCCTTTTCAAAAGGACCTGGATATCACCCTCTCCACTCTTTCAGGAGCTAAATACAAATTGCTGTGATTATTGTCCTTAATATACATTTCTCTGTCAAGACAAAGTTATGTATGACCTTGAGTCAATGGGAAAACAAACAATCCAGATTAATTTTTTCCCTTTCCTGGCTCCATCTCGGAAAAAAATATCTTAAAACATCAAAAAAAGAAAGTTGTGGGGAAGCAGTTTATCACAGGGAAAAGGAAAATACTTTTGTGACTGATGACAACATAATGTGGCACATCACAATGTCGTATCACATCGTGAAAAAATGACAACAGTTAAGATGCCCGAACTTCTGGTTCTTCTGCTGCTTCAGCCTTGGAAGCAGAGGACAGAACCACACAGGTCTTTGCTGCTTCACTCATGGGTCAGAGGGGTCTCATCCCAGTGCCCTAAATGTAATGACTTTACCTGTAGATCCTGGTGGGCCTCGGGGTCCCTGTGTTCCAACTCCTGGGTTGCCTTTTTCTCCTTTCTCGCCTGGTAAACCTATGGAAACAGTACTCATCAGAGTCACGTTCTGAACAGAACTCTGCAGTGTTTATTATTTAACCAGGGTTATAGTTCCATATGTTATTTTTCATCTAAAAACAGATGGCAAAGAAGGAAGGAGGTAAAAATAAATAATTATTTGGTTCTTTTTCCCTTCCCTTCCCTGCCAGCCTCTCAAGGGAAACATGGCATTCCTGGGGTCTTAAACATTCCCGCTGCCATGGTGGTTTCATACCAAGGTGGTATGTAGAGGCATCGGCCAGTTTCCAGGCTGCGTTTCCTGCTGGAAAACTGCCTCTGGACTACACCAAGGTACAACTATTGTAAGTCAGAAGAATCCTCAGAGCCTCACAAAGCTGTCCATAAATTACTGTGTGGCCCAGAAAAGTCAAATTTTTTATGCTACAGCCAACTTTCCTTCAAACATTCACCCACCAAACAGTGGTTCAGCATCAGATGGTTCTACACATGAATGGAGAGAGTTATGGTGAGTTACTGCAAAGTCTTTCTAAAATACAAGTAAGGAGTTTTACACAGTCAAAATCCATGTCCCCAGACAAACCCCCATCTAAGAGTCTCCCAGTCATGAAACTCTGATGTTCCAACATACAATGAGTTGGGTTCCTGCAATTGCTTATGGTCCTAAATTTCTGTTGTTGGGTCTGATCCACAGAGATCACAGATCCAGTAATCCAGGGAAGGCACCAGCTTCTTCCAGCTTTCCATCTCCTCCTGCACCACCACTATGGCAGCCTATACAAGCACTTTCTCTATGCAGTGATCACAATGAGCAGTGTCAAACTCAAGTAGGTGTCAAAACTACAAATTCCAGACCCCGAGTTTCCACCAGTAACTTGGAAACTCTCATAAAGTCTGTGTTTGATTTGGATGGTTCGAAGACACTAAATCCAGGCTGGTTTGTGGGACTTTCCCCCCTTTTCCAGACCTCCCAGCACTGGTGATCACTCTCACTCCTTCACGGCTTCCACAATTTCAGAGTCAAAGCCAACAGAGAGCACCTTCATAAAAACAAAGTCCAAAGAAAACAGCTGCTGCCCTTGATGGGGCAATACCTGCAGTTTCAACTGACTGAGCTCCTTCCTTCCCTTCTGCTCAGGTAACCCTTCCCTCTTAGGGAAAAACACCTAGAGGATACCTCATTTTTGTGAGGAGCCACAGAAGACATTTCTCCCCCCCCTCCCCCCCAGCCCCTTGTCCCAAGATAATTTCTGACAAAAACAAATAAATAAGAAAAATTCTTAAATTAAAAAAAAAAAAAAGTAATTGAAATGCATCACTGAATTGAAACTGAAAGAATCGCTGAAATTGAGTTTACAAAATAAGAGTCTACTGAATTACAGTGAATTTGGTGTTTGAGGAGGAGTTCTAGATCTTCTACAGAACATGTGGCTTCCAGGACAATATGTCATGTAGCCCAGTCACCAGTAAAACACAGGCCACACCCTTGTGCTCAGAACTCCACACTGAGCACATCATTTTTAACCAAAGCATGATGAGGTCTTTGTTTTAACTCTACGAGGCTTTTTGCCACTGTTCCAGCATAGATCAATTATTTCCCATTTCCATTTTGTACGTTTTATTTCCTTTGGTTGCACAATTTTGTTGCTGAGTTTAAAAAAACCCATGTCTTTTGGTGACCAGCAAATGGTAAAGCCATAACCGCTTCTCACACCATCTTCCATTAGAGGGGTCTCTGAAGCTTTCCAAGTATCTCTAGTAACACTGTATTTTCCAGGAGAGACTTGGCCACCAAGAGAAGGAATAGCATGGCCAAACAAAATCAGCAGGAAGGGGCAAGAGAGAGCAGGTGTGTTAATCTGCGTGATGTTTACACCATTATTTTGCAAACAGTGGGTATCTGCCTCTTGCTTCTAGAGGACACTGGGCAAGACAGAGCAAGGTCTTGTGCACCTCATCCCTGAATTTCTGGGTTACAAAATATTTCTAAGAGTGAAATCTTTGTGTTTGGTTGTCCCAACCACTCAGTCATTTGATGACTGCAAAGCTGCACCAGTTTCCTCTGAGGCCACCACTACTCCCCAACTCTGGCAGCATGGGAGAGGTGTTACCAAATGCCCCCATGCCCACTGTAGGAACGCAAGTGCCAGGGTGCACCCCAGGACGTGCTGTGACCAGAAGACTCTAACTGGTGCCTCTGAAGTTACCAGCTGCTCCCAATAGCTTGTTCCCTAGACTCTTCACCACCTTCATTGCCCTTCTCTGGACATGCTCCATAGCTGCCCTGTAGGGAAACGCTTGGCATTTGCAAAGGGCAAAGTCTGTACATACAGATTGCTTTGATCATAATACAACTGTGCCGTGATTGACCATTCCTGCTGCACAGTAATGTGCCACGGTGACTTCAAAGACAATTTTCAAATCACCACCTTCCGTGCACTTGCTTATTTTTCTTTACGCAAAGGAGAACACACACCCATACGTGATGTTCGCAGAATAAACTGCAGTAAGAAATGATAAATATGGAACAAATCTACTCAGGCTAAGAATAAAATGTTCATTCTGGAACAAGTTATGAAGCTCTTGTGCAGGGCTAACCCTCTTTGAAATCACAAGGATATCAGGTTCCTAAAGCAAACACACTGAAGGCCAAAACACAAGTCTGCTTTAGGTTTCTTTGAGTCTAATTTCCAGTAAAGTTCCCCCAAGTGAAAGAGAACACAGACGCTGCAGTAAGAACACCCCACTCCTAAGGCAAAACTCACTGGAGTCACAATCAAGCACTTCATGGGCTTCCCTCATTGACCTTCCACCAAAGCTCTTTACGAGAGTAAGTTGACAGATTCACAGACCTCTTGGCCACAGTAAATGGCTTCCTCCTAGAAGTGCCAATACATTCAAAATTCACCCATTTTGCTTTCTATCAAGTTCATCTTTGCATTTCACAGGAGCACAGCTTCCAGCGAGTCAACCAGACAAGGCATCACTCTCCTTGTGCGATGGTTAATCACCTCAGGGATAAAAGCATGTGTGAAAATTTATTGTTTGAGTTAGAGGCTTCAGATTTTAGTAACTGTTTTGGTATTTGTGATCTGGGCATACTTCAGCAATACCATCAATATGCTTCATCTCCCCCTTCACACTAACCACTCTTTTGTGTCTTGCCCCCATCCAAAATAAGCATCAGCTTGGGTTCAGCCCCAAGGAGTTCACACGCAACTGAAATCAATTATTTCCAACACTCTGCTAAAGATACCTCTGACAGTATCGGTTATTTAAAAAAAAAAAAGGAAAAAAGGAGATCATGAACACATTCTCTAGCAAAGAAAATTAAATGTCTATGGTTTCTGCACAAAAGGAAGACTTAGGTACTGCTTATCTATTTTTGTCTTTAAAGGAATACCATCCTTTGAGGAGAACTCCATATTGCAATTAAGAAAAATTAAACTGCTACCAAAAATGTCTTCTTTCAAAATAATTCAGTTGTAACCATTAGGTATAATAACACACAGTGGTGATTTCTTTTTTTTATCCAGATGAAGCTAAAATTGGAAATAAAAGTATCTAATTGACTCAGCTGGCAAAAGTTCTATTTAATTCCATTGGAATTTTGCCATCGGAGCTGTAAACATGTGGCTTTTGATAAGACATCTTTAACTAACTCTCAATATGAAGCCAGGAAGCAAATATGGATGAAGCTGTACTTGAGAATAGCGACTCTTCCAGCGACAGCTTATCTATTTATTGTATTTTCACCCCAGGGGGGATAGAGTGAGTAGCCCTAAGTTTTGTTTCACTTCAGGACACATCAAAAGAGCAGAAATCCACCCGGCAGCAGCAGAACAGCGGCACCGTCACAGCATCTGAAAGCTCACAGTGCCTCAGCATAATTTTTATTATGGCTTTTATATTTTTCCTCAAATTTGAGAAAACTACCCTATGTATTATAAAAAACTGGGGGGGGGGGGGGGGGAAGAAGAAAAAACCCACGCTGAACCTTGGGTTTTTATATTATTTTGCAGAAGTTCAACTACTTCCTTGGCACTCAGAAGCCAGACACTAGTTATTTAAGTCCCAGTTTATAAATACAAAATACAAACAGAAGATGTTCAAACTGGTTAATATAAAAATGGAAACCAGTGCTGTGAACTAGTTAAAACAAATATAGAGATAAATTCTGTGAATAATCACTGTTTGGGTATGCGTTTTTCCAAACTGTACTTATGCAAACACGTAAGAAAGCAAAATTCTAGTAATTTATCTGGGATTATGTCCTACAGGGGACTGATCACACAATGTGGCCTCTTTAATCTTTAAATCTCTGGTCCAATTTAAATGGCCTCTTGGGACATAAAAAAATGTGGAGATCGCTAATGAATACTGAGATTGCCGGAGATGTTTCTTTTCACATCATTAGAGAAATACAATAGATCAGACCCCACAGTGTACAGCTACAACAATAATCAATTAGGAAATATATATATTTCATACATAATAACAAATGTCTTGGTGTGATCCTAACCCATTCACTTATGTCTACACTGGAAAAAAGCAGATCTCAGTGGGCAACAGACAACGAGAACGGAGTCTGTCAGGAGAATGACTTATCCTTTCTCACCGCGGTGGTCTTTCTTGGAAGGCCCAGCTCGTGTGTTACTAGTGAGAGAACACATCCAGGAATGGGACACCCTGAGCCTAGAAGTTCAAATGGAGGTTTCTAGCAAAACTCCAGGACACTGTCTCAGTCCAAACCCCCTGATTTAAGACCTGGCGGAGTGACAAGGTAAACAGGGAGGGAGAAGCCATTGGCCAGGCAAGTCAGCAGGGAAGGTCACTGATGTCAAGATCACTCACTGCTGACATTTTCCAGTAAAGCTCTCTTTGGTGCATGGTTTCTAAGCAGTTCCACGGGCTGCTTTTAGGAGTTCCTCCTTCTCAGAGCCTGGGACTGAATGGGGTGGTGGGCAGGAGGAACATCTAGCCTACCCTCATCTTTCCTCTTTTCACTCTCCCAGCACTTTGCCACTCAGCTCAGAGCTAGTCACATGTTTTTGCAGCAACCTTAATAATTTGAGGGGAAAAAAAGTAACACTACTAAATTAAAAACTTTTGGGTTTTTTCCCCCTTCTAATGTCTATTACTTTTTATTTTGCTCTATGGACACTGATATTACTGTTGCAGGGTATTTTCTGTACTTAAAGGTGGAGGCTGACTTTTCAGAGTTGCTACTCTGGCACTGGTTTTGAACACTTAATTGACTTCATATACAACCAAAATGGTGATGACATCAGTGAAAAGAAACACATTGTTCATGAAGACTTCCAAGCGACCGGCTGGAGATCTTCAGGAGAGGACTGAGACTCACTGAACAAGTTAAATACAAACAAGGGTTCAGAGCACAGCAAGGGATGGGGTCTGGATCCATTTACCCTCCTCCCTAAGTATTCACTGGAAACCAAAAACCCTTCCATCCAGAAGCAGAGGAAATTCAGTTTGCTACTGCGCTGCATGAGACGTGGTTAGGAAACAAGTGAGAACTGGGAACGCACAAGAAACTTCCAACCAACCTCCACAAGCATGAAGCTGGTAAAAATATTTTTTACTTTTAATTGCTGTATTTTGGGTTTAGCTTAGAGCAATTTCTTAGTAATGAATTCTGAAATACCCCAAGGGTCTGTACAACTCAAGAGGTATCTTTCTGTTAAATAAACTGCTACTACATCAGGCAGACCATCAATCTGAAATTTCAGTTGCTTCTGAAGAAACTAAATGCTTAAAGACAATTATTCTATATTTTTCCCAGGTTCTGAATGAGCTTCTTCCTTTTCCTTCCAGGTCTGTGCAAGGCTCCAGTTACATGAATGTTCTAAAAAACATTTTCACTCAAATGAAGCCAATTATTTGGTCTTTAAGTTTACACATAGATTCCCTTTTGTTCAAAAACAATCTCATTTTAAGCTATAAATACTGTAAAACACTCCCAACATCTGGCATCACATTTTATTAAAATCTGCAGAGAGCCCTGGATGACTGATGATAGTTCTTGAACTCTGCTTGATAAACGCTTGCTCTCAACCAAGTATGAAACTTCCCCACAAACTCTATCTGCCAAAATCAGTCCCTTCAAGCATCAGTTAACTGTGAAGACAGGAAAAGAATAATATTCTTTTTTAGCGTGCTTTTACCTTCTCTGTACTCACTCTATTGCCAATGTTGTTTCCCAGATATTAATATTACCAGCAGCGGGTTAACCCCCATCATGTTTCATTCAAATGGCTATATCTAATCACTCTGGGAGTTCCCAACAGTACAACATGTGGGGCTGGGCCTCAGCACCACGAATACAATGGAAAAGTCATGCTAAATGACAGACAGGTTTTCCCCCTTTTTGTAGCCTGGCATTTTGCTTCCTCCATTCCTGAAGCCCCAGCAAAATATTCTGTGTACTTAAACAATTCCTGCCATGGGAAATTCCTACCCAAAATACAGCAATTCCTGTATTGACTTTGCTCTCCCTTGGTCACCATTTTAAGGTCAGTTCCTCAATTGCTGTCTTTTCCAATTTTTTTTTCTTACTCGCCTCCCAGTCCCTTGCTCTTCCTTTTTTCTGGACAGTGCCTGGTCTTTGCTGCACTGGAGCAGGCAGCAGCGCGACTGAAAGGCCACCACCCTAAACCTTCCTTCTTTTTTAAAGAAGGTAATTACCAGTACAGTCTTGAGGGGAAGAAAGGACCCACAGACTCACAGGTTCACTCAAAGATTTCCTTTTCAAAACAACACTTTAACTAGTTCCAGTGGCTACTGGAACTATTAAGCTCCTGAACTGAACAGCCTTCATCGCAATTAATTTCTAAAAACCCATTTTAGATTTTGTATTGGCAACACCAATTCATTGCTCTTGAATGTCACCTTTGTCTCTTGGGTTTTGGTCACTTCCTTATGCGATGGCCTTCAGAGCACTTCACAATCATAGACTGACTCAGTAGTACCTCTGTTAGTGCTGCTCTGGTTACACCACAGACAGCCGGGGCTGCACGGAGACAGAGTAAATTGAAACGTGGAGCTTGTTTCTGTATTAGACAATGCTGGAGGGGGAAAGGAGCAAGGGATCTAGCACACATGTAAGAATGCAGAGGAGAATTACTGTAAATGAACAGTTATTACTTCTCTCTGACCTCACCATTTTCTCTCTACCTCTCATAAATTTGGAATTTTTCCCTCTTCTTAACAACTTTGCTCCTTTCAGACTGTAACAATGTAGAAGCCTTGAGACTGACACGTACCAAGTTTAGCAGAAAAGCTCCATCTTTCCTCAACACAAACCTGTCTTTTTCCAAAAGCATCTTTGCTTATACATTTACAGCTCTGGGTTACCTCAGAGTCCTACCAAGATGCAAGCCTGCTGTGATGTGCCCAATTGTATGCCACCGACCTTCAGCAGTTCAGGTGTTTACCCTTTGTCTGATCCTGCCAAATCACACCTGGCAAAGCCTGCAGTACCTTCATGGCTGAGTCTCCCAGCTCTCATTGTGGTCTGCGTTGAGCTCACCAATCAATTAGTGAGTGAGAAAACTGTTGTTCTCACAATTAGACAGGAGACAAAAGCCATCAGAATATATCAAGAAAGGGAGATATACTGTTTTGGATGCAAAGTATGAAGCCTACCTCTTTCTCCTGGTCTTCCTGGTTGGCCGGGACTTCCTGGAAACCCTTGCATGCCTGGGGATCCTTGTTCTCCCTGTGGCCCTGGGGCCCCCGGCCGACCTGGCTCACCAGGGGGTCCTGCGATGGTTCGGGTTGAGACAGACTGGCTTGGGATCTGGTTCAGAATTGAGTTATATCTTGCCATATGGCCTGTCAGGAAAAAAAATGTCCTCTTTTTCAAGTTGCAGTGAAGAATCTGGTTCAGCTAAGTTTGACCAGAGCACTGGCAGGTCCTCAAGGCTGTGGTCTGTAGCGCTTTGAAAATATGAAGTTACACACTTGGTGGTGGAAAGACAGTGGTTTAGGGAGTACACAGAAAAGGGGAAGAACTATTGTGTAGAATTTTATTTTCCTGCTTTGATTTTTTATTTTTATATTTTATGTCTATAAAAATTTAAAACTGTTTCCACAGAAGCCTCTGTATGCTATAACACATGGGAGGCAATTCAGGCTTTGTTTTAGATGCCTGATGCTAACATAATTCCTGGCTGTCTAAGCCTAAAACAAACAGATCCCCTTGGATGCTCTGAAAAGCATCATACTTTTAAGTAATTGCGGAGAAAAAGATCCATTCTAGAGATGGAAACATGCAAACTCTACGTGCCCTTACCCTGGATGAGTTGCTCACACACTTGCCGAGCAACAGCACGCACCATTGCTTGGGACTGGAGATCACCCTGGACAACAACAGCAGCAGTGTCATAACACAATTATTTACATCATCATTAAATGAAAGACATTTATTATCCCTGAGAGATTATATCCTCACAGATGAGAAAAAGAGCCAAAAAAGTTTTGGGATTTCCCTGGTTCCCATTAACGTTTTTAGCCAGCAAACAGAGGTTGGAGAAGATAACCCCAGTGAGAGATTTGGGGACAAGCTTAATGCCACATACTTCTCATATTCAAAACAGTACTGTAGCTGTATATAAGACAATGTCTGGAAAAGAAGGAAAGTTTGCCTGTTTGCACAGAGAAAACTATTGTGCCTGTAAACACAAAGAAATATAAATTGGAGAAGACTTTTTATGAGGTAACAGGCAAGAAGGGGAAAAAATGGGGGCTAATGTGAACATAGACTTACCCGCTCACCCCTTTCACCCTTAGCTCCAGGAGGACCCTATGAAAAGATTCAATACAAAATTGATTCCCATTTTGTTCTTGCTCAAAATTTTTAACACCTAAACATTGTCTCCCTTGAAGCACGACAGTAACAGGAGTAAAACCAAAGAAGGATCATGGTTTCAGGAGGCCATGTGACGGCAACATTTCCCATTTCAGTACTCAACAAAATGTTCACCTTTGGCAATTACAAGGCAACAATGATGTTCTGACTCTACATCCGCTATGACCAGGGTCAGCATGGGATTAAGCTGCACAGAAAATAGTGACGTTAAAGATAATGTAATACTGTAATGACAGTAAGGATCGTTATGGATTGGAACAAGTTGTCTAGAGTGGTTACAGCTTCATTGGTGGGGTGGGCTAGACATCCCAGGAACTCCTGAAGCAAGGACAGGTCTGCATGAAGATGTAACCACCTGACTGATGCATGGTTAAAGCACAGTTTATTCTGTCCTGGGGAAGAAGAAACTCCTACAAAGGCCACAAGAATATTTATAGGCCTTTTTTTCTATTGCTCTGCCTTTTGGGAAAGACAGTCATTGAAATGCAATAATTATTTACCCATCTAGCTGGCTTTTTAGAACTACTAGAGTCTAAACATTCACAGCAAAGGTCTTACATAGCTTATAGGAATATCCAAATTCTAGGAAATCTAGTTCAATATCTGGAACATGTCTTTGGACAGGAACTGAATACTCATCATGCCATACATTGATAGTAACAAGTTCCATAGCTCATCTAGTCTCCTTCATAGATGTTATGATTACACTTAGAAACTATGCAGAACTGGGCATCAGGTTACTGTCTTTGCTTACACATTAGTAGTCATTTAATTTCCCCTTAACCAAATAAAAATGTTTGCATTTCCTATAAACATGAAATAGAACATTCACTGGAAAAAAAAAATTGAGCAGACTTTAGAATTGGTGTAGAGGACTTTAACTTCAATCTGAATGCACAATATTATCTGAACTGTTACAGAGAAAAAGAGGTCTGCTGTAAATCTTCTCTTTTATGTAACTTACACACTCGTTTTATAGTTGTATTCCTATCTTCTACTTAAAGTGCTGGGTTTTTTTTTTTTATAATGAAGAAAATAATATCTAAAAGACAAACTTAGTATTAGAGGTGCCTAATACTTTTTTTTTTTTTTTGGTGTAGAGAGAGTGAAATTTTCAACTCTGAAACTGGTGGTCAAATTTATAATAACATTACAGAAAAAACCTTGATCATCACTGCCCTGATGTATACTCAGAGTAACCAGGAAAGCCAGTTTTGTACTCATGCAATATTTTCACAGTTTGAAAACGAGAACAATATTTTGGAAATATTCAGGTTAATAAATGGCATACTTTAATTCCCTGACAGCTGCTTGAAGAGTGTAAAGGAAAAAAGAGGAGAAAGTAATTACACACTGACTATAAATTCACATGCTGTTATGTTTTTAACTTCTGTGTTTAAACCTTGTGTTTTGACTTTCTAATCCCTATATTCCAAACACTGTACGTAAGAACAACAAATAAACTTAATTAAGAAGAATGAAGAAAGACCAATATGATGTTTTGCTTAGCCACTAACTGCAAACAGATCATAAGCTATAAATATTGAGGAGTTCCATAAAACAGTGAAGCCAGGTACAGAAAACAATTAATCCACACCAGCAAGTATAGCAATATTAATTAATTTTACTCACAGGAGCTCCAACATCACCTTGTGGTCCCTGGCTTCCAGTAACACCAGGAACACCTGGAGCACCAGGTATGCCCTACATGGAAAACAGAAAGAAAATACCTAGTGGTGATGACAATCAACATCCATGAATCCTGATGGAAGAAATAACTGTGATGGAGAGGAAGTTCACAAAGCAGACAGTGCACAAACGGTTCAGAAAGTCAAAGACTGGAGATGTTGGGAGAGAGGGAGAAAGAACACCAAAGGCACAGCTCTGAGAAAAGCTCTTAAGAAAAACAGACTTGCATTGCTTACTTTCTGAACCAGGCACAGATTGGTGAACAAGACTAGATCCTGTGACGTTACTACCATGTTCAGGGGAGATGACTCAGAACGTTTTTTGTAAAATGAGCAGGATTGCTTGGAGAACACTCAGTACCATCAGCAGTTTCACCTAAAGTCCTAAATCTATCAAAAAGGCATTAACTTTGTATAGCTGCCTGAGACTGATCCTGGAGGCAACACATATCTTGCTTTGAAGGCTGAATGTGGCCTCTGCTGTCTTCCTCTCTGAGAGCATTTGAATATCTGCACTTGTGTCCAGCCTCCAGACCAAGCACCATTTGGTGGCTGACTTCAACTAACAAACCTAATTGGAATTTCTTACAAAAAGAAAGTCTTCTTTCAAATGTTAAGAGCATGAATTTCTTTTATAGTACAGTTACTTGACTAAGAACAAACTTCCAATCTATCAACAGAACAACCATCTCCTACTCCCATGGGAGACATTTTTTCTTGACTTAAGTAAGAGTGGAAAGAAACAACACTAGGACAAGCAACTCTCTGCCAACCCCAAGCACCATGAGAACTTTACCTTTCAAGCAGAAGCCTTGGCCTTGGGCTGTTCAGTGAAGTCTAGATAACAGAGTGACCTACATTCCCCCCCAAACCCTGCTGACTTTTACAGTAACAAACTCCTTGGGCAATACTCACCATTGGGCCAGGAGGTCCTTGTGGGCCTGTGGGTCCATCTTTGCCAGGAAGGCCCTATAAAGGACAAATATACATGATTTTATCAGCTTTTTAGATGTACTTCATGAATCTGTTCCATTTTATCTAGAAGACTTTTTTTTTTTCTTTTTTTTCCCTTAAATTAATAACCAGTGGTAGTAGTTTCTTAGAAGAAAATTCTCTTATTTGCCCTGGGCAGAATTTATTTCTGAAAAAGGAGCTATAGAGCACCAATATTTGAAAAGGAAAAATAAATCCAACTAGTCTCACAATACTTTTGCAGTAAGAAGCAGCAATGCAAAACTCTTTGTACTGGCAATCTTCGCCTCTGAGTGAATTTCACTTCTGGTACTGCTGGGCTAAGGCAAATGAGAGCGTTTCCTGTCAGACTACCACAAGATGGGTCACAATTCTACATCTGCTCTCACCAGTTGCAACTATTCAAAGTCCTACTGATGAAGTGCGGAAAGGTGGCAACGGAGAAGCCATCTCTCTGCCCAGCAACACCGTACATGTGCACTCACTATCACCGAGGCCCTGACTCAGGAAAGCAGCAGGAATGCTCATGAGGTTTACATTATGAACGTGCTTCAGAGCTTCCAGAAACGAGAGCCAAAATCTAAAGATAACTTGGAAACTGGAAAGCAAGCAAATCATAAAAAAAAAAAAAAAAGACTGACCAGATGTAGAAGAAAATAAACTGTTAATAAAGTGTTCTTGTAAATTAACCAATATGCACATTTTGTATCCACATACTACAAAGCGCAGGTTTCTGAACAGCCTGGTGATAAGTTAATTCTTTTTCTACTACACAGCCTAAAAGGGAGAAATATAATCTTATTTGTGGCTCAAGACCAGAATATAGAGGTGAGAGTAGAAGTAAAAAGAGGGCTTAAAAGCATTTATGCTGACACACACAATAAAGAGCATTCTAGGTTCTGAGCATCTCACAGAGCTTCAGGAAAAAAATCACATAATTTTCATTTCGCATTTTTTTCCAAAGCTTTATTTATGACACACTTTTAGTAGTGAATATAGAATGAACTACCAGTTTTACACTTCACATGATTTGGAAACTATGATTCAAATCTGTTATCACATGGCATTAAAAAACTGGTTGGGGAATATTATCTGCCATGTACCTGGAAAGGATTCCATAAAATTCCACCAGAAGTGTGTTTTGATGATAAAATAATCAACTCATGTTATGACATCTATGCATCCTTAGTCTTGATATGGAAATATTTTCCTGTTTCACAGTGCAGCAAGATAGTTCCTGAAGCTTCAAGGACCAAAGCAGCTCCTCTTCCCCCATTCCCCTATTGCCATAATAATTAAAGCAAATGTAACAGCTAAGTGGTATTGACATAAAGATACTAGTGGTGTCTTTAAGATACATACAAAGAAAAGATTGCAAGCTTAGTTCAACTAAGTAAATTTGCAAAGGAAAGTGCATTCAGTCTTCAAAACTGGTGCTTCTAGAGGAAAACAGAGAATGGTATAAGGAACCTTGAAATGCATTACAAATTATAAAATAGGGTTTCTGATATTCTCTGGAAGAATAATTTAGTTGCGAACAGATTTTTGAAAAAATTAATGATAGCTACTCGCTGTTTTATAATAACATGAAAGTCCCAAAAGATGATGCAAACTAGACTTGTTTTTGTAACAATAAAACCTTCAGGAAGATGAAAACCCTGTCTCTAAATTGGAGAGACATGGATTTGATGGATAGACCATTTGGTGGATAAGGGGATGGACTCTTATCAGGTAGCGTAGTGATAGGACAAGGGGTAACAGCTTTAAACCACGAGAGGGAAGATATAGCTTAGGTATTAGGAAGAAATTCTTTACTATGAGGGTAGTGAGACGCTCAAACAGGTTGCCCAGAGAAGCTGTGGATGCCCCCTCCCTGGAAGTGTTTCAGACCAGGCTGGATGGGGCTTTGAGCAACCTGCTCTAGTGGGAGGTGTCCCTGCCCATGACGGGAGTTGGAACTAGATAGTCTTTAAGGTCCCTTCCAACTCTATCCATTCTATGATTCCATGATTCTATAGGAAAAATGAAGGAGGCCAAACCATTCTATTATTCTAATGTGTTTTATATATTCTGCATTAATATATTAAAAAAATTTGACCCTGACTTCAAAAATTTAAATGAAATGGGAACTGTATCCTATGTTTGAGGAGCAGCAAACTAGCTGAAAGTTTTCAACATTTTCTTTTCCATAAAAGCTAGAGAAAAAAAATCTGTCTACATCAGGCTGAACATGTTTCTATGATAATTCTATTTACAAGTATGTTTCATTTTTTAAAGCAAATATTTATCATCTGCATTTAATTTTGGTCAGTCCTTATGGCAGATGGAAAACTGGTAGTACCCTCTTAAGGGCTTAATTTAACTAGGAGAAAGCAAATATAGAACTTCTCACTAACTTCTAGGATCTGGTGTGTATTCACCCAAACTTTTAAAGAACAATAATGCTGTATGTTCCTCCCTCCTCCCATCCCAATCAAAGAGTAAAACTAACAGTATAATCAGAATTACATTTTCTTTTAATATATTTCACAATTTCTGTCTTCTGAGCAGTATTCTCATTCTTGGCTCCTCAAGAATCATCTCCTGTCTATTCTCCTAGGATTCATTTCTCTTGGCACTGTGTCTGTATCACTTGGCCACAAAAAATCGCCTCCTACTGTATTTGTTAGATGTGAAAGTTGCTATTTAGAAGTGAGGTCAAAGAGAGGTTTGGTTCAAACAAGAATATGGCAACACCTATTCTCTCATGCAGGTAAAAGACCAAAGTTAATTGCTTGTGCTGCCAACAGGATTTGAATATGATCTTAGTCAGACCACACAAAGTCCATAAGGGATCTAATGCTCAATCTGAACTTTGAGTAGTGAGCAGAAATTAGTAGGTACCAGGAAATTGGCAGAAAGACTGGGAATATTTTTCTTCTGGCTCTTTATCCCATTACTTTTGGTCTGTGTAATGTAGAAGGAAATAGAACACTGAGAATTCACAAAGCTGTATTCTGAGACTGAAGCCTTAAAGAAGTTATTAACTCTCCTATCTATTGAAGTCTCCTCTTTACTTAACCATCTCCAGAATGACCTGAGAAATTACATAGTACAATAGCACTCTCTCTCTCATGCAGTCATATCCAGGATAGCAATGACTGAAGAGAACCACTCAGTCTCCTCCATGAAGGCTGCATGTCCAAGAGCAGGACAGAACAGATTTTGATGTGAATCATAGAATCACAGAATGGTTTGGGTTGATGGGACCTTTATAGGCCATCTAGTCCAAATCCCCTAGAGTAAGCAGGGACATCTTCCACTAGATCAGGTTGTTTGGAGCTCCATCCAAACTGACCATGAATGTTTGCAGGGATGGGGCATCTACCACCTCTCTGGGCAACCCGGGCCAGTGCAGTGTTCCAGATCCAGTTCCCTCATTGTAAAAAATGCCTTCCTTATATCTAGTCCAAATCTACCCTAACCCAGGAAAAGAGTAGAAATGCGGGTTGGTTTGTTTTTTAGATGCTCAGAACACAGAGCCTTTATTTAATCAAAATAGGCTAGTTCTGTCTTAACAAATAATAATGCTGACTTAGCACTTCCTCTCTTCCTTGCGAAACTACCAGTGCCATCAACAAGCTGATAGTCTGAAATTATTTTAATTCTTCATAATTTAAAACATACAGTTTATTGAATATCTTTTGTTATAAAAGGGGAAAACAGGTTGTTCCTAGGGGAAAACAGGGTGAACACAAGTCATCAGCATGCCTCTGCAGCAAAGGAAGCCAACCACAGTCTGGCTGTAGGAGCATGGCCAGAAGGTTGAGCAGTTGGTTCAAGGAAGCACTCCTTTGCCTCTATTGGGAGCTTTTAAGAGTAGCTCTGGAGTGCTGGGTTCAGTTTTGGTATCTTCAGTACAAGAAAGACTGACATACTGGAGCAGGTCCTGTGCACGGCCACCAGGATGGTCAGGGGCTGGAGCACGGGACATATTAAGAAGTGGGTTTGCTTTGCTTGGTAATTTTAATGCTGTTTACCTGATAAGAGGAAACAGAGATGTAAGCACTCTTCTTTGAGGTGCACAGTGATGGGACAAGAAGCAACAGACACAAGTAGAAACGGGGAATTATGATTAGACATTAGGAAAAAAAATGTTACAATGAAAGTGGTTAAATTAATACTGTCATGGGTTGCCCAGAGAGGTTGTAGAGTCTTCATACTTGGAAGTGTTCCAAGACTCAACATGGACCCAAAGCAACCTGCTCTCCTGCTCCCAGAGTGAGCCATTCAGGAGCCCTTAGGAGCTGAAGAAATGTTTAAGAGACTGAATCATCCTCTCTGCAGCCCAATGTCTTCAAGCAGGATAAGACAGCTTTGGTTAATGCTTCTGACTCCAAACTAGCCACAGAAACTCAGCAAGAGAAATCAATCACTCAACAGTTTAACTCTGCGGTCCCACCTCTAGCAGACAGACAAGGAAGCACATCCAAGAGAGCTTCCCCCAGAACTTTTTAATCTGCTAAAGAAGAACTGTGCCTCTTTGCCAAGGAGAAACCTGGCCCAGAGAAAACATCCCTGAGGAAACCACCAGGCAACAAAGAGTGGTAAGAACGTCATGGGCACAAGAGATACAAACTTGGGAGTCAGAACAATGGAGATCCCTCTCTACACTGTGTCATCAAGCAGAGCATGCCCACCACCCAGGATGATATATTAGGCTTCTCTTGTTGCAGCTGTGTAGATCTGGCCTCTCGTGTGGCCTGCACTTCTCAAGAATGAACAGGGACTGCAATTGTGACCTGACCTTGGACAGTAGCCATGGAGATATGGGAAAGGGAAGACTTTTCTCCCCTCTACCAACATATCTCAGCAAGGGTCAGTTTCAGTCTGCTTCCAGAAATTACACTGTTGGCTGAAAGAAATTAATCAAAGGCACAAGAGAATCTAATTACTGTCTACATACACACCAGAGACACGATGTCAGTTTGGACTCTCTCACACATGCAATTCAAGCTCTGTCTTTCAATGTGATATGATTGGGAGACTTGGTGGAGAAACACAGTCTGTTCTCTTTAGTAAAACCCCTCTATATTGCCAGCTACAAATATGGGACAGCAGAGAGGACACCAAAAAACCACAGCCCCAGCCATGCAATAAAAAGAAAACATTTTCTATTTTATAAAATCTTTTATCACACTCTTTTATAACTGGATTCTATGAGAGGGGAGGGGACTGTTCTTCATGTGGACTCTAAGATGTAGATTTAAACCAGTTACCAGACAGATATAAAGTATTAGCATTTATTAGCATATTCAGAAAGTTTGTCTTATTATCAGAGAATGTATTTTTTACTCTGATTCAGTCTTCACACGGTATTTTTATTACATCCCACTCTTTTTCATAGGGAGGGTATTTCATTATGAAAATGAGCTTGATATGAATTCACACACCTGACAGGGGAGATGTTCTGTTTCTTAATGAGGTACTAAAACCCAAGAAAAACAAATAAATCAGGGACTAGAAAGCAGAAGTCCAGAAAGACCAAAAACCCCACTATAGACTAATAGTAGAATTGTAACATTAAGAGGAAAAGTTGACCTCTTCTTAAATGATTTCAAAAATAAAACAAAAAATGATGAATAGTAGAAATAAAGAAAATTTTAAAAAGGAAGGAAAAAGAACTGTGAAAGTGGAGCAATTCCAACTACCAGCAACCGAAAGGAAAAAAAATCTCCATTCCAGGACTTCTTGAGTCTGTTATCACATTATCCACAGTCAGCAAAGCTCTCGGAGATGTCCCAATAAGTATCAGTCTCATGCTTGCCACCTTAAAATCAGTGTGATTTTGCTAAGTACGCTACAGCACTGGTACCACTATAATTAAAATATTCCAATGAACAATAAATACTAAAGAGGAAATGAAAGCTAAGCGAAGAATAACATAGAAATCTCAGTCCTAGTAGTATAATGGCTGTAAAAGAGTTTGGCATCTTGGCTAACAGGAGGAAGCCCAACAAAGGGACTATTATACAAAAAGGCAATTTACTTCTCAGGAATTTTCCAGTTCCCCTTTGCTGTTTCTACAGTTGCTGCCCTTTAGAATTATGCCTTTCTCAAGCACTCGGCCTATAAGGAGACTGCGGTGAAATCACTGGTTTGAATCTTCACCCATTAAAAGCAATTTTATGTTGTCATAACTTCAGAGCAATCAAATGAGCTACATCACCATAAAATTAGTGTAACATAACTATTTGTTGTCATAGAAATAATTACTGCTGGACAATATTGCATAAGGGTTGCACAGAGACAATAACAGACCTAATTTTATGAGATCTAGGCTACTTAATCAGCTCCTTTGATTAACACCAGAAGAAACTGAACACAAGGACAAAGCATTATTACCATATCTATAAAACCTGGCAATTTATGTAATTGCCCTACCTTATTACAGAGAACCCTGGGGTCTTCTACAGAGCAAGGACTATGTGACCTTTCTAGGCTGTATCAAAAGCCTTTGCTGCACGAGTCTTTCTGCTGACCTGTCTCAGAGATACCATCTCTCTGCAATAACCTGCTGACTTCCACACGTGGGGAAATTAGACTACTTCTGAGCTGCTGGGCACCATCAAGATATGGCTGAGGGCCTCTGCGGCTAAACATGCAGTCAGCTACAGAATAAAGTAAAACTACAGAGTTCTCTTCTCCCCGAATTGCAGAACGCTCGCTGTCCCTCATGGGCAGGAAGAATGCAGAAAGAGGAGGCACATACTACTCATGTACAACGTCACCTCGACCTGGCTAGGAGTAGGATTAGGCAAGCACAGTGGGAAAAATCCAAATGTCCATCAGGCTCCAGGTCTTTATTAACCTGGAGATGAACAGGTGACACCAGTCACGGGGAA
Source organism: Nycticryphes semicollaris (assembly GCA_013400055.1). Lineage (NCBI taxonomy): Eukaryota > Metazoa > Chordata > Aves > Charadriiformes > Rostratulidae > Nycticryphes > Nycticryphes semicollaris. The sequence goes on from VXBJ01007310.1 coordinate 331,315, forward strand.
TTTACGGGGAAAACATTCCAATACAGTCAAAAAGACGACTTAAAAAACATGCATAAATGAGCTTCCACACAGAAGGCGGCATCACAGTATTATAAGGAGGAAAAGGAATATATTTTATATTTGCCTTCGTATTTCACCACAACTTAATTGACTATTCAATGGCCATTCATGTGATTAGAAAGTTATTCATCTGATGATAATTTTGTGTAAATACTTATCTTAATAAAATTACTTTCTTTTCCCAATTTTAGAGAAAAAACATCTACGCATTGCCCAAATTCTACAGTAACTTCAGTAGAATTACCTCTATACATAAAGATATGCCAAAGCTTAAATTCAAAATAGTGAGCCCAAATACACATTTCGCTATAGGGATGTGTTTTTACAACAAGGTCTCAGTTCAATGCCAGAAATCCAAAGAAAGTCCAGATTTCCCTAAAGTTCAAGTTACATTAACGAATCCAAAAAAGGATCATGAATATGTAAAACTTGTTCAAGTGAAACTGAAAAGTCGTATTTAATAATGAACTTCTGCTGTAGACAGTAACCTAGTATTATGCTAACAGTGACTTTCCAGCACCTGTCTAATAATGAAACAAAAATCTCCCCAAGGACACAGAGAGGACAACTTACAGGCTTAACTGCACACACGAATACGAAGATTTTTTTACCAATTCCCAGAGAGACTGTGAGTATCTTCATTTGCGCCACCAGAATTAGAATAAGGTTGACTAAATTTTGATATAATTCTTCACCTTTTCCTCATGTCAGCAGTTTCTACATGTATTGTTTTACATTCAGTGTTAAATCCCCTTGCAGTTGTCTATGTCATTCATTAGTTAGCTAGAAAGCAAATTTAGATTACTGCATTGGACTGCATGCTAATTATGTACCATTTAACCACCAGCTGATTTTAAACATAGAAGAAAATGGACTAACTGGCAGTACTGGACATTAGTGACATCTACTCCTGTCAAGTGCATTAAACACAAACACAGTTCATGGCTCCCCATCACTTGTCTGATGTTTCTCAACCCTGGTGTAGCAGATTAAAGGATCCTCCACCTGATTTCTGTCTGCTTTGCTGACTGGCACAGAGATACAGGCCTCCCAGAAATGGTAGGAAACAAGTGATATAAACTGTAATAAATCAACCACGTTGAGAAACATATCCATTATGGGATGGCAACTCTTAAAACACATCCAAAACATGTTCATTTTACCTTACCCTTTGGCCTTGAGCTCCATCTCTTCCGGGTGAACCTGATGCTCCTGGGACACCCTAAGCATTGTAAAGGGAGATCAAATGATGAGACCAAGCTAACAGAATCCAACATAATCACTTCCCAGTGAAACTGTATGATGTGTTTTTTGGATGAACTTGTTGGATAAATGGAAGTAGGGAGTTCAATAATGGTTGGGGCCATAGAAGAGATTCTGTAAAGAAGCTATTTCTGTGAAATGAGAGATAGCTAAACAGACATTGTTAACTGCACAGAATTCATACCCTCACACCACAATCCTCTGTTAATAACACTGACAATTTTGTCAAGTCAGTAGTGACAGGTAAAATAATAACTTAGGGAATACCTGCAGGCCAGGAAAACCAAGATCTCCCTTCTCTCCCTTTTCACCTGGTGGCCCCTGAAAATTAAGAATCACACATAGTAAACCAAATACACGGTTACTTTTCTATTTTTAACAATTGCTTTCTGTTTCCTTAGGAAAAAAAAAGAAACGAGCAACCAATAAGAATTTTTTTCCTGCTGAAAGCAAACCTATGAAGTTAAGCTTGCAAAACTATCGCCATTATGTGGCCAAAAAAACCAAAAGGGTAGTTCTTTTCTCCTCAAAGGAAATCTGTTCCACTTCAGCCCTCAGAAATATTTCCTATAACAATGAAAGCAATGTATTTCTATGGAAATTAGATGTGTTTCCATAGTAGATATGCATGACAAAGATATGCTTTTCTAGATAATAAACTAATTTTAATTACATTTTATGCAGAGACACAATTTCTCTATCAAATAGTTATTCTTATAATTAATATATTCTCTATTATTTTCTGATGACAGCATCATCAAGTATATGCAGTTTCGGTAACTCATATTATACAGCAGTATCACAGATGGGGTAAAAAAAAGATGGAGTAAAAAAAAAGAAAGTGTATTACACTGTAGTAAACTTGGAAAAAAAGTCTAGCAGAAAAAAACACGTATCTACTGCCTTTCAAGCCATGTGTGAAGCCATCTGCCGGAGACATATATGAAACAAGATTAAAGCTCCTGGTTCATTATTCTACCAATGTGTCCTCATGATGAAATTCTGAGACTTATTTCACAACAGCATTGCAAACTCCAGGCCTAATCATCTCCTCTGATGACAGACTCTGGAAGTGCAGTAGATACTATTGCTTAATTTTGGCAGTGAGTATGGTGTTCTTGCTTGGGTATATCTTTCAAGTCAGAACTGATCTGCAATGAGCAATACCACAACCTGAAAAAGATAAAATATTAACATTTTGGTTTGGGGCTATGTTACAACCCCCACTGCAATCTTTTTCATTTGTCATCAGGCTTGGGTGCAAATACCTGGGGCATATTCAGCCTGTGATCAAACACCTTCACCTCAAAGTTCAGATCAAACAAAAAAAAAAGCCAGGAACATTGGCAGTGAACCCACGTCCACTAGAGGTTAAACACAAAACTGAGATTTCATCTTAAATACTGAAATTCAGATTCTGATCAGGACACCAAAAGGTATTTCAGTCCAGTCTAAGGCACGTGCTGTTCAAAACATCACAAGAAAAAGCCCTATTGATTTTGCAAGTCTCACTGGAAGTCCTTGAATAGAAAGTCCACTGGGTCCTTGTGGTCCTGGAGGTCCTTGCGGTCCAGGAACACCAATTTCACCTCGAGGTCCATCTGGTCCCTAAAGTAGCAGAGGACATAAGTTAAACTCTTATCACATGGGCAAAGATGGCTTCTGTTTGAGGAATTAAATACCAATAGACTCCAAAATACCGGGAATATGGGTTAACATTTGATTGAGCAGTTAGGGCTCAGTGTAAAACTGCTTGGTTCCTTTACAAATACAAAAAAAAAAAA